>JAJGOT010000321.1:282500-700000 GCA_022457155.1 Cladopsammia gracilis
TAAGTTAACAGTTTAGACAGTTTACACTGAGGCGCAATTGCAAAAATCATCGGATGTGTTCGCCAAGATAGCTGCTTAAAGAACTGTAAGTTTTCTTTTTTAAAAGGAGCACGAATGAAGAAGAATGATTAAATATCTTTCCTAGTGTTTCCTGGGTAGTGTTTTCGACAAGGACTTTAATTTTCTTGCTCATTTTTAAAATTTTCAGAATAGGCCCGCAGACGAATTTGAGCATCAATATCCAGTGATACCTAGTATATAGATTTGATTGGTGTGGGCAAATCTATTCGCGGGACTCGTTATTCAGAAAATTTGATTTAGGAAGCCAAAAACACACTCAGTTGTTTGCCGACGGTGCTTATTTAAATTCTTAATTCATTATGATACTAATGGGAATTTGGTGTCGCATCAACACAGTATCCTGCACGAAGCAATTGATTAATTCTTTAATTCTCATAATCTTACGTCTTGATCAGTGCTAGTTAAAGTTAGCTCTTGATCTCTGTGGCGCAAGGAAAGTTCAACTTCGACAAGAAAACAACATTTTACAGTTCTGTTAAGCTCCAAAACAACACCAAAAAGGATCTTTTAAGTCAGCTAAACCTGTGTTTTCAAAAGATGTTCTATACCTTTCAATATATGAAATACTGACAACAAACATAAAAGAACACATCCCGATTTACGCCCGCGTCATATTTTATGTAAACTATCTTCCAAAAAAAGTTTGAAAACATGTAAACTCTTGTAAAAAAAGACGCAAAAAGAATTTGGAAATGAAAAGATTAAGGTCACTCAGTTTTTATCCTAAACTTGTAGTGAGACTATTCAGCTGGTGACGAATAAGATAACCATGGCTTTCCCTCGTTCCGTATTGAGTTTAATATATGATCTCAATGTAGTTGCGCTGCCAACTCTAAAGTCACATCGACCTCTAACAAATCCGTTGTTTCTCACGGTGCGAAGAACGGGCGGGGTCATTACGTATACAATACTTATAACACTTTTTGTGCCGGGCCGAAGAAGAAGATCGAAACACTGCTTCATGAAATTAAGAAAGACCTGAGAGAGATGAGGGAAGAAATCAAATCTTTGAAAGAAAACATAATAACTGGAAAGGTGGTGTATAAAACGTTACGCCTGGATTGCCAAAAAAATATGAAATCAGTGATTTATTTTAAAAGTGTTCATTTACTTCTTTGCTTGAAAACACCAAGGAATATTCATTCTGTGCTTGCACTTTACAAAAACTGTGCTGAACTCTACAAGGCAAAAGTGGTGTTTACCCATCAACCGCGACAAGGCTGGTGCCTTTGATGTGTATTGTGACCAAACAACAGCCGGTGGGAGGTGGACAGTGTTCCAAAAGAGACTGGACGGCTCGGTTAATTTCTACCGCGGCTGGGACGTCTACAAACGAGGCTTCGGAAATCGCAATGGGGAAGTTTGGCTCGGATTGGACAAGATTCACCGCCTGACAAAAACTAAAAGCAGGCTTCGAGTGGATCTTGAAGACATGAACGGAAAAACAGCTTACGCTGAGTACAGCTTCTTTGGTGTTGCGGATGAAGGAGGGAAATACAAACTGAGTCTGGGAACATACTCTGGTGAGCAATGAAGCGAATGTGTTGTGTAAAGTTAGACTAATAGGTTAAGTTAGACTAATAAGAAGATACTGATCAGAGCAAGAGAACCGAATTGTTCAAGCCAGAAAAAGGAGGAGGAGGAGAAGAAGGAGGATGAGGAGGAAAAAAAGTAGTCTCAATTAAATAAGCACCAGTATGTTACTAATTTCTTAATTCTTTTTCGTTGATTTTCTAGGATATGCTGGTGACTCGTTTTCCATTCACAATGTCTGGGCGTTCTCCACCAAAGATCGAAATAATGACACCTGGTCTAGTAACTGCGCCACGAAGTACAAGGGAGCCTGGTGGTACGAAGACTGTCACGCCTCCAACCTGAACGGCCTCTATTATAAAGGCAAACACCCGATCCTCTTATGCTGACGGTGTGAACTGGAAGACATGGGAGGGTTATACTGAACTACTCCGCTTAACGAGCCGAGATGAAAATCAAACCTGTCAAGGCAATAGAGCTGTCGGTTTGAACTCTTTTTGTCCGTTTTCGATTAAATTACATGTGGACATGGCTTGAATCACAGTAGCTTGTCAATTAATAAGCTTTCAAATATTACATTAATCTGTCCCATTAAGTAGCGTCTCGCTAATGTCAAATGTAAACTGACTCTTGATGGGTGATACTGGTGGCAAACTGAACAATTCAGGTTTTTTGTATGAGTTATGATAAAACAATAAAAGCTGCTGTTAATGTTATCACTGTCCCTTGTCTTTCCTTTATTCGCCCTTCGATTGTTTCTGCTTCCATAGCCATAAAATGTTTCCCATGTCATCAAAGCCCATTTGAATGTTGTTATGTCATTCACTTTCGAAAAATTAAGGAATCACAGTTGAGAGCAAAACAAGTGAAAGGAGTAAACCTAGATTAAGATGTTTTAGTGTTTCTCGAGAAGTAACTATTGTAGTATAAAAATAACTATTTTAGTGTGAAAATAAGGCAGATTGTTACGACAGTGCTTTGAAAAACAACACAAAGTCTCGTTATACAGTCAACTGTTTCCTGTTACAAAATGATCAAACTATTATAATAACTTGTCGTTTAGCCCTCACTAAGCACGTAAGCTGCTCTCAACATTCTCCAGCAAGCATTTGACTTGTTTTCTCACACCTTGCTTACAACAATCCAACCTCCCCTCCCCCTACACTCCTTCTCGCCCCCCCCCCCCCATTATTTTCCCTTAAATGTAATAATACAGTTGAACCTCTCTAATAAAGACACAAAAGGGACAAAGCTAAGTGTCCGTATCAGAGAGGTGTCCGTATTATAGAGGACATCGATAAGACGACATTTAAAAGGCTCCAGTATTCATCCAAACGGCACAAAGTCGTCTTTTAGTTATTGTGGCGTTAATTTAACGTTTGTTTCGCTTAACGCAAATTATATCGCTTGTAATCATTGGAGTGTATCGAGCGAAAAAGGGACAATTGATTAGTTTTGGTCTTGAGGGAAGTGATGGTAAAATTATTTCACTGAAAGGCTGTCAGATTTTCACGTACGAAGTCTCTAAAATGTCTTAAAATCTAACAAACCAAACTTTGCCAGTAACACTTACTTTAGGTTATATTCTATAAAATCCCACTTTTATTAATTCATTTAATTTTTGTAGTTAATTCGCGTAAAGCTATTGCGACAATTTGTGTGTATTGCACGACAGACTGCAAAGGAAAGCTTAAGTTTGCCGTTTGCCGTAAAACGCGAAGCTTTAAAATCTCTTCTCTACCGTAGACAAAACAACGCCAAATTGTAAATATTTTTCAACAGAACAATGCCGACAATTACCTTTTGTTTATATCGAAACACGAAAAAGGCTCAAAAAAGGTAAAATTTACATCATCGCATCTTGGACGACGAGTATTCACAAACAGAAGGGAAAAAAATCCTTCACATCTTTGGCTGTAAAAATAATCTGAAATTTGATTAAGATTATATTATTATTTATTTATGGATAGTAAGTAGCTCGGGAAATGAAGTTTTCGCACAACATTACTCTTATTTGCATCGGCTGATTTGCATCGGTTGATTCAGCTTGGATTTTCATCCGCAAGGTAGGTAAATACAAAAATGAGAAAATATTGTTTTACGTAAAACATGTCCATTTGGGGCATTAGAAACAAGGACTTTAGACAATTTGTTCTTAACTCGTCAATGGTTTTATCCACTTAGACTATAACTAAGATCATATAAAACACATAAACAAATAAAATATTCGATAATAAGTTTTCGCAGCTTCTATCCACATGGAAAAATCGGTCAGTGCTAAAATGATACAGTATTTTTTCCCAATTTTATATCACTTTCTTTCATAACTGTATGGTGGTTCTTTTGTTAAAAGCAAAACTGTTTCAATCGTGAAGTCAACTGAGTGAGGCATTGCATTGAATTAATAATTACACATTGTTATCATGGCATTTTGATATACTTCAATCAACTTTCTGAATCGTTCACTACAATCGCAAATCTAAGTCCAGTTTTCTATAGTTTCATATGGTCCTTTCTTTTAATTTCGCCAGATGCCGGCGTTAACTGTTCACAACATTGAAATAACAAGAGACTCATGACTAGGTAGCAATCGTTAATTGATTTTTAGACGAATTATTATTAAAGCAAAAATTAAAATATTTTTAGTGGTCGATTAAACAATAAAAATGGAGTGTTTGGCAAATCGTACGCGGCGTTTTCTTAGCAAATATTTAAAGTTTGAATACAGATCCACGAACAAAGAAAAATAAAATAAACTAACGGCAACCTGGGATTGTAATGCGGGAAGCTATATCAGCTGGGTTTCATGAAGAGTTGTAAGTTCAAACTTTAAAATGTTTTAAGTTCAGATTGCCACGCAAAAAATATCGGAAATTTTCAGAGAGATGGCTTACTTTAAAGTACCAAGCATTTCCATGTTTTTAAATTTCCTGCTTTGTTCGTGTATTATAAGTAGTATTTTCAATCAGGACTGAGCTATAGTTATACACTTTTTTAACCTTTTATATTTTATGTTCTGTTTTGAAATATTTAGAGAAAGTCAGCTTAGGATTTCTGAGGACCCATGGAAACCTGATGTTCTGCTATACCATTACATTTAATCGCATGCCACTAAAATAATCTAGTATAATGAACGAAAGAATACAGGCTTCGTTTCCATTTCTGTTCAAGCTTCAATAGATCTGGGTAAATCTGTGTGCGGCCCTGGCGGAAGTGAAAACCCACACTATTTGATTTGCCGAGATGTTTTAGGAAATTTTAAATAGCGAACCGCACAGATGACGTCACGATTTTAGACCCCCCAGGTAGAAGCGGACAAACAAACCTGCTCTCGACTCTCTGTTAGTAACGATCAGACTGGGAAATGGCCGACTTTGCCAGTTCTTCGGTCCATCCGCTCACAATTCTTACCGAAAATGACGATGTTCCGAGATAAAAATTTGATAGAGAAGCGGAAAATTATATAGTGGAGCAGATAAAACGGTGGCTAAAATGCAGAGGTCTCAAACAAGGAGGAAAAAGGGCTGAACTTATCACTCGTGTTAACAATTGTATTAAAGCTGGAACTCACCACATCAGATGCTAGCATTGACGATGGCAAATGGTTCGTGGCGAAAGTAGGCCGTGAAAGCAGTAAAGTTCAGTCTGCAAGTAATGAGTTCGTAAGTGTCCCATTCATCCCAAAGACAGGATGGCATGCTTTTCCGTCGAAGGATATTCCCTCTTTATTTAACTATGGTCATATTTATTTCTACGCTCTGGAGTCTGTTCGCACAGTTCCCACTCAACAAACTGATGATGAATACGACGAGGGCTTAGGACTCATGACTGACAAACCTCTTAAAAATAGTGTAATAAAGAGTGACAACTAGCACTCCCTCGCGAGTGTTTTAGCCATTTTATAGTTACCTCGCAAAATGATGCTCCTTGTATTTGTAGCGGGTAGTAGCGGGTATATTTGTAGCGGATATATGGAGATTTCGTGGCATTCGTTAGAAAAGATCTGCAGTAAGACCTTTTGACATTGCACGTAGGCTTTGAGCAAGCTTCGATTTGGAGGTCGTTTTGAAATTATGCTGTATTCTCGGCGGCTTTCTTCAACTCGGCGGCTTTCTTCAACTGGCAGACTCAGCGGCTTTCTTCAATTCTGGAGCTCTGTTCAATCGGCGGCTTTCCAGTTTTGTTTGACCTCTTGCTGTGCTCATTCTTTGCAAACAATGTAAGGTTCTTTACTCTCTCTTAATTTCTCAGATAGTCGGATCTTAAGTTTGAAATTATCGACCGTCAATGGTTTCTTGTAATTATTTTTTTTTCGCTGGGCCCAGCAGTGTATAATTTATTGCAAGCCTAGGTCGTATTTTGGTCAGAATTTTCAGAGATAATTGCAGCTTTTTATAAAGCTATGCAATGTTTCGCAGAGAGTATAAATCAAGCGCATTTCGTTCGGTTTTGTATAGATTATTCGCTTCAAAAAATAGAAATCCAACACGTTCGCTACTGAAGTCTTTGTGAATGAGTGCAATGTTTGTCCGCATCTCGCTGGGGGGTCTAATGTGACGCGTCTATTTTTAGAATCTGTGCGGAGCGCTATTCTCCTTACAGATTACCATAATAATCATATACTAGAAATACTTGTCTCGCAGAACCTCGCGAAGCTCGGGGGAGGGTGCACCGCGGGTCGAAACTTTGGTGGCGTCTCGATTTGCGTATGAGGCTTTTCGCCATTCCACTTCGTCTTCTTTTAAATCAAATACGTTGGTAAAAGGTCCTTTCGATGGTTCGCGTACCGTTTATCGTCCGCCATCTTTGTTTACCATGCTCCTCTATAGGCTTACATGAAGTAGTACCGCTGTCTCACGTTGCGCTGTTGCCAGGCAACTGCAGGACATCTTCAACTATATATATATATATATATATATATATATATATATATATATATATATATATATATATGAATATAAATATATTTTTCGCTCGAATTCGCGCGGCTTAGCTCCCGAGGCACGACAAATTTATTAACCTCGCTTCGCGAGGAGTAAATGACGGTTATGAGAATTTAGTCGAACATCAACTCATGATCCCCTAGTAAGCAGTTTGTTTTTATTCTTATAACCTCGCTGCCTATCAATGTCTTGACATGTATTGCTTGGAGAAGTTGAATCTTGATCACTGTTTCGCGATGAAAGTTCATCATCAACAATAAACATGTTTTATTTTGCATTTTGCAGTTCTGTTAAGCTACGGCATAGCTTTAAAAAATAATCTCTACAGTCAGCTAACCTTGTTTTCAGTCAATGAAATACTGACAACAAACAGAAAAGTATGCTGGCGTCATATTACGCAAACCGCCTTCCAAAAATAGTTTGAAAACAAGAAAACTCGTGTAGAAAAAAAACGCATACGGCATTTGTAAATAGATAAACTGAGATAACTCAATCTTAATCATTCAGCTGGTAGTACGTAAGATCACTGATTCGGCTGGTGAAAATCATGAACATGTTTTGTCCGCGTTCCGTCTTGAGTTTGATATATGTTCTGCTAGTGATAGATTCATTTTACAGCGGGGTCAAATCTAAAGCTACATCAAGCTCTAACAACTCCAGTGTTTCCAGCGAGGCGAAGAAGAACGGGAACGGTCAAACCGTGTATAACACTTACAACAATTTTGTCGCAGGGCCGAACAAGAAAATCGAAACACTGCTCCATGAAGTTACGAAGGAGCTAAGCGAGATGAGGGAGGAAATCAAATATTTGAAAGAAAACAAAACTGTTGGTAAAGGAAGTATTTACAACTTTGCGGCTGAATTTCAAATGTGTCTTTTCAAAAGTTATCTTTGAGCTTGGTGAGGTTTTGAAAAGTGCTATAAATTGACGAAACATTTAATATATACAAAAGCTATTTTTATCGACAATCTTCTTAAGTTTACAATGCAAGAATGTTGCAATAGCCGACTGTTTTCATATCTATTCCTGTCAAAATAGTAACGAATATTTATTTTCTATTTTCAGTTTACAAGAACTGCGCTGAACTCTACAAAGCAGGCCAACGAACCAGTGGTGTTTACACGATCAACCCCGACAAGGACGGCGCCTTTGATGTGTTTTGCGACCAAACAACAGCCGGTGGGGGGTGGACAGTGTTCCAAAAGAGACTGGACGGCTCGGTCAAATTTTACCGCGGCTGGGACGACTACAAACGAGGCTTCGGAAATCTGAATGGAGAATTTTGGCTCGGATTGGACAAGATTCACCGCCTGACAAAAACTAAAAGCAGGCTTCGAGTGGATCTTGAAGACATGACCGGAAAAACGGCTTACGCTGAGTACAGCTTCTTTGGTGTTGCGGATGAAGGAGGAAAATACAAACTGAGTCTGGGAACATACTCTGGTAAGCAATGAAGCAAAGTTGTTTTGTGAAATGGTTGAGTTAAGTTGGGCTAATAAGAAGACACTGATCAGAGCAAGAGAACCGAGTTGTTCAAGGAAACCTTTGAAAACAATGAACACAGCAGAAAAACAAGGAGGAGAAGGAGGAGGAGGGAAGAAAAGTAGTCTCCCTAAATAAGCACCAGTATGTTACTAATTTCTTATTCTTTTTTTGTTGATTTTGTAGGAACTGCTGGTGACTCGCTTTCCGGTCACCGTGGCATGGCGTTCTCCACCAAAGATCGAGATAATGACATCTGGTCTAGTAACTGCGCAACGAAGGTTAAGGGAGCCTGGTGGTACACCAACTGTCACCATTCCAACTTGAACGGCCTCTATCATAAAGGCAAACACTCCTCTTATGCTGACGGTGTGAACTGGAAGACATGAAAGGGTTATAACTACTCCTTTAAACGAGCTGAGATGAAAATCAAACCAGTCAAGGCATAGAACTGTCTTTGGACTCTTTTTTGTCCGTTTTCGATTAAACTGGCTTGAACCACAGTTAAGCTTGTTAATAAGTAAGCTTTCAAAGGTTGGGTGTATCTGTGCCTTTAAGTAGCGCTTCGCTGATGTCAAATGTAAAATCCGTTCTCTTGGTGATGGATGAAATTGAAGGTAAATTGAATCATTGAGGTATTTGTAGGAGTTATGTGGAAACAATAAAAGGTGATGTTATACATAAACATGTCTCTTGTCATATATTTGTTACTCTTGCCTGCTTGACAGCGCTGTTTTCCTTGTCTTCGCAGCCTAGTTGACGAAAAATTGCAAAGGATAAAGATGTTAGGAATTGCGAAACGTCCTCCGTTATAACAATCGCTGTCCTTTTCCGTGCAAAAAGATGGTGGAGTTTTTAAAAGCTTTCAAAGATTACGTGTATCTTCGCCATTAAGTAGAGCTTAGCTGATGTAAAATGTACTCCAGGGCCGGGTTATTCAAAGCGCGGTTAAGCTAACCCAGGGTTAGCATCAATTTTGATTCAAGTTATATAATTAATCTAAAGAGATTTTTCCAAAGTATTTTTGCCCTTTAGTTTCGTTTCTGACTTGTCTTCGCGTGTAACTTATAATTAGTTTTGAAAACAGTTCTAACAAGAGAAATTAAATCCTCGGTTAAGTTTTAATCCGGGCCCAGGTGACGAGTGATAATACTGGTGAATTGAACAATTCAGGTCTTTGTTTCAGTGGGCCGGGATGGGTGGCCTCAAACCTCGGATACTTGTATTAAATATGGCATCGTGACTTTGAAATATTTTTAAGTAGCAAAATGACAACTTTTCCCCACATTTACTCTTGGCAGAAATGGAAAACTAACAACGTGATTGAAAAATAACTCTCTTGATTTACTGCGCATGTACAAATGCGATTGAGGGTGGCGCGCATTGATGACTATTCTGTTCAGTCAGCAGTCAAAGATCACGCGCGCATTATCCCAGAACATTTTTATTTCTAGTAAATACATATCTAGGGCAACAGATGACAATAGCGTTTTTCCTGTACATGATACTTACCGTTATTTCTTCCTTTGTCCTTTCACCCCCAGAGTCAGTTATGGAGACATGCAATGGAATAGAATACGTTTTTGTACCATTTAAGTTAGCCTCAGTGGTGACCACTTCTTTGTAAAACCTTTTCGCTCCCAGAGTCAGTTATGAAGACATGTAGTGCAGTTCTCAACTTTTGAGTCTGTAAACGAAATCCTGTGGTGTGACCATTTAAATATATAATACCTTTTCAGCAAAACTTTTGCATGGTTCCATTGGTTTTTTAATATTTTACAAAATTAAATTTGGGATTTTTCTTGAATTTTGATTTTTGGCACTCTTTGGAGTCAAGGTATACACGATTTCCAATCGTTTATACCGTTTTCTAGCAAATTTGAGTGAAAAAGTGCCGGCGAGGTAGAAATGTCCAAGCATCGTCTCGTATCCTTCCCTCATGCTTCGCATCTCATTCACTGTGTTCACTGTGTTCAGTCGAGTAAAGCAGAAAAAGAATTAATTGAAACATAATATCAGGTTCATTAAACAGCTTTCAAGGCCGCCATTTCAACATTTTAATGACATTTTTTAATGTATTGCTAACGTTTGTCAATAAATAACTTCGATATACAATTGCTATGCAATATGCAATATTTACAAACAAGAATGTTATCTATTTAACATGCACCGTAGACAAAATAAATACCTCTGGCTGGTCCACTTGTAGCTTGCGAAAGCAGCGGCGCCTTCTTTTTCTTTCTTTTTTTATTCACGTTTTGTAGTTCTTTTCATTTTTATTTCTTATCCATATGTATATTTCATCCTATTTCGCAATTTAACAGCTTATAACAGTTCCATCGGCGATTATTGTGGCGATCGCCGAATAGCTTCGTGGCATGTTTTCATAGCTCTTTTGGGGGGGGGGGGGGGGGGGGGGGTAAAAAGAGCTGTGTTTCTTGGTGTTGCGGACGCCATTGTTTGTTAGCTATTGTGTTGTTTTGTTTTGTATTGTTCAGTGTCTTTTGAATCTTTTTGTTTTACATCCTATTTTAGTATCAGTTTGAAAAGCCAAAAGACTAGTTTTGTTAACAATTACTGTATCAGTGCACTGAAACTATCTTCACTGAATGAAACAGACACCCTCGGGCCCTCCCTAATATCCACTTAATACAGGTTCGTTTTACGGTAAATATCGGAAGAAAATTTTGGGACCCAAGCAGCTGGTGTCCGCTTAATAGAAAGTGTCCACTTAATAAGGGGTCCGCTTAATACAGGTTTCACTGTAATGTGTTTGAAGAAGTGGAAAGCCAGCATGGAAATGGATTGCAAATTGAAAAATCGAGGCTAATTTCTGACACGAAAAAAAATATTGTGATTGTAAACCACTTAGCCTGCATGGGGTGCGAATTTCCCGCGCTCTGGGAAAGAAAACGATTGCTACGCAGGCTATGAATCACTCTTCCAGTCAAATAAATGTAACTTTTTAAACAGTATTGCCGTCGAGGGTATTTTACGGTATCCAGGTTCAACGTTGCGACCTCGCCTATAAATTTGCCATTTCTAACAGCCCCAACTACGGGGTGCTCTATGCGCGCGCTACTGTCAAAGAAAGCGCCAGGCGTGGAAGTCCAGACGAGGGCAGGAGTGTGACCTTCGTAAAATGGACGTCCGGCGTGTTGTATCAAGTTGTTCGACCATATTGAGCTTCTGATATTCTTGTCGTGTGCTATGTACGCAGTCAACGGTCGTTCTTTTGCGCGGAAGCTTGCTTGGATTCAAGCAAGGGCGTGAATTCAAATGAGAACGAGAAGATGTGTTTGTAAGGGTTTGGTAATGTTCTGCAGGTCGGATAGGATAGCTGGACCATACTGATCTTCTGTTGTCCTCACTGCTTTGTTCCATGCTTTGTACTTAGTCAACAGTCATTTTTCTAGCGTGGACACTTGCGCGGATTCCCGCGAGGACGAAAAGACTATTATGGTTTGGTGATATTCTGCAGGTCAGACAGGATTGTTGGACGGTACCGAGCTTCTAATTCCTGCATGAACGCCAGTTGTTCAGCAACTTTGAAATTAGGGATTGGATTTTCCTGGAACAAAGACCAAGAAAATGAAAGGATTTCATAAAATAGCTGAGGTGGTGGAAACGAGGCAATTCTGTCTGTATCAGAGAACATTGCATAGCAGTATAACTGCTGTCGAGGTCGTCAACTTTGGTGCAAAATTAAAAGAAAGTGCTTTATCCACTAATCCGCTCGCTGTAACAATCTTTAGAACGATTCTTTATATGAGGAGTACGACCTTAATTCCTACGAATATATACTTTGATGCAGTTCATAGCATGAGGCGGGAATATGTACTAAGAACTATTTCGACGCATGAAGCCATGCTGACGCCATGCTTTCGACATGCTTACGACACGTCGTAGGATTTTAAAACAATGTTGTAAGCATGGCTTAAGAGTGTCTCAAGCAACAAAGTTGTACTGTGTAAATCAGCCCTTATACAACAACTGAAGATATCATTGTGCGCGCTGTGATTGGTCAGTAGCTATTGAGTATAACACCAGTAAGCAAAATAGAAAATGTGACCTTTTAAAAATGTAGACATTTTTCTTGAAAGTTTGAACGAAGCATCGAGTGAATTCCATAAAGTTACTGTTCTATAATAAAATCTTTTTTTTTTTGTTCGGTGGCTGTTTTAAAAAGCGGCACATTAAGTTTTTGGGAGTTGCGAGTTCTGCGATTTGTTATATCCTTGCGTTTATGTAGTTTCTTTGGTGAACCGGTGCAACAAACCACTTGGGATGTTAGAACAACACTCCTCGCTTTCCAACATCTCGGTTGGTTTATGAAACCGACAAACGATAGAAAGGCGTGGTCTATTGATTAAACAGAAGTTGTTTTCCTGTGTGTCACAAACCTTTAGAAAAATAAGAAGCTGTTGTTGTTGCGTCTTCCGTAAAATCTCCTGTTGCAAATGTCGTAGAACTGCTATACAAAAGTACACCTGAAAAGAACAGATGCAATATAATGATAGATAGGAAGATCCTTAATTAAACTCGGCATTTACTGTAAAAATTGAATTGCAGAGGCTTACATCAGTTTTAATAATAAACTGAACTAAGTTATTTAAATATATTACTAATTAACCTTATTACCTATTTATATTGAAGACATCAAATCATGATCGTTTGTAGTTATGCAGTTGTTATATGCATTTGCACCCGATATTATAAAAGTGTATGAACCACCTTGTTTAGAATAATGAACCATACCACAAAAACGTGCAGGTCGATCAATTTCATTTGCAATATAGGATTTCATCCGCAGAATATACATTTAGAGCAACCATATACAGTATGACAAATAGTTCCAGTTTAAACGGCGTTCACAGCTCCCACTTTTCCAACATGCTCCCTTTCATAAACCTGGGCAGGGAGCGGATTTCAAGAAAACTTTTATGTGCCTGAAGCCAATTGAACGGCTTCCACGCAACATTTTATCAGCATTCGCTTAATTAACATCTGCAGAAAAAGTGTTGAACACTATTGTTGAAACCACACAATATAGAGACCAAGCATGAACTGCTGACCGTCAGATCGAGTGCTAAAAGCATGATACGAGGGTCTGAATGGGTGCGCTGGAATAGTAGTCACCAGTTAAATTTTCTGCCATTTCTCAGCTAAAATTTTAGTCTCCTACGTAGCCATTATTGAGGTCGAAACAACAGCTGCGTTGGAGACTAAATTATTAGCTATTTCTCAGCTATCAGTTAAACCCCATTACGGTCGTCCCATACGCACTTCACCACTGCGTTGAAAGCAAAGTCAAGCGCTGTAAACTAAATACGAAGACTAAGGAGCAACATACCTGATAATCGATGCCCATAGTAAGACATGTACAGATGTACAAACATATCTCCTCCCAGTCAAGATAGTTCCAGAAACATTGACGTAACCAGTGTTGGCAGATCTAAGGTGAGAAATAATGAAAAATATGCAAGAATTTATCAGGAATAACATCACAGTTAGAATAAGGTGAAGTAATAAATCATGTAACTTGTCGCGCAATAATTTTGCGTTGCAGGTTGCAGCTCGCGTCTACTTTATGCAACATGAAAATTTGTTGCGCTTGTAGATGGTAATACGCGCAACATTAGGGCTGCAACCTGCCCACATTACTTCACCTTTACCTCTGAATATAAACACAAAAGAGGCATTCGCAAAGTGTCAGTCTCAACTAGCTTTCTGTGTAGGGAACTCAAAAGGAACAAAAGGAGACTGGGAAAGAATTGTGCTACAGGAAGAGACTGAGGATCCCTCCAGGCAAGGCGCCTTGGTCAATTCCTGCACAACATTTGCCATTCTATAGATGGTTTGTTGCCATGACAATGGTCTCTACTAAAAAGTGACAATTTTGAAAGAATAATAAATGTTGTCCTCCTTAATGGTAAATCCTGTGAACAAAAATTGCTAGACAAGAACATTAGGCTCTATTTTGAAACTCGTGATGGTTAGTGTTGGTGCTTTCGTTAATGGAGCCGCCTTAACTGAAAGAATACACATAGATGTAAATATTACACCATCTTGCTGGTATTTCTAAATATGCTATTGTAGACTGAGGCTTAAATCCCCTGCAGACGCGCCTTCAGTATCAATTTTTTTCAGCAGTATCTGTCAAACTAGTGGAACTAAGACCACGAATTATGGATTCAAATTGTAACCAACAGTCATGCGCAACATGACCCAATAGGTGACGGTAAAGACAAGAACGTATGCCATCCTTGTTTCTTTCAATCCAGTAGCAAAATACTGTTACATTCAAATCTCTGTTTAGCGGCCAGTTCTCAGACTCCCTATAATTTTTCTGTTATAAGAAGCCGCGTCCTACTTCGTGCTGTCCCAACGAGGTGATTTCGTATCGTTTGATACCTTTATTAAACTGTCAAATCTAATTTAGTTTGGCTTTCTTGGCTTTATTTCCTAATAAGTTTTTTTTGGCTTCTTACCTTATTACATTCGCAATTTGGCGATATTCAAAACTATTTTCTTTTAAATAAGCGACAATAGTTATCTCAACTGAGCCTTTCTCCATTAATGTGAGCACTACATTACAAGCCTAGTTTTGTACTAAGTTTGTTTGGTTTTCGTCACCATTCTTTGCTAGAAGATTTTAAATATTTTTTAGCCTGCGTGGGTTATCAATGTCCACGACACTTTACTCCGAATACTTTCAGAAGAAAATGATTATATTGATTTACCCGACTTAATAACAAAAATTTCCTGAAAACTTGGCCTTCTTATATTTGCAATGTTCATGATTGTAAACTTAATTAAATTGAATTTATTTATATTTATTTGTTTATTTATTTAACTACTGTTTTTCTCTAGTCTTTCTTGTGTTCTGTCTGTATATGTATTACATACGTGTAACCACTGCCCGCCTCGACTAGCTAATCTGCTAACTGCGGGCAGTGGATATTGCTTTATGTAAAATTTGTGATTATTAAACAGTTGAAACAGTTGAAACAGTTGAATTGTTTGTATTTTCACGCATACTTAAATACACTGAAGCTTCTGACCATGGCTTATGCTAATTTATGATGGCGAGCCCCCATTAAGCGGCCAAACTTTATTAAAGCGAAAAATTGCGCCTTCCCCGAGAGCTATCTCTCCACATCTTCCTTCCCAACTACTTATAAGACTTATAGGAAAAGGGGCGCTTATTTCCGGGGAAGGGAGAGTTAGGGGATGGGGAAAATGTGGTTTTGGGAATTAATGGGAGAGCCATAATTGAAAACTCGACTCATAATTTTTTAACTCCTTAACATCTATGATTTCCACGTCTGGCCAGCACAAAACGCTGCCAGTGATGGTGAATTGTGGATTATATTGTCACTTTATAAAAGGTCGAGGGAGTAGGATTGAAAGCGGAATAATTTCTTTGTCACCTCACGACAATCCTCTTACCCCCATGTTTCTCCCTCTCAAAAAGCTGATAGCGACAACGCCAAGTCAAAATGCAAATATTCTTCAACTAAACAATGTCGGCAAACGTAGCTTTTGTTTGTATCGTAACACGAAAAAGACTCTAGGAAGATAAACATTACATTGACGCATCTTAGAAGGCGAGAGTTTTGAGATCGCAAATTCGTTTCCAAAATTTCTACCCATCCCTCATTGAGAAAATAGCTCGAATTTGATAAACAGTGGCTGGCAAAGTTTCGTTTTAGTACAAGACTTGTCATGAGCATCTTTTGCATACTGGGTCCATACTGCGAATATGTTTACATCCGATGATCCAGACTGGATTTATATACAAACGGTAAGTGAAGAAAATCAAACGAAAAATCATTTCAGTTAAAAACATTACCATCTAAGGGCATTAGCAATAAGAACAATTTTAGAAGGCTTTTGTATAAAAATTTACACGAATAAATATTCAAGAACGATAAATTCAAAGAGAGTGGCATTGCATAAAATTGAAAACTGTAAACTGAAAAAAACATTTTGATGTATTTACATCGTTCAATATAATCACAAATAAAAGCTGTGTCTGAAACGTCGTTTTTTATTTCGCTAATTTAATAAATGCCGGTCAAACCACAAGAGTAAAGCCTGGTTTTCATAGCGAATTCACTAAAAAGCTAGATACGAAATAGCATAGATTGACAGAAAGAAAATGTGTCTGCTCATATGGTCTGTTATTCTCATCAATAAACGTGTGTAAATCAGAGCAGCTTAATTAGCTGTAGGTTTAATAAGGAATTTCAGTTCATTTTTAACGCAAATATTTTTAGCTACTGACACAGTCACGCGATTAGGGTTAAACACTTTAATTAGCGCAAATTGCCATTAGAGTATCTCCTTATTTTATAGTTTGTTCCGATCAGGATCGACATTTTTGTGCTTTTAAAATTTTGTTATTTTGCGTTTTACAGTTTTCAGAATTACAACTCTGGATTTTTAGTATCAACAATGTTCGAGGCCTGATGTTCCCCATTACACTTTAGCACATGCGTTAGAACTTGCAGAAAAGAAAATAATTAAGGAGAACGAGGCCATACAAGCTTCGAAAATATTTGATTTCTGTGTGAGGCTCTGTGTTATCTTCCCTTCACTGTGGTAAGTTCAAAATATTTTTCTAGCGTTGGGAGCTAAGAGTTTCAAACCCTTCATTAAACCCGCCTGACAACCTATCATCGATCTCGGAAAACCTTAACCGCACAAAAATTCAGCTTAAATTTTGACGAAAAGGTAGAGCTAGCTTTAGTGAAACGTCACAAATTAAACGTTCATAACATAGTAAAATAAAATACCTTTAGTTTTTGGGATATATCGTTTTGGGAATAAAAATGGCCCAACAGTGGGTCATAATAGGGCCATTTATACGAGACCAAATAAGTCAAGACTTACAGAAGTCGCGACTTACAGAAGACGCGAACCACTCGTATAAATGATACAAAAACTGTTTTCGCATCTTATTTAGGTCGCCTCTTACGTAAGCCGAGAACCGGCTTTTTTAGCTGGGCTTATCTAAGACGTGTCTTATCTAAGTTGCGAACATGATCGTATAAATGGTACAAAAACATGTTCGCGTCTTCCGTAAGACGACAAGACCTACAGCGCATGCTGTATTACCGGCAAAGGTTTCATTTTTCTTAATGACTGGCTCCAACACCTCCTTCAATTTCAGGTAAGCTGGTCTGCACAGACGGAAGTTTTTTCTTAACTCTACATCGTCCATCAAAGCCAAATCTCTTTCGCACCACTCGGTGGATCTCACGCGAACTGGACTCCTTCGTTTCCTCTCGTAATTTTTATACAATTTGGTTAGCTTTTGGATTTTTTTCGACAACACCATCCTCAAGGGAAATGACTGATAAGATCAAGATTAACATTTTCTGACCGAAAAGATCAAACTTCGTTTGTCAATAAAATTTTACCTTCGAAAGGTTTCAAAACAACGTCACACTGAGGGACAATACAGAAAGAAATGTTGTACAGACAACAGGAACAGAAATACAACTGTAAAACTAAGTGTCTAATGTAATTAGAACTGGTCTCCATTTCATATGAAATTTTTTTACAATATTTACAATACTGTAAATCTAAAAACCTAATATAGCTAAAACTGGTCTCCATTTCATATTAAATTGATTGAAGTTATGTTTCTTTTTACTAAAATTCTATTTTTAAGCATTTTCTAAGAATATGTTGAGAATAGGAAGACTATTTTTTTATATGCTAGTTTTAAGAATTAGGTCGTACAGCAGAGTATCCCCAAAGTTAATCATTTTCTTTTTTCTCATAACCTCACAGCTTGTTATTATATTGATAATATAATATATATATATATATATATGTATATATATATAAATATTAAAAATATTTATATATATATATATATATATATGATATTGTAAGGAGAAATTGAGCCTTGATCTCTATTGTGCAATAGAGTTCAGTTTACGTCAAGAAAACAATTCTTATTTATAAATTTAACAGCCCTGTTAACCTTCGACGGAGCTGCAATAAAGAATTATTATAATAAAGCCAGCTTCATTTCAACGACCCCAAAGCTTAAGAAAGAAAAACTGGCGGCAAAAAGAAAAAGACACGTTGACACTCCAGTTTCGGTATGCGCCATATTATGCAAACCATCTTCCATAATTAATGCACCTTTACTTTGTTTTGAATAGGTTCTTATTTTCAATAACCATGATTCTTCTCATTGTTTTAGAACCGAGCAGGTCATTATTGTGGTCAGTGATGTGGAACAAGTAGGTCATTATTGAAAATAATGACCTACCTGAAAATAATGACCTGATCGCAATAATGACCTGCTCGGTACTACTTAGTTGACCACAATAATTTTTAGGACAACCAAAATTGAAGAGCCTTTATTATTTCTGTCACTTGGTTTACAAATGTTCTTGCATTTGTCAATTATAACTTAGCAATTACAAACTTTTTCTAGGTATTGTTAATGGTAATATTACAATTTCCACCTGAAATATTCAAAGTAATTGACCCCAAAGCATTTGGAATCTGCGTAGCAGCAACATTTTCTCTGGTTGTGGTTCCACTGGACTTGCCTTGCACTATTTTTGAAACTTAAAGTAGTTCTCAAGCATGTTAAGGCATGGCTCAGAGCCTAATTTGCATAAAACCTGAAAACGATCATAACTTTAAAGTGATTCACCTGAACAGGCTCAAACTTAACAGCAGGATACAACTTGTTAACCTTGAACCATTGTTTACTTTAAATGCCGCATATTTGCATCACGTGACCTGTTATGATTGTTTTCCTACACAAAAAGAAAATTGAAAATGGGGTGCCGAGATGGCATATAATGGATATAAATTGAACAGTTAACGCATTTGTATGCTTCTCCCCTATATGGATTTGGCCGGAATGGTTGACTATGATTTACAGTTAAAGGGTTATTTCGTAAAACAGGTCACGTGACATATTTTGTCTCTTAATATCTTGTTAATAAAATACAAAAATTGTCCATTCCGGGCAGGGATAGTATTTATGCATTGAGGCAAACAATTGCTTATGATTTTCTCTTGGCTAAAGTTAACCATCCTTACCCCATTTGAAGTTTCCTTTATGTCCAAATTATGACGTCATCAGACACGTGACCACAATAATCAAACCTTAAGTTATTTAAGGACGCTAAATCCAGTTTGTTGTATACTTTTGGTGATTCTTGGGGCTAAAATGCATTAATTCCAAAAGAAAAAAGAATTTACTTCGCGGGGGGTCTACACCAAGGGACGAGCCATGCCTTAACATGCTTGAGTTGTCCATTTGTTTCTCGTTTGTAACTTTAAAGAGCTTCCGATCGATGCCCAGTAACACCCCGAATCAATTTGTCGGTTACACCTTCTTGAGACAATCTCGAGACCGTTGCTCGCAAAAAGTGATTAGTGAAATATCCCTTAATTCCAGCTTCAGCCATCATCATTTTAATGATGGAATTGAGTTTATTATGACCCAAAGGGACAATAGAAAACCAAGCATTGTTACTTTCGTACTTTCGCAATGGCTTCAAGTAAAAAGCTTTATCAAGAGATCCTTTAGGACATCGCTCAATATAAGTCTTGACAATTCTTACAACACATCTCTCATGACATTAAACGTTAGCATACCCTGTACAAGTTCTCGGGCAACCTCAAACATGTCGGTAATATCGATAGCGTCGTCTTCACAACTCTTCTGCTCAAACATATCAAGACTCTGGGAAAGAATTTCATCGAGTCCATCGTCTAAAACTACCTCTTCTTTTTCGCATTCATCCACCGCCTGCGACAACAAATCATCTAAACCATCGATCATCATCTCGAATGAACGTTTTTCCAAATAACTGGACATATTGGCAGTAAAAGCAATATCGACTAAAGCGTTATGGAATTCAGCTGCTGAACTGAAAGAAAAGCCTACAAACACTAAACCCCTTGAGAAAAGGCAGATATTCAAATTGTAATACATGAGGGCTGCAAATCCTAACGGGATTTCATGCAGTGTTTCTCGACTCTTTAATTAGCAAACCATTCAAGCTATTCTTGGCTTCCTTTGTTCTAAAACAATGGAAAGGTGCATTAAATCGCATAATGCCCTCGCTCCTCGGCCTTCTTCAAAATAATGACCTCGCGCTACGCGCTCGGTCATTATTTTTAAGAAGGCCTCGGAGCTCAGGCATTATCCTATATATAGTCCTTTGAAAACGTGAAAACTTAGCTTGTAAGGAGAAGACGCACGCGAGATTTTTTTAAAAGGAGATAACCGATCAGTGTTCATCATTCAGTTGTACTGAGACCAGTCGGCTGGTGACAAATAAGATGATCATGGCTTGTCCGCGTTTCGTCTTGAGTCTAATATACGTTCTCATTGTAATTGCCTCACTGAGTGCTGCCAAATCTAACAACTCCGGTGTTTCCAGCGATGCGAAGAAGAACGGGAACGGCTAAAACGTGTATAACACTTACAACAATTTTGTCGCAGGGCCGAACAAGAAGATCGAGACACTGCTCCATGAAGTTAAGAAGGAGCTAAGCGAGATGAGGAAGGAAATGAAATCTTTCAAAGAAAACAAAACGATTGATAAAAGAAGTATGTAATACTTTGCCAATTGATTGTCTAAGATTTTTGAAAAGTGCTAGAACTTGAAGAGAAATTCATGAACAAGGGCTAAACGAAACTCTTGGTGTCTAAAATTTCCAATGCAAGCATGTCGCAGTGCTCAGCAATTTTTGTTTAAAAAAGGATTTCTGACGTAAAAACACTAACAAATATTTGTTTTACGACTGCAGTTTACAGAAACTGCGCTGAACTGTAAAAAGCAGGCCAACGAACCAGTGGTGTTTATACAATCAAACCCGACAATACCGGTACCTTTGATGTGTTTTGTGACCAAACAACAGCCGGTGGAGGGTGGACAGTGTTCCAAAAGAGACTGGACGGCTCGGTTAAATTCTACCGCAGCTGGGCGGACTACAAACGAGGCTTCGGAAATCTGAATGGCGAATTTTGGCTCGGACTGGACAAGATTCACCGCCTGACAAAAACTAAAAGCAGGCTTCGAGTGGATCTTGAAGACATGACCGGAAAAACAGCTTACGCTGAGTACAGCTTCTTTGGTGTTGCGGATGAAGGAGGGAAATACAAACTGAGTCTGGGAACATACTCTGGTGAGAATTAAGGAGAAAAAAAGTAGTCTCATTTAAATAAGCACCAGTATGTTACTAATTTCTTATTCTTTTTTGTTGATTTTGTAGGAAATGCTGGTGACTCGCTTTCTCGTCACCGTGGCATGGTGTTCTCCACCAAAGATCGAGATAATGACATCTGGTCTAGTAACTGCGCCACGAAGTACAAGGGAGCCTGGTGGTACGAAAGCTGTCACCACTCCAACCTGAACGGCCTCTATCATAAAGGCAAACACTCTTCTTATGCCGACGGTGTGAATTGGTATCACTGGAAGGGTTATTACTACTCCGCTAAACGAGCTGAGATGAAAATCAAACCAGTCAAGGCATAGAACTGTCTGTTTGAACTCTTTTTGTTCGTTTTCGATTAAATTACATGTGGACATGGCTTGAATCACATGGCTTGAATGTGAAATCAAATATTACATTAATCTGTCCCATAAAGTAACACTTCGCTGATGTCAAATGTAAAATGTACTCTTGGTGATGGGTGATACTGAAGATAAACTGAACAATTCAGGTTTTTGTATGAGTTATGATAAAACAATAAAGGGTTTTGGTATATTATCACTGTCCCTTGTCTTTCCTTTATTCGCCACTTCTTTCTGCTTCAATGGCCATAAAATGTTTCCCATGTCATCAAAGCCTATTTGAATGTTATGTCATTCACTTTCGAAAAATTAAGGAATCACAGTTGAGAGCAAAACAAGTGAAAGGAGTAAACCTAGATTT
Source organism: Cladopsammia gracilis (assembly GCA_022457155.1). Classification (NCBI taxonomy): domain Eukaryota; kingdom Metazoa; phylum Cnidaria; class Anthozoa; order Scleractinia; family Dendrophylliidae; genus Cladopsammia; species Cladopsammia gracilis. Next base: position 304,473 of record JAJGOT010000321.1, read on the forward strand.
AGATGTTTTAGTGTTTCTCGAGGAGTAACTATTGTAGTATAAAAATAACTATTTTAGTGTGAAAATAAGGCAGATTGTTACGACTGTGCTTTGATAAACAACACAAAGTCTCGTTATACAGTACAACTGTTTGTGTTACAAAATGATCGAACTATTATAACTTGTCGTTTAGCCCTCACTAAGCAGGTAAGCTGCTCTCAACATTCTCCAGCAAGCAGTTGACTTATTCTCTTACACCTTGCTCACAACAATCCAACCTCCCCTCCCCCTACACCCCTCCCCTTCTCACCCCCCCCCCCCCCCCCCCCCCCAATTTTCCCTTAAATGTAATAATGGGTCGGACACTTACTGAGAATTATATAACGTAATGTCGACACTTAGAATTTTATTTTCAATAAATTTTTTAGTGTAAAAAAGAAAATCTAAAATCCCCACTGAGGATTGAACCTGTGACCTCAGCTAGGCTTAGGCTTACATAGCCTACCGTACCACTGTACTACTGTACCACTGTACCACCTAGCTTCTCGGGTTGATATCATTAATTTCTCTGAAAACTTGGCCAAACGGCCATGCTTGCATTCGGATAGAAAAATGTGTCAGTGCTAAAAAGATACAGTATTTTTTCCCAATTTTATAGCACTTTCTTTCATAACTGTATGGTCGTTCTTTTGTAAAAAGCAAAACTGTTTCAATCGTGAAGTCAACTGAGTGAGGCATTGCATTGAATTAATAATTATACATTGTTATCATGACATTTTGATGTACTTCAATCAACTTTCTGAATCGTTCACTATAATCGCAAATCAAGTCCAGTTTTACATAGTTTCATACCATTTCTTTTAATTTCGCCAAATGCCGATGTTAACTGTTCACAACATTGAATAACAAGAGACCCATGACTAAGTAGCAATGGTTAATTGATTTTTAGACGACTTATTATTAAAGCAAAAGTTAAAATATTTTCAGTGGTCGATTGAACAATAAAAATGGAGTCTGCTCGGCAAGTCGTACGCGGTGTTTTCTTAGTAAATATTAAAGTTTGAATACAGATCCATGGCACCAAGAAAGAAAAATACAATAAACCAATGGCAACCGGGGATTGAAATCAAGGAAGCTTTATCAGCTGGGTTTCATGAAGAGTTGTAAGTTCAAACTTTAAAATGTTTTAAGTTCAGATTGCCACGCAAAAATTATCGGAAATTTGCAGACAGATGGCTTACTTATAGTACCAAGCATTTCCATTTTTTTAAATTTCCTGCTTTGTTCGTGTATCATAACTAGTATTTTCAATCAGGACTGAGCAATAGTTTTGCACTTTTTAAACCTTTTATATTTAATGTTCTGTTTTGAAATATTTGGAGAAAGCCAGCTTAAGATTTATGAGGACCCATGGAAACCTAATGTTCTGCCATAGCATTACATTTAATCGCATGCCACTAAAATAATCTAGTATAACGAACGAAAGAATACAGGCTTCAATTCCATTTCTGTTCAAGCTTCAAAATGTCTGGGTAAATCTGTGTGCGGCCTTGGCGGAAGAGAAACACACACTATTTGATTTACCGAGATGTTTTAGGAAATTTTAAATTCTCCTTACAGATTACCATAATAATATCATATATTTATATAAATGATGGTTATGAGAATTTAGTCGAACATCAACACATGATCCCCTAGTAAGCAGTTTATTACTGTTTTTATTCTTATAACCTCACTGCTTATCGATGTCTTAACATTGCTTGGAGAACTTGGATCTTGATCACTGTTTCGCGATGAAAGTTCATCATTGACAATAAACACGTTTTATTTTGCATTTTGCAAATAGCTTTAAAAAATAATCTTTACAGTCAGCTAAACTTGTTTTCGGTTAATGAAATACAGACAACAAATAGAAAAGTACGCTGGCGTCATAATATGCAAACCGCCTTCCAAAAATAGTTTAAAGACACGAAAACTCGTGTAAGAAAAGACGCATACGGTGTTTGTAAATAAATAAACTGAGATGACTCAATCTTAATCATTCAGTTGGTAGTAAGATCACTGATTTGACTGGTTAAAATGATGAACATGTTGTGTCCGCGTTCCGTCTTGAGTTTGACATATGTTCTGCTAGTGATAGATTCATTTTACAGAGGGGTCAAATCTAAAGTCACATCAAGCTCTAACAACTCCAGTGTTTCCAGCGAGGCGAAGAAGAACGGGAACGGTCAAACCGTGTATAACACTTACAACAATTTTGTCACAGGGCCGAACAAGAAGATCGAAACACTGCTCCATGAAGTCAAGAAGGAGCTGAGCGAGATGAGGGAGGAAATCAAATCATTGAAAGAAAACAAAACGATTGGTAAAGAAAGTATTTAAAACTTTGCGGCTAAATTTGAAAGTTATCTTTGAGCTTAGTGAAGTGTTGAAAGTGCTATAAATTGACGAAACATTTAATATATACACAAGCTATTTTTAAATCGGCAATCTTCTGAAGTTTCCAATGCAAGAATGTTGCAATAGCCGACTGTTTTCATTCTATTCATGTCAAAATAGTAACGAATATTTATTTTGTATTTTCAGTTTACAAGAACTGTGCTGAACTCTACAAAGCAGGCCAACGAACCAACGGTGTTTACACAATCAACCCCGACAATGGCAGTGCCTTTGACGTGTTTTGCGACCAAACAACAGCCGGTGGAGGGTGGACAGTGTTCCAAAAGAGACTGGACGGCTCCGTTGATTTCTTCCGCGGCTGGGACGACTACAAACGAGGCTTCGGAAATTTGAATGGCGAATTTTGGCTCGGATTGGACAAGATTCACCGCCTGACAAAAACTAAAAGCAGGCTTCGAGTGGAACTTGAAGACATGACTGGAAAAACGGCTTACGCTGAGTACAGCTTCTTTGGTGTTGCGGATGAAGGAGGGAAATACAAACTGAGTGTGGGAAGATACTCTGGAAAGCAATAAAGGAATGCTTTTTGACTCGGTTAGTCGTTGATTGAATCAACGCATTGAGTTGAGTTCACTTGATAAGACAATGATCAGAGCAAGAGAACCGAGTTGTTCAAGGCAACCTTTGAAAACAATGAACAAACCAGAAAAACTAAGAGGAGAAGGAGGAGAAACAGGAGAAAAAGTAGCACATTTAAATAAGCACCAGTATGTTAATAATTTCTTATTTATTTTTGTTGTTGATTTTGTAGGAACTGCTGGTGACTCGCTTTCCCAACACCATGGTGCGCCGTTCTCCACCAAAGATCGAGACAACGACAAACATTCTAGAAACTGTGCCGCATGGTTCAAGGGAGCCTGGTGGTACTACGACGGCTGTCACCTCTCCAACCTGAACGGACTATACCATAACGGCAAACACTCCTCTTATGCTGACGGAGTGTGCTGGTACACATGGAAGAACACATGGTACTACTCCGCTAAACGAGCTGAGATGAAAATCAAACCAGTCAAGGCATAAAACTGTCTGTTTGAACTCTTTTTGTCCGTTCTCGATTAAATTGCATCAGTGGTTTGAATCGCAACAGCTTTTGCATTAAAAAGTTCCTTTTAAAGATTTTGATATCTGTATTTGTAATTTTGGTATCTGTATTTGTAATTTAAAAAGTGCGATTATGCAGCAGTTAGCAATGATATAAATCTAAAATGTACTCCAGGTGATGGGTGATAATACTGGTAAAATGAATAATTCAGGTCTTTGTATTAATTATGAGGAAACAATAAACGGTGTTGGTATTCCAGGATTTCCAGCTAATCGAGTCATGTCATTCTTTGTCACCCTTGACTGCTTCTGCGGCTTTGAAGAGTTTTTTTTTTTCCTTGTCTCTTAAGCCCGTTTGAAATTTGTGAAGTCATTCACTTTCGAAACAGTATCGAATTAAGTTAAGACCTTGAGTAGCTAAAGGCGCTATGTCACGAGAATTTGGCTATTTTTTTTTTATCAAAACTGTGCTAAAATTAATAGAAAGTATCTTCAATCATGCACAAAATTTGAACCATAGCTATTTTATATCAATTTTTCAAAGACACGGGGAGAGAGCTTGAAACATTTGGTCTTTTTTTTTTCAAGTCGCCATCCATTTCCATCCTGGCCATCCGCTACTTTCTTTATACTTATATAGTAATTGTTAACAAAATCGAACAGCAGGTAGTAAATTTGTGAAGGATGAATTGTATCAAGATCGTGCAGCAACTGTCTCGGTTCTAATAAAACCGTACCGTATTGGAATTGCACATATTTTAGGCATCCTAATGATGAACAACTACGAAATTCAGATATGTTTAGAAGCCACATTTATTTGAAGTCTGTCCCCATTGAACTAATATGAACGGACGGCCTCTTTCATAACGGTACAAACTCTTATGTCTGGGAGGGTATAGTTTGCGGAACGTGGAAAGGCGCCTACTACTCCACATTGTATTTAATATATCCGCTTTCATGCCAACAGCTTTGCGGATTATAATATATAAATGAAAAAAAACGTATATGAAAACTTTCGCTTTGACACTTCATTATAAAGGTGTTCGTTATCATGAGGCCAAGAATGGGCTAATACTGGCAGATAATCTGCTTGTAGTTTTGTCTCCTTTGCTCGAAAAGTCATTTGAGCGGCAGGCGTTGATTACAAACCCTTCCTCTATTGCAAGGTTAATGAAAGTAAAAAACATTGTCTCTGTATGTTGCTTAGCAACGTCTCCGCTGAACACCGTGGGCTCAATCTCAAGTTGTACGAACTTTGCGTAGGTTTTGCACAAAAGTTAAAATAATGATAAATGCGTACAATGAAGAGCACTAACTTGTGATGGAGTGTAACCGGACATCCTAAAAGCAGAGTACACCAGAGGCACTTCAGCCTGAAAAATAGAAAAGAGGCGTTAATTCTCAATTTGGAAAAGCGTCTGAAAGCACTGAAGACTCGTGCACTAACCATTAATATCAGCTCCACGTTATGACACGTGCATGAGTAGAGTGGGGGAATACCGCTGACCGTAAGAGACGCCGGCAAATGGACCTAAAAATAATAAGGAAGAAATGAATATCTTACCAGGAGAAAATTATTACGATATTTTATTAATATTGTAGAGCGGGGTTTAAGAGTAAAAAGCCACCCAAACTCTTGGTTGGTGAAAGGCTCTAAATGACAGTTCTTTCTAGTAATGTGGACTTTAGCCAAGCCAGTCGCTATACGCGTGGATTTACAACAACGAAAAATTGTTTCCACTTCTAAGAGGCTATTTACAGACTAATGTGTGTGCTGGCATGGTGATAGCTATGGTCACAGTTATAGAACAATTAAGGCACACTTTGGTGTTATAATATCTACTCTTACGAAGAACACAAGTCGGTTTTTCCATTACGTGATATCGTTTATAGTTGGTACCTTCTACCGAGGGTGTGAATGGGAATAGTGAAACCTCGGCTATCAGTTTAATTTTCGGACATTTCTTAGTTATCCAGTGGTACTGGTAGTCTGTAAAAATGCTCCATTGGGGGGGAGGGGGGGGAGGGGGGGGGAGGGGGGGGAGGGGGGGGTATGGGAGTAGTAAATAAGGGGGTAAGAGAGGGGAGGTGACACGGAGTGATAAAGTTAGACTAATTTTTTTCGGCCCTTCGTGCGATTTTCTTGTCACAAGATAAGGGAGGTTCCCCTCATTAGATCCGTCACTGCTATCTGTTAATTTAGTAACGCTGAATTTCTCAGCTAAGACTTTAAAAATACACTTCTCAGCTGACAGTTAAAATGTTGGCCAATTAGATGTATTCGTGTGGTAAAACGAAATTAAAAAAAGTCACGTTATAAAACGTTTCATTACCGAAGCATGAAGCCTGCGAACCCACAGATAACCAGAGCTGACGAGACTGGAGCATTTGAAGAGGAATTCCCAGGACAGATCAGGGTCACCGTACATCATGAGAAAAACTGTGGATACAAACCAATCATGGCCAACATAGTCACCGCTTAGTGTACCTGAAGAACAGGTTAAGGCAAATCATCAGAAGTGAAACGTAACCACAATTTTCAAACTCAGTTTTACACTTTTAGTTTGTTTTCCTCACGAGCTAAGAGGTTGCAGACGAAAGACGAGTGTGGGGCATGATTTCCGAGGGAGAGGGAGTGCCTGCCGGGAAGGCCCTATAAAGTTGTTCGCCGTTGTAGGGCTGCATCACGACGTGCAACCAGGTGAAAGCAAAAAGTGGCATGATCAGTCGCGCAAACAACACTCATGATTACCGTCCCCAAATTCATGTCTAGAAATATAATTATGTTACCGTCTTCTGGCAAGCAATGTACAAGATTAGATGGCAATTAATAAATCAAAATTTATATATATGATCGAATTTCGTATTATACGATGTAACTAGTGCATTCCAATCACTTTTTATTTTGGACACTCTTGGCAATAAGACAGTTAACACCGTAGTCAAGGATACGTAAAGTAGCGTCCGTAGTGCGTTGTTGAACTTGAAGAAAAAACTTGCAGTTTTTCAGTAGGTAGGTCAAGTCTTCAACTCCGTCCGTGGTGGACTGGAGCAGCTTCAGCTGAACGCCGTAGCGCACCGCTACTTTAGTACCCAGGCTCTCTATTTCTGTTAGCTCCACGTTCTTCAGGCTGGTTTCGCTTGCTGTAAAATGCAAAATAAATCAAAGCAGATTAAAGAAGCTACATCATGGGAATTTTGACGTTTTTGGGTCAAAAATTTCCCCAAATTAAAGAAATGTTTACAGAACACTATGAGGAAGATATCAAGTGAATTTTTGAAGAGGGAATAAACCGTAATATGAGTATTTTTACTCTTAGCTTAATTGTAGAATGATTTGAAACAAAACTGGATCATTACTTTTGGGTTTTCACTGAGATAAAGATGTCTTTTGGCCTTTTTAAAATGGTAACATATCCCCTTTAATCCCTTAGCATTCGCTCTTGGGCAAGCGCATGGAGAAGATCGCAAAATCCGAGCTAGTAAATGTGGCATGAAAAACTCCTGCCGTATCACGCAACAAGAAAAGAAACATAGAGACGGAAACTTCGATACCTGAAAAGTCGATCAGCGGAAAAATGGCTTCTTCTGGGATATTTGTCAGTGCTGTGCAAACCTTCTCCAGCAACAACTTCAACACTGTCGAGAAGCGAAGAAAGATGATTTAGCACCACTCCAAAGAGTGCCAAAAATCAAAATTTCATTTTGTAAAATATTAAAAAACAAATGGTACCATGCAAAAGTACTGCCAAAGTGGTTACATTTGAATGGTCACACCATGGGATTTTGTCAACAGACTCAAAAGTTAGAAATACACTCTACATGTCTCCATAATTGACTCTGGCAGTGAAAGGGTGAAAATTATATTACGGAGGAGGGATTTAATACAAACCTTTTCCTCTGGCTCTAGTTTTCCCAGATGTCAGCGACTCGCAAAATGTTTTCCGACAGTCCTGAAGCCATTTCAAGCTATCGGAATGAAGTAAAGAGAAATTTGATCAGTGAAAACCTTTTTCTAAGATTTTCCTTTTCCTTTAGAAGTCAAATGAATAATAAAACCTCCACCATATACGCAGCCTCTGAAGCTTTGCTGAACACAAGGACAACGATTCTACAACTTGTTATGTGAGATATTAGTATAATTTACTTGCGTGTTCTCTTATTGGCTACGCTACTCACTATCTATTATGTTGAGTAGAGTGAGTAGCCTAATGGCGGCCGCTTCATCGCGTTTTCGAAGTGTCTGTGTAGAGTATTTGTTGTTAAGTTTTGAACGTCCAGTAGATTTATACTAAAACAATTAGATTATTTGCACTTGATTTCTATCACGCGATAGAAATCTCGAGCTCATAATCCAATTGTTAAATAGGCAAATGCACAAATGTGCGCGCAACCAAGAGTATTGCTAGTTACCCTCGGCATTATGTCGCCGGTCCCCATTTGTACATCTGGGCCGAGTTGTTCAAAGTCTGATTAGCACTAATCCTGGATTAACTGTCAACAGAACATATGAGTTGTCATGGTAATTAACCCTGGATTAGCGCTAATCGTCCTTCGAACAGCTCGGCCCTGGGTGTAGAGAGACAATGTGGTGCAATGTTTATTGTCTAAGGAAACAACGCGACGTTAGAGCTCACGCCTCAAACCACGGACCTACAGGTTGAAAGTCTGACGCACAAGCCACTACACCATCGCGCCTTTGAACGCCGTGGCCTTCACGCTACATAAGTACCCACGCACAAACTTCTAAAATATGCTTTCTGCAAGAAGGAAAATTCAAGTTACCTGTCTGCTGACATTGGCTCACTGCTCTCCAAAAACTCCAAAAGAGTATCACCTGCGGAGAAAACGTCAACAGCTCTTCAATACTCACTCGGGTAAATCCGAGCTAAACATTCGAAAGGCTTCCCATTCGAATTAAACAATCAGAAATTAACCGAACGCTTGCGAACATTACCGAGTGCTAGCACAGCTTGCTCCCACTTGTAGAAAACGTACCGAAAGTTAAGAATTTGCAGTTATTTATATTTGCGGGGTAGTTTTAAGCGGAGGAGGGGAGAAGAGTTTTTTCCTTGGGGGGAGGGGGGAGGGGGGAGGGGGGAGGGGGGAGGGGGGAGGTTGGGGAGGGTTGGGGAGGGTTGGGGAGGGTTGGGGAGGGTTGGGGAGGGTTGGGGAGGGGGTCTTGCAACAACTATTTCCTGTTAACAGTTCCGTCAATATAACAGTTATCAAGGTAATAAAATACCTGAGAAAATTTCTTAATTCTGATTGGCTAAAACAGACTGCAGCTTTCAAGTAACACGAGTGCAAAAATGTGCAACACAAGTGCAAAGTTGTAACACGAGTGAAAATTACAAATTGGTCCTGATTGGCTTAGAAACAAAAGTCAATCTGGTAAGATAGAGCAGTTTTCAACTGAGTGTCGTAAAACCAAAACCAAAGTAATTACTCTGACCAATCACAGCAGACGTAAACAATCCAATGAACCAATCAGAGCTCGAAGCAATTACATGTCGGCGGCGCCAAACGCGCCAAACACGCGAAAACGCGTGCGAGCAAGTCACGATTGGTTTTGGTTTTACTTCTGATTAGTTGAGAAAGTGGCGCGAGATTTGTTAGCCAATCACAAAGCGTAGCAATGAAAAACCAAAGCAATTGTCTAATTACTTTTGACACTTAATTGAAAACTGCTCTATTGTTTTGCTAATCAAACTTTTTAATGCACGTGCAGAACTGTAGTTTTGCTAATTAACTTTTTAATGCACGTGCGTAACTGTTGTTTTGCTAATTAACTTTTTAATGCACGTGCATAACTGTTGTTTTGCTAATTAACTTTTTAATGCACGTGGACTCGTGGAGAACTGAAGTTTTGCTAATTAACTTTTTAATGCACGTGCAGAACTGTTGTTTCGCAAATTAACTCACGTGCAAAAATGAATACTCTGTTTTTCGTTCGTTTACCTTCTTCGAATGCTGTCATCTTGGAAATTTGTTCAACTGGAAGATAGTCCTTTGGTGGAGGATAGGAGGAAAACAGAGGCCAAGGATATGGATTATCAACATCCTGCAACAAGACGAAATGAGATGAGTGGAAGAATACATAATTGAACAGATGACGAACGTAAATGAAAGAGCGATTGAATGAACGAATGGCTTGTGGACGAAATGTGAGCGAACAAACGAACATTAATAAGAACAAACAATGAGGAAAGAATTGAATGAACGAAGGAAAGAGAAGAGTTGCATATGGACCATAACATAGAACAAACGTAGCGAGCAAACAAATAACCAGTGATCACTCTTTTTCGGAGGAGAGCGAAGGTGAGGACCTGTTCGCAGGTTGACATACAATCGATCAAACGAATTATCGAACAAATGGAAAAACAGAGAGGTGAACAAATACAGAAAAAGAAAAAGAATGTAAAGTTGTCCAAAGATTGATCACAGTTTAAGGGTACTTAATCTTACCTCGGTTAAGGTTCTACCAGGTATAATCCTCTCGGATGCGCCTCCAACAAGATACGTTTTTACTAAGATATGATTCCTTTCTACAGAGCACATGTCGATAATATAGTCCTCGCTGAAAATATACAGAAGGCAAAAACAAAACTTAGTTCGCCTGTTATTTCAACATTCCCTCGAATAGACGGGGTTGTCGACTGATTATTCTCTTCAGGGATCCTAGAGAGGGCGATTGTTCGAGGGAGGCGATCACTTCAAACATTGCACGCTCGAATTTTGGAGGGGTGGGCGATTATTCAAGAGGGGCTATCATTCGAAGAAATGCGGTATGCATAGCCCTAACCCTAAAACAGAAGTGCAATGCTTACTCATTTCCTCGTACAGGGATTATTCAGCTTTTATTAGGTTTATACGCAACGAGAACGTTAATGTCCCGGATGTCACGGTCAGCAAGCCGGGGGTGAATATCACGAATAGAAAGGTTATCCCATCAAGCTGGGGCTTGATGTAACAACATTTCAACACGCGACAAGGGAAATCTGAGAAGTGGAAAGTTATTAATAGTTAATAATGCGAGTCTTACCCATTGTCCAATCTGTTGTCCAGTTGAGACTGAAGAAGAAGCTCTTGAAAGCGGTAGCGGCACTCCAGAAACAGAAACGTATCCAGGCATGAACAGAGGACGCTTAACACTCTGGGGGAGAGGAACAACACATGCAACTGAGAGCGATTAAAGGAATCAGCTTTGCCAGGGACTGCAAAACTCAGTTGAGGCATTAATCTCGTTTCGTACATTTTTTCCCAGTGGAGACCAAAGAAAACACGGCCTCTGGGTACAAGAATGTATTTTAGCACTGGCCATGATGGCGGCCATACACGTTTTGTGAGCTCCATAACCGATGGCGAGTTTACAAGGTATTGATGAATTTTGGTATTGCCTCTGCGTTCCTAGGAGTATATAGATGTAGGCAAATGTCTTTTCTGACTAAAAATATGCCAGATAGCAAAAGTAAAGAAAAAAAGCGTCTCCGTGGTTCAAGTTCATCCGCCGGAGAAGATGATTCAAGCATACTCGATACGCTCACAGGCATTCAAGAAAGAATAGAGAAAGGCTTTGACAAAATCAACGGCGAATTACAAGCACTTAAAACTGAGTTAAAGGAAGACATAAAATCCATCAAAGAAGAATTGAAGGACACCAAAAAATCTCTTGACGCTGTGTGGAAAGAAGTTGAATCTTTGAAAGGTACGAACAAACATTTGCAAGACCAAGTGAATAAGTCTCTTGAGGAAAACCAGCGATTAAAAGAAACGGTTGAAACTCTCAAAGAACGGGCAGTCAAACATGAAGATTATTCAAGAAGAGAAAACTTGAGATTCTATAATGTTTCTGAAGAAGGAGAAGAGAGCAATGACGAGTGCGTTCGAAAAGTCAAAGATGTACTGTCCGAACTTGGTGCACCTTCCGACTTGAAGTTTCATGCTATACACCGCACAGGGAAATCAAATGCAGGTGCAAATATTCAATCTGTGGAAAGTGTATCCGGCAATTCCGAAGCAACAAGTGTATCAAGAGAAGAAAGATCAAGAGCTGCGATTCGTCCAAGACCGATATTAGTGCGGTTCGTTTCACGTATGGACTCCGATTTGGTCTGGACAAAGAGAAAGGAACTTATGAACAGTCCGCGGTTCTCCTCAGTGTTTATTGATAAAGATTTATCCATAGAATCGGCAAAAGAACGTAGCAAATTGCGTGCGGCGTGCAAGAAAGCCAAAGAGTTAAACATCGAAAGGGCATTTATCAGAGGTAAAAAACTAATAATTAATGGGAACAGCTTCTCAGCTAACAACTTACCAGAGTACCTTTTACCAAATAAAAACGAAGATGCTCAGCGATCAGCCAATTTTTTTTAAGAAAACTCTAGTTATGAAGTAAGTTTATCTGTTTAAGTTTATACGAAGCTGCTATGCTAACGAAATGACTCAAATATCAAACTAGATTATGCCTCAAATGTGATTATTTGTTTTCTATTTCCGTGGTATCGTTACGACAGGTAGATTAAAAAAAATTAGCATACCAGTATCCACAACTATGTTTAAGCAAATTAGATATTATGCAGAAATTTACCTACGCTGACAAATGCCGTAACTCGCTATTGTCAATGGCAATCATTTCCAGCAAGCGTTATAAGTCCGAAGTCCCAAGGGTCTTTTAATAAGGTTCAAACCTTAAGACCTTTTATAGAATGTAATTATTTATTGTTTATGTTAGTATTTATATTATTATATTATTATACGACAATGTGTGTTTTTCGTAGGTCATTTATTGTTCGACTGTCTACCAAAGCTAAATGTTGCGATCATTTCTGTTGCTTTGCAAATATTACGGTCTGTATCTCGCATGAGGAATTGATTTCATATTATTCATTCTTGGCACCTGTGCTGACTGCTCGCCGTATATATACAAACACCTAGAATAAATACAACTAATGCTCTGAATTTAAAATGCCTGTCGTTAAACGTCAGAGGTCTGAACAAATCTCTTAAACGCCGTTTGGTTTTTCGATGGTTGCACAAACAGAAACAAGACTTTGTTTTTCTGCAAGAATGTTATAGCACTAATTCGTGTACATCCACATGGGAAAGTGAATGGGGTGGGAAGGTTTTCTTTAGTCACGGTACAAATCACAGTAAAGGTGTCATGATACTAATTAACCCTTCTTTGGATTTCAAAGTAGAAAAGTTTACTGCTGATACAAAGGGAAGGTTCATTATTTTAGAAATGTCAATTCACGGAATCTCTTTTGTTCTTGTTAATATTTACGCGCCAAATGACGCTAATCAACAAGTAAACTTTTTTTCGAAACTTAACAATCTTTTACAAGATGTTACACAAGAAAATTTGATAATTGGTGGCGATTTCAATTGTGCACTCTCGCCTAAAGATAAAGCAGGTGGAAATCCTGTCACAAAAAAAGCGTCGGTCATTAACGAAATTAAAAAATTTTGTAATTCCTACAATCTTTGTGACATTTGGCGAACTTCAAACCCAGACTTATCTCGTTTCACTTGGAGAAACAAATCCTTAAAAATACAAAGCCGTTTAGATTACTTTTTAATTTCAAAAGAATTTCGCACCCTTGCAAATATAAAATGTGAAATTATTCTAGCACCCGAAAGTGATCATTCAGCCGTTTCAATTCATTTACAATCCGATGTCTCAGCTCAGAAGAAAGGTCCAGGCTTTTGGAAGTTTAATATCTCACTTCTTGAAGATGAAAAATATATTGCAGCTTTACGAGAAAATCTTCCTGATTTTAAATTAAAATACAATAATATCACAAACTTAGGGTTGAGGTGGGATCTTATAAAAATGGAGATTAGAGGTTTTACAGTTAAATACTCTAAAAGAAAGGCAAAAATATTTAGGGACAAGGAAAAAGACATACAAGTAAAAATAAACAAGTTACAAGCAGAAGCAGAGAAGCATCCACACAATAAAAACTTTATACTTGAACTCGAAATTGAAAAATCACGTCTTAAAAAATTAATGACATATAGAACGAAAGGTGCGATTTTAAGAAGTAAAGTAAGATGGCACGAACAAGGTGAACGCAATACAAAATACTTTTACGGCCTAGAAAAACGAAATCACGCCAAGAAGACAGTGACAAGATTAAAATTAGCTGAAAACGTTTACACTGATGATCAATTCAAAATTCTAGAAGAAGAAAAACGTTTTTATGAAGCTCTTTACAAATCAAAGGTCACAATCACCGAATCTGAACTCAAAGAATCAACTTTCTTCAACTCAGAAAACATAACCACTTTAAATGAGGAAGAAATGAATTCTTGTGAAGGTCAAATAACCGTAGAAGAATGCTTTAACGCACAAAAAGACTTTAAAAAACATAAAACACCTGGTACCGATGGTTTTCCTGTTGAATTCTATCGCTTTTTTTGGCCTGAAATCAGTAAAGAAATGACAGATAGTTTCAACTTTGCCTTTCAATCAGGGACTTTATCTATTAGCCAGAGGAGAGGTATCATCTCGCTTATTCCAAAAAAGTCTAAAGACACAACAATTTTAGAAAATCTAAGGCCTATATCACTCCTTAATGTCGATTACAAAATCCTTACTAAAGCCATAGCAAAAAGACTTGAAAAAGTGCTCCCTAGCATTATAAATCCTGACCAAACTGGTTATGTGAAAGGCCGTTACATTGGTGAAAACATTCGGCTTATTCAAGACATAATACAACACACCAACCAGACAAACAAAAAAGGCATTGCAATATTTCTTGATTTTAAAAAAGCTTTTGATTCAATTGAATGGACATACCTTAACGCCGCTCTCAAATCTTTTAATTTTGGACCTGATATCATAAACTGGTTTAACATATTTTACAATAACGTTTCTAGTTGTGTTTTAAACAATGGGCATGCTTCAAATTTCTTCTCTTTGCAACGAGGTGTTCGACAAGGTTGCCCTTTATCGGGTCTCTTATTTGTCCTGGGATTGAACTTCTAGCGAGAGCCTTAAAAAGCAATAGATCTATAAAAGGCATCCAAGTAGATAATCAAGAAATAAAAGTATCACAATACGCTGATGACACTACTGTCTTTGTCCGCGACCAAGAATCCGTCTCCGAACTACTTAAATTTCTAAATGATTTCAACTCTCTCTCTGGGTTGGAAATAAATACTGCTAAAACTGAAGCAATGTGGCTAGGACAATGGAAAAACAATCAAGACACCCCTTTTGGTTTCAAATGGCCAAAAGAACCGATACTATCTCTTGGAATATTTTTCTCACAAAATCAAACAGATGCGGAAGAACTCAACTTTGGAACCAAAATTCGAGATTTAGAGAAAATTTTAAATACCTGGAAAAAAAGAAAACTTACGTTGTACGGAAAAATCAATATCGTAAAAACATTAGGGCTCTCTAAACTGACTTTTAACGCTTCCGTTTTAAATGTGCCCAAACATTATATAAAACAAATAAATAAAATTATTTTCAGTTTCATTTGGGACGACAAACCCGCAAAAATTAAAAAAAGTACTGTTATCGCAGAAAAAAAAGAAGGTGGTCTCAAAATGTGCGATTTTGAAATTATGGAAAAAGCGTTGAAAATTGCTTGGATTAGTAGAATTCAAAGTCAATCGTCTGCTTCTTGGAAAATTATTCCTAACCATTGTGTAAATCATCTTGGTAATTTCTCTTTCCTGACAAAATGTAACTATAAAACCGAATTACTTAAGCTAGAGAGCCTCCCTATTTTTTATCGCATGATTCTCGATTATTGGCGCGACTTCAAAAACTTACCTGATTGTATTACTACCAATATCAAAAATGAAATTATATGGAACAACTGTAATATTCTAATTGATAAGAAGCAAGTATTTTATAGAAAATGGTTCTCAAAAAATGTTATTTATGTGCAAGATTTACTAAATGAACAAGGCAACTTCTGTAACTTTTTAGAATTTAAAACAAAGTTTAATTTAGATGTACCCTTTACGAAGTTTTATGGTCTTATCAATGCCATTCCTCGCGCGTGGAAAAATGCTTTAAAACCGCATGGTCAAAACAACCTCAACGATACTTCTACCACACCCCTAATCACAAGTTTCATTTATTCAGCAATCTTAAAAAACACTTTCGTACCACCAACTTCTCAAACTAAAATTTTACGATACGGCTTTTTAGAAAAAAATGTTCATAAAGTTTACCAAATGCCTTTTACAGTTACAAAAGAAATTAAACTTATAATGTTTCAATACAAAATTATACATAACATACTTCCTACTCAAATGAGCCTTTACCGTGACGGTATCTCTGAAAGTGATTTGTGTCCGTTATGTGGATGTGAGAAGCAAACTTTAAACCATATGTTAATCCAATGCAGTAAATCACTCTCCTTCTGGAATACGTTTCAGGAGTGGTGGTTTGAAAAAGCACGTGAAAGACTTTCTTTAAAACATGGTAGCATATTATACGGCTACTTTGACAATACAAAATACTGGCAGGCTTTAAATTACTCAATTCTAATAGCAAAATACTATATATTCTGCACGTCAAACAGGTGCCAAGGTGAACTATACTTCCGTAACTTCCTGCTGCGAATACAAGAAAAAATGGAAATAATTAAAGAAACTGCAATTGCAAAGAAATGCTTGCCTGCTTTTCGCCGAAAGTGGACAGTTCTTCTGTAATTAATATTAGTAAATTTGTAAATGTAATCGTATGTCTGTGTAGTTTTGTGTAGTATCATATTGTAATGTAGTGATGTAAATAATGTATTGTTTCAAATAAAGTTGTTTCCGGAAAAAAAAAAAAAAAAAATGTATTTTAGCACTCAAAACGCGCGTGCGTAAAAAACGAGAAAACAAACGATCCTCTGCGACTCTACCTTATGCCAGCGACAACCTCGTTTCTAAAAACATGGCAACGAGGTTGACCATACTTTCAGAGATGACGTTTGCTACCAAAATTCGAGTGGTGACCTGACTATAAACACGTAGCAGGTTGAGGTTGTTACTAAAATACCTGAGTCCAAAGTGATGCGACTGTTCAAAGTTAAACAGAGAATGAAACTTCTCTTCTGAGTCGATCATTATGAATCGATCAACAAAATCCTGTTGAGCAAAAAACAATGTGTTAGTGACAAAACAACGAGCCGGTTACGTGGAGTATGAAACCCATCAAATTCTTTTGCAAGAGTGACCATTCCAGTGACAGCAGTTGCTTATCTGTACAGTGCAAGATATGAAATATTAACCGTGACATGTGAGCATTCAAATGAAGCCTACCGAGCGGTTCTTTACTTTCGAGTCTGTGGATGACTTAAGTGTGACCATTTTATTGAAAGCCACTGTGGTCCTGTTTATATGCTGTACAAGGTGGTTCTAGCTTTTGAGTCTGTGGATGAAATCCTAAAGTGTGACCATTCAAATGAAAGCTACTGAGCAGTACTTTCCTGTGGTACTGTTTATTATGCTGTACAAGGTGGTTCTAAATGTTGAGTTTGTGGATGAAATCCTAAAGTGTGACCATTCTAATGAAATCCATTGAGCAGTACAGTTGAACCCGATAATTCCAACCCTCGATAACTCGAACCTCCCGATAACTCGAACCAAACTTTTTCCCCTTGGCTAAAGATTGCTTGCAAATTTACCCTCGATAACTCCAACCTTCGATATCTCGAACCAAATTCCCTTTTCCTTGGAGGTTCCAGTTATCGGAATTCCACAGTACTTTACTCAGTGTAGTACTGTTTATTATGCTGCACAAAGTGGTTCTAACTTTTGAGTTTGAGAATGATATGACTTTTTATGTTGTGACCAATCAAATGAAAGCTATTGAGCAGTACTTTCCTGTTATTCTGTGCAAGGTGGTTCTAACTTTTAAATCTGTGAATGAAATCCTCATGTGTTACTATTCCCCGAGAAATGCATTCAAAGTTATATTTAGCAGTACTTTCCTGTACATGGTACTGCTTATTATGTTGTAGAAGGTGGTTTAAACTTTTCAGTGCGAGGATGAAATCCTAAAGTGTGACCATTCTAATGAAAGCTACTGAGCAGTACTTTACTGTGATACTATTTATTATGCTGTACAAGGTGGTTCTAACTTTTGAGTTTGTGGATCAAAATGGTGAAATGAAATGAAAGTGTAACCAATCATTGGAAATCAAATGATTACTGCTTCCCTATGGTGCAAATGTGGAACTTAGCTACTATACTCACCATGATACAGACAGGTGGACAGTATGCTTCTCTGCTGGTAATGGTCTCCTCCATCTCTGAACCGGACGTGGAAGGGCGGTAAGCATTAGCTAGGACTTCATAAACAGCAGGAAATGCTGACAATATGCTCAGAAGATTGTTTAGAGACTAGGATAACAAGAAGGGCATATACAGGGTCAATGAAAAGCGTCAAGACAATTGGACAGACAAATAAGTCGATGATAAGTTCTGTTAGATGCTCAAGAAAAACGAGGTATTTTTTTCACAATTTAAGTTTTGAAAACTCTTGCGTATTTCTTGGTGTTAGCGATTGCTTGTGGTGTAGGCACCGGGTACCCAAACGGTTTATTAGCTATAACATAATCATTTAATAAAAATATTGTTATTTACCTATGTTTCTATGTCTTTTTGAGTCGTTTTGGAAGCGATTTGAATCAGAGCGAAGACGGTTGACCTTGCAAGTTTCAAATATTATCTTGTCTGTAGGTACTGTTTATCATCTTTTGTATCTTTTATTTGACGCCACTTGGTGATTACGACATCACAACACCAAGAAATTGCCAAACATTTTCACTCCAAGAATCGAACCTTCGCTCATGTAGCCGATTCTAACAATTGAAACCAAAAACCCAAAACCCCAAAGTGTGACTTTATCTTTGATCTTTAACTGCGATAATAACCACTTGTAGGAATCAATCCAGCAGGGAAAGGTAAGCACTGAGTGTGTGCAAGGCACTCAAGCTACTAAAAAATGGCGGGAAATACCCAAGAGAGGCAAGTGACCCAACCTCGTCCCCAGGTTCTTCTCCGCAGAAGCTGTCAAAATACCACCCGATTCGCGTATAATTAACCGCATATAAGCGGGTCTAATTAACATCAAATTACCGCATGCAAGCGGTTAAAGTAGGCCCTATTTACCTACTGAGAAATATTCTTTATATTACTGACGTACACGAGAACAGAACCCCAGAAATAAGAGAAAAGAGCTCCAGTTTAGCACTGATCTGCAGTGTTTAGGGCTAAGAACTGATTTGAAAACGGTTAGCTTTCATATATGGTTATGGGTAACGCCATAAATATGTTAAAAATTACAGTTCCTCTCAGCTAGCCCTCGTTGGTGTAGTGGATATGGGTATTAGTATTAGTTATGAAGCAAACGACTCGGGTTCAAGGCATACACCCTTCTGATGTTTTTCTTTCTTTTACTCCAAAAAAGTAGTTTTACTTTATGTAAAATGTTCAAGTGAAAGACAAAAGCCAGTTTCAGATCAGCTCTATTTTCGTTATTTCTCAGTAGGTAAATAGGGCCTACTTTAACTGCTTGCATGCGGTAATTTGATGTTAATTAGACTCGCTTATATGCGGTTAATTATGCGCGAATCGGCTGAAAATACTTCAACAATCGTGGCGTATTTTGTCACATGACACATGATTTTCAGAGGTTATTTCCAGTGATTGGTAGCCATGTTTGTTTTCAGAGGTTCTTTCCAGTGATTGGCAGCCGTGCTTGTTTTCTGGTTATAATCTGAAACCGCTGTTCAAATGAAACTAAGACATTTCATAGTGTAAAAAGATTTAAGGGAAGATCACAAACCTTGTTGTATGTTCTGCTATCGATACTGTCCACGTGCTTGATTCTGGGAGGAGCGGGTCTCCTATCCTGACCGCTTTCAAACACTGTCCAAATATCACTCACCAGTCGCTTAAGAAACCCTGTCGAGAACAAGAGTTAAACAACTGAATAACAATCTCATATCCTCGGCCACGACATCTATGGTTGGCTTAATTCCTTTTAACCAATCTAAATCCATTTCCCTTTGGGACAAACCAATCTTAGATTGCAATCTGAACGATCCACGTCCGGGGTTGGATGGTTCAGATTGGTATCTGAATCTGGTTTCAGATTGGTATCTGAATCTGGTTTCAGATTGGTATCTGAATCTGGTTTCAGATTGGTATCTGAATCTGGTTTCAGATTGTGCGTTCCATTTGGCGAACTAGATTCAGATCAATAGCACATAGTCGTTCAGAGCCCGAAAATAAACAAACAAACAAAACAACAGGTCCTTCGCAGAGGGGTCTGGGGATGATGAACGGAAAGGAACGGCAGAGAATGGCCATCTTTTCTCAAGGGGAGGGGGCGGCTGAATACAGGCTATATTCAAGACTCTCACCTTTGTTTTCCAGTGCAACCATACCCGGAGCTGTAGCAGCAATTTGTGTCACCATTACTCCGTAACCAAACTTTTCACACTTGCTAACCTATGACCAAATAAATACATGTTTAATATTGAACGACAATGCTGGCCAAAGGACCTCAATATACTTCTTGGAATTGATGTCATTTAACTTCTGTTGCCATAAAATGACGTTTAACGGCTTTTGTTCACGTGTTATTCGCCCTCCCCACCCTAAGCAATGTTTAAGGTTAGTCATTATTCTGAGCTCATGAGCTCAACATTGTAAGGTGAGGAATGGGGACAACACGGGTATTTCTCACAGGACAATAAAGAGGTTTTCAATTGAGTGTCAATTGAGTGTCGTAAAACCAAAACCAAAATTTACTCTTGCCAATCACAACAGACGCAGACAATCCAATGAGCCAATCAGAACTCAAAGCAATACATGCAACCAGCGCCAAGCGCGGGAAAATGCGGGCGAGCATGCAATGATGATTGACCTGGTTGAGAAGGCGCGCGAGATTTTTCAGCCAATAACAATGCACAGCAGGGTTTTCAACAGCTTTGTAAAAGTAGCGGACATATTTCTGAAAGCACCGGACGTAAATAATAAATAAAATAAAAAAAAACTCCCAAATATTGGTATCAAAGTACCGGACGTAGAATGGAAGACGACCGGACGGGGCCTGCACTTTACCTCCAAACTACTGCTTTTGTTTTGTTCTATAGAATCTTTTTATCCGACTAAGTTGTTTATTTGGTGGCATTTGGCGATATAACGTGGAAATACGCTAAGCGAAATTCTGCTATTTCGGCGGGAAAGTGTCCCTTAAGATAAGACTAAAGTATCAAGTGCTGTATATATACTTGTATAACTATGTATACACCAAATTGAAGAAACGTTGACTCGTGAAAAGCATAAACCATGAACGATGATAGTAATATTCTATTTCTTGATAATCAAGATATTTTCTTGGTTTGAGACATTTAAGAGCATGATTTATGCATCCTGTGTTAATATAATTTATATTCTGTCACAGACGAAGATTAAATTTTCCGACTTCCCAGCAAACCTTTGGGTCGTATCGCTTTCCACCCGATAACGTTTCTTCAATTTGGTGTATATACTTGTGTATACGTAGCATATAGTGGACAGTAACTTCTGTACCTGCAACTTCTTGTTGTATCTCTCATTCATGTAAGCTACACATTCATTCATCTTTCCTGTTTGTTGTAGAAGCAGTAGTCCTTTAGGAGTGCCCGCGAAATTTAATAAGTTGTCGATCAGCGAACTTTCCCAGACCAACCTTAAAAAAACAACAACAACAGAAAAACACTGTTCAGTTAGCAATGTTCACTACCAAGAACTCGTGTCATGTATCAAAAACTGAAATTTTCGATCGGTACTAATTAGAATGAAATAGAGATTTCCGATTAACACGTATAAACAGCACTAATTGTAC
The DNA here is from genome assembly GCA_022457155.1 of Cladopsammia gracilis. Taxonomy (NCBI): domain Eukaryota; kingdom Metazoa; phylum Cnidaria; class Anthozoa; order Scleractinia; family Dendrophylliidae; genus Cladopsammia; species Cladopsammia gracilis. The sequence continues at coordinate 325,810 of JAJGOT010000321.1, forward strand.
CAAGCAATTAACTACCAACATTAGAGTATTGTATTGTAGTATAAATTGAAGCACTTCGCAACAATATGCCGTGGCGTTCTGAGGCAAAAACGCCAACATCTTTGAGGGTTCTCAGAAAAAAAACGACTTGGTAAAGCAGTTCGCGACAAAGCGCTAAAAAAAATATCGTCCTCCACAACCCGAGTCCTGGTTGACTTTGAAATACCAACTTTTCAGCGTAGCGGCATACATGTACGAGCAATAAAATATACAAAAAAATAATAATAAAGCCAAGCTTTTCCATGTCCATGTGTCGTTTATGGCATACATGTAGCTGAGCGCAAAAAGAAAAACATTTGTTCCATTTTATTCGTGCGATATCGATTCGTCATACACGATCTTGGTCCACGTTTTGATTTCCAACCAGAAAAGTGTGATATACAAATTACTTTGATACTATTGTAGATGGTTTGAACCCAGGAGTATCAGTAGTCTGTGAGTGTGATCGTCCAGGTTAGTCAACAGAACAGACAAATGAAACACTGAACTGACCGACAATACACGGATCGTGAGTGAAATTTGTGATCCTCGCAGTGTGCTCTTAACTTAAAGGCCCACTTGTTTTTGTTTTCAAATGACGAGCTCGCTCCTGATTGGCTCTTTCGGGAATTTTCGACTGCGTTAAATTCGCAAAGCATCATGGGTGATAGTGGGCCTTTAAGCAGTTGAAAAAGCAACCTGAAAAACATTCAGGTTTGAACGGGATTCGAACCCATGACCTTGTGATACCGGTGCAATGCTCCGAACATGAATATACACCAAATTGAAGAAACGTTGAGTCGGGTGAAAAGCATAAACCATGAACGATGCAACCCAAACGCTTACTGGGAAGTTGGGTAAATTAGTCTTCGTTTATGACAGAATACACATAATATTAACACACGATGCACAAATCATGCCCTAAAATGTCTCAAACAAGAAAACATCTTTATTAAAAAGAAATGGAATATTACTATGCTTGCCAATGCTGCCTACCCAGAATCCCATTCGGTCTCATCGTTCATGGTTTATGCTTTTCACGGGTCAATGTTTCTTCAATTAGGTGTATTCACATTCAAATACACGGATCGAAACACACCGCAATTACTGACGGGTTTGTAGATATTTAAGTTTTACTTCTTTAAATTTAGATCAATTAATTAATGTAACAGTGTTGAAAACCAATAAAATCCGTAAAAATCCGTAAAAAAAAAAACTTGAGTCTCAACAGCCAACAACTTCATGGCTAAACTGACCAATGACAACGATCACAATTCACCTGACTCGGAAAAAGACTTCCGCCGGGCTGTTGAAACATCAGTCAATGTCAACAACAACAGTTCTTTTCAGAACTACACTCACCCGGACGATTACACTCGACAGATTTTTGGTACTATTAGTGCTAATACAGACGAGAAAAACCGTGTCTAAACTTACAGATCTTCGTCGGGAATAAATTCTGGTGACGTTTCGTCGGACGCCAGTTCCGCTTCAGCTGAAGATGCTGTTTCATGTACCTACGTCAAATAACAATAGCATTTAACAGCAGAAATAAAAAAGGTTTTCCGTGTTTCTCCAAAGATATGGCAACACAAGTTTGGAAGAACGAGAAACGCCACCAGGTAACGGAAGCCGGTAACAGGATAACAAGGTAACATAAGTATTCTGGGTGACAAAACTAAACGTTAGTGAAAAAGCCGTTGCTTACTGTAATCAAGAACAGCGTTCGCGACGTTTTATGCCGGCTTACATAACGAACTACCCCTTCTCTTCTTGTTAAATCGTACCCTTAAAGTTAACATCTTTCCTTGCACATCCAAAAGAAAAAATAAACTTCCGGACGTTCAAAAGGAAGGGGCTTTCAGTCCGTACATTCAGTTATTTTAACGACGTGCAGTCATCTCTTTTTGCCTGATTCAACTGATCATTCTCTTCTTCGTTTAGTCACTCACAACTGATCCAGATTTTTTGCCAGCCATTTTGCAACAACTTGTTTTTGTGTACTTTCACGCTAATTGTTTATGCGCATTCGTATTGCACGCGCAATTCATGTCACAAAGCCATGCCACGTCATGTCCGAGCGCGCGCGCGCGCGCCGTTGCGTTAACTTTACTTAAATTTATCTTGTTTGGATAGTCGGTGACCCGTCTTTTTGTTTTATAGATCGGTTTCTTTACCAATTTTCTTCTTTTTTCTAAAAAAATAATAACTAAAAAACGGGGTTTGCAAATGCCCTCGTTACTGAAAAGGATATGACACTAGTTTAAATTATTTACTTGATCCATATATTCAGTGATTCATATATTTAGTGATTCAACCAATAGCCACTGACGCTATATTAGCCAGCAGGTGACTCCCTAATGTTTTGTAATTTTTGACAGGGATGATTCACAATCTGCAATCGTGGCCAGAAGGTTTAGAGACACAACCTTTTCTGTGTGCAAATTGGAATGAGCGACAATATACTCTCACAAAAATCGCATTACAAAGATATTTCCCGCACACTCCATAAACAATGTTGAAGTCCATAAGGTGTAGGGGTAGGGTGTAGGTGTAGGTGTCGGGGGGGGAGGGGGGAGAGAGAGAGAGTACATTTCATTGCATTCGACCATATATAGTAGAATGCTTCCTAATCTCTTGAAGAAGATTCTCGCACGAACGTCTCTAAATTAGCGCACAACAGCAGGAAATGTGTTTTTAGTTCATTCCTTGCCCAGACACTCACCTTAATCCAGGCGTTAGCCACATGTTGGTGCAGTTCGTAAGGATTGAGCACCATGAGTCCGTCACACGTGTTGTACAGTTGGCGGCAAACGAACACAAACCCTGAAATAACCGCCTTGGACGGAGTTCCTCCAGGAAGCCTATCTGATAAAGCTTTCTTGGCGAATTGCGCTATAGTATGAGCAGGGGAGAACCTGAATACCAAAGAAGAAAACAGTACAGTTGTTAGAAATATGAAATTATCGACATGATCTATCTAAATCTGAATCTAAATCGAATACTGTATTAAACTCCCGTATGGGATATGTAAATACAGGAGCGTGATCAGCGGTCATATTCAGTCATAATAGTGACTAGAGTTAATAATTTGGGAAATATGGGTTGAAGACCCATCTTGATGAATTAACAAAAGGCCCGGGCACCCTCAATTTAGCAATTGCTCAAAGGGAATTGCCAAATTGTATCACTTCATGTGCATCCCTGAAACTGTTCCATGTAATATTGAGCATTTCATAACTGGGCTCAAAGGAAACACTGAGTTTTGTTACCCACAGTCCTGCCAACCAACGCAATTTTGGTAAGGGCTAAATACTGCAACAGCTCTAGTGTAGTTGAAGTGGAAAATAATGTCCCAGTATACCCAAGGCAATAGACAAATTCGGCTAACGCATTGTTGTACCCAATTCAATCCTTCTGGGAGTAAGATTCTTTGTTCATATATTTCCATATAATTTCCATGTCAATGCTTCATTGATATGGAAATATGACGAACAAAGAGTTCTAATCCCAAAAGGTTTGAATTGGGTACAACAATGCGTTAGCCGAATTTGTCTATAAGTTTTAACAGGAGCCGAGTACTCCTCGTTCTAACAACTCCAACACTCAGAGATGCTCATTCGATCAAGACGCAGCACTCTTTCAATTGTTTACGCGCACATTATTCTGAGAGAGGAGTGGCTGTGCTGTATAGTTTGGCGTCCCTGCATCATACCTGCTTCTTTGCCATCTATCCTGGGTTTCTCCGTATAACAACTGTCTCTGCCCAGTTTCTGAGACAGCCAGTGTGGCTAAAACATCAGCTACTAACAGTAATGTAGTCTCGGCTCCAGCACTGTCACAGCTCTCGATACCCTGCATGGAAACAAGAATTTCGCTGTAATTACAATAAAAAACCCGTTAGTTAGACCACTCACGGGCCATGGAAATGTATTCTTATTAACCCTTCAACTCCCAAGTGTGCCAAAAATCAAACTTCAAGAAAAATCTCAAATTTTATTTTGTAAAATGTTGAAAAACAAATGGAACCTCACCATGCAAACATACTGCCGAAGAGATTTAATTATAATGGTCACATAGGGTTTCTTTGACAGAATCAAAAGTTAGAACAATGAAGTTGAATCATACCAAAAACTGAGGAAAGTGCTAACAGCCCGAGTTTTATGACAACATGAATCACGGAATTTCCAATGAAAATGTTTCATTTGTTATCATTTGTATAACTAAATTTTTTTTTTATAAAAGGAAAGATGTATAATGTAAATGAACTCCAATCATTTATTGTGTTTGACGAGAGGAGAATGCTTCGAAACTCGTGAAGGCAGCTTTTCTGAGATTTTCATTAACGCCATGTTAGCCACCCCGCATATTTTTCAGTGGCACCTCTCGGCTGGAAACTGGCACCCACTCGAGACCTCGCTTTCGTTCTCGTGCTCAGACTCCCCACGGCATCGAACATACTTTTTAAATCTGTAATTACTACTGGTCTTTACTTACATCAAGCCAGGACTGCACTGGAGATAGAAGACTTGTTGTTATCGCATCCTGAAAAAAAAAACGATACCCTTTACAAAATGTTTACCATCACTATGGAAGAATAAGAAATAATCCTCAAATAATAAATTATCCTGGCAGAGATGAGCGCAATATTGAAACATAAATGGAGGGGTTTAATTTTCAATTGAGTGACATGAAACCCAAACCAAAGTGACCATCTTGACCAATCTCTGTTTTCTCTGCCTGATAAAGGGGCTTCTGTTCTTTTTACGTCAGGGCCCAGTTATTCAAAATGTGGATAGCACTATCCATCAGGTGCCGGTTGTTCAAAAGGTGGATAGCGCTATCCATCGGATAAATCACTATTCAGTGGATAGGCATTAGCAAATCCAATTGTGTTATCCACTGGATAGTGATTTATCCGGTGGATAGCGCTATCCACCTTTTGAACAACCGGTATATAGATAGATAGTAACTTTATTCATGTGTCAATGTATTTAGCTAGCGCTAATTGGGGACACAACATAAAGATACAAGAAATAATGAATAGTATGATAAATAAAAGTTAAGAAATAAGAAAGCTGTAAAAGAAGCCAGGGGGCCAGATAAATCACTATCCGGTGGATAGCGCAATGGGTTTTGTTAACGTTCGTCCACTGGATAGTGATTTATCCGGTGGGTAGCGCTATCCACTCTTTGAACAACTGGGCCCAGTAATATAACGATGTAAACCTCCTAAGGTGTCTAACGATAGTTGGAGAGATGAAAGCGAGTGTTAACGCAACTGTTGCTTCCTTGACAATTGATTAGGCTGCAAGATGGAATCTATTTTGTTCTACTAACCTTACAAAGACACTCTTTACACGAATTAGTACAGGAAGCAATCTTCTTAAGTACATCACAGACCAAGTAACCTGGATGGAATTCCACTGTTGATAAAATATAAAAACTAATTGATATTTAATTTGCTAAGTAACTGACTGGAGTTAAAGCGTAAACGCCTTGAACACGTTGAAGCTGTGAGGTCTTAAAGAAGCTAAGTCATCCATGGGGCTTTTGACGTTTTTGGGCGAAACTGCCCCAAATTGAACTTAATACCTTTGTCGTACATGAAATGCTTATAGTATAATAAGAGGAAGATATCAAGTGAATTTTCGAAGAGAGGATTAACCATAATTAGAGTTTTAGCAAGTTTTCCAAGAGTCAAGGCGATAAACTTGAAAAGATTGGCCCAATTTTAGTTGAAGTTACAATCCATTTCCATCCTGGCCATCTGCAGCCCAAGACACTTATTTTTACTCTTAGATCACTAGCAGAATAATTGTAAACAAAACTGGACCATTATTTTGGGGTTTTTACTGATAGAACAGTTTTCAATTGAGTGTGAAAAGTAATTACACAATTGCTTTGGTTTTTCATTGCTAACGCTTTGTGATTGGCTAAAAAATCTCGCGCCACTTTCTCGACCAATCAGAAGTAAAACCAAAAGCAATCGTGACTTGCTCGCACGCGTTTTCCCGCGCTTGGCGCCGCCGACATGTAATTGCTTCGAGCTCTGATTGGTTCATTGGATTGTTTATGACTGCTGTGATTGGTCAGAGTAATTACTTAGCTTTTTAGCGGAGCACTTGCCAGGCCGAAGGCCTGGCTGCGCAGCCCCATACTCATAGAACCATGCCGTCATTTTTCATGGTCATGGCTAGCGGAATGTTTCGCGGGCGCGCGTGTGCCCGCCCTCCGCCCGCCGTCGCGCAGGACCGGACTACTGCAGCTCCGCCGTCGCGCAGGACTAGCTCGCGGGCGCGTATGACGTCGCAAAACATGCGCGTACGACGTCATGTTGAAACCAAAGCGAGGCTTTGTTTTTCGCGCGGTTACACGGCCGAATGTCACGTCAGCTAGAAAAACACTTCGATGTTTTGCTGTGAATTTACTAAGCGGAGAAAATCGTTTAAATTAAAGGCGTTATTTCCCTGAATATTTCGCGGTTTGCTACTCAAGACAAGGATACTAATTAAGGGATACTCAGAAGCCGCTTTAGTGGAAAAAGACGAGCTTTCAGAGATAAAATCTTGCTTCGAGGAACTTCATGTATTTACGTTTTTATCAATGCGGGAGATGGTTGTTTTCTACGGATTTCAGAACCAGAAGCGGAGATTTGAATTTCCAAGCAAGCGAGGTACTTAAAGGTAAAACAGATTACAGTTTTCGATGAGAATTTATGTTGATATCAATCTGTGAGTGACTTTTTATTGGTGTTATTGTTAGTTTTGGAGAATTGATTTTAAAACGTGCTTAAATTCAGCTCTTGAATTTCATCGAAGAAAGCTTGAACTCGATGAGCTATAATTAAATGGTACGCGTTTTGTTTTTAAACGTAAACTAATGGAGATTTGAATAAATTTTTTCGAAAGAAGATTGTGTTGTCCATTTTTATGTGTTTGTTCATTCATTAGATAGTTTGAAAAGCGATTTTATGTAAACAAAACAAGACTTTGATTTTATAGTACAGTTCTATCTTCACTCGCATCGCCTTATGCAAATATGTTTGTGTATTTTTGCAATTTTTGATTTTCAAATCAGTTTCTCGGGCAATTTTTGACAAACAAAAACTGTATTTTATTCGGAAACTAGTGGTACTAGTTATTCTAGACAGAGAAAAGTTGTTTTTGTGAACTTTTGTACGGTCCATAAAAATGTACTGTGCAGACGGTCGCGTAATACTGTTTTTGAGAATTGCAAAAATTGAAAATAGCCCGTTCGTCAATCTTAATTCTTGTGCTTCCAACCTTTCACCTTAGTTAAGTTTCACCTTAGTTAAGTTTCACCTTAGTTAAGCTTGTTCAAAGTGCGACGCTGTTAGGCTTGGGCTATCTATATATATTAAACTAACACTAAAAATGGTGACATGTAGTGTTAAATTATCTTCCATCGCCAGCTTTAAGGGAAGGTTCAGGGTTCAAAGAACAAGAAAGTGTAAATTGTATGATTCTCGTACAAAATCTGAAAATCTGAAATCGTTCCAAAATCTGAAAAATACGTTAATAAATTCTTACCATCTAAGACAAGTTTGGCACTGGATCTGGGCAGCGCTGCACACATGATCCTGATTAATGCAACCAGCAGGCTGGAGATTGTCACAGTTTCTGGAATACAAATGGACGATTATTAGAGCAATTTTCAATCAAGTAGTGAAAGTAATTTTTGCCATTGCATTGGTTTCGCATTGCTGCGCTATGTGGTTGGCTAAAAAATCTCGCACCACTTTCTCAACCAATCAGAAGTAAAACCCAATTACGTCGCTTACAAGGTGTAAAGAATCGGAATTTGAATGATAGCAAATCTCATTTCCAGTCTCTAAAGTGCAGACTTACATGTAGAGCAGGAAATGGAGAAAATCTCGCCAAAGCCATGATTATTTTACGTTTGTTAGACTACCATAGTCCTTCATTTCTCTCAAGGATTGTAAAAAAAAAAAAAAAGCGATCACGCGAGCAAGCGCTAAAATCACCTCCCACGAATAGACGTCTCCTCGCGGAAGGGAGGGAATAACGGGGGTGGGGCTGAAATGTGTCTCGTCTCGATACACTATTGTCGCCTATTGTAGACTTGTCCTTGTGATCCAGACTGTAAAACAGTTCAAAGATGATGTAAAGTAGTACAAGGCATAAATCTAGCATGTTCAAAAGTCAATGCAAGAATTTGACACTAAAAGCTATAAGGGATTATTTGGATGTATTATAACGGTTTTCAATTGAGTGTCAAAAGTAATTTTACAATTGCTTTGATTTTACATTGCCACGCTTTGTAATCGGCTTAAAAATCTCGCGCCACTTTTCTCAACTAATCAGAAGTAAAACCAAAACCAATCGTGACTTGCTCACACGCTTTTCCCGTGCTTAACGCCGGCAACACGTAAAATAATTGCTTCAAGTTCTAATTGATACATTGGATTGTCTGCGTCTGATGTGATTGGTCAGGGCAATAATAAATTTGGTTTTGGTTTTACGACACAACTGAAAACTGCTCTTTTGGAAAAATTACTAACAAAACACAGGAGCCCATGGTGAATGTTACCTTCTCTATCCGGTAATAACACGGGAAATAATGCTCTTCCGCCACTGTACAGAAGAACTCTGCCAAGAAGGCACAGTGAGTGAACAAAATAAATATATTCCAAGTCTTGGGAAGTGTAAAACAAGCCATCATTTTCCTCATCTAAAAACAAACCAAAATAATGCCGTCAAATACCATAAATGAAGACCCCAGGGCCTGTATTTCGCTTCAGTACTCAACAACAAGGGAAGGGTGGGAATGGGATACTTGCTAGAGATAGGTTCTTTATAGAGAGGTGGAGTTTATTTTAAATCACACATGTAAAAAAGCAGCAACATGAACAATGATAATAAGTTAAAATTCAGCTGAAAATTTTGTCAAACATAATTATTGTATCATTTTATTGTAAATACTGTTTATCGAGGCTATTTTTTTTATGTATTGTTATTTTGTATTTTAGTCTTATTTTAGTGTCCCCTATTAGTAGGGGGTTCACCCTTGGCTAAATATTATTGACACTTAAATAAAGTCATTTATTGATTGATTGATTGATTGATTGATTGATTGATTGATTGGTTGGTTGATTGATTGATTGATTGATTGATACTGGCCATGTTGGCACGCTCCAATGAGTTCCATCCAACGATTTTACGCTCAACGTTTGTGGACGTCTCGGGAAACCGACTTCCGTTTTACACGACTTTTAGTGAAATTCACATATCCCCCCCCCCCCCCCCCCTCCCCCGCCAATGCCCTAACTTTCATTCTCTGTCCTCCTATTTCCTCTAAGCCTGTTCCAGGTGTTAGGATTGTAGGGCCAGGGAGCACCAAAAAAAAACAGCACGTGAACGAGCGGGGAAAATGAGAGGAGACTAGAAAGGATTTTTGCGCCTATCCCCCTCCATCAGCACTAAGCATTCAGGGCCTCCATAGATAGCAGTCCTTTGACTGAAGGGATTACCCTGTATAAATATTGCCGGTTATTATTATTATTATTATTATTATTATTATTATTATTATTATTATTATTATTATTATTATTATTATTATTATTATTATTATTATTATTATTATTATTAGTGTTCACCCACCTCTTTGATCTTCATTAAGATCTAGCATTTCCAAGGACTGAAGGGTTTTACATGTTGTAGAGTAGTCAATACAGTGACTGATAGCATCTGATAGCTAAAACAGGGACAAAAGCAGTTTGTACATGAATTAGTCCACATTATGGAAAACAAAAGCTATATCAAGCGTTCAGACACGAATGATCAACAGTTTTAAGGCGGTGCCTGGATGAAATCCTAAAGTGTGACCCTTCAAATGAGAGCTATGGAGCAGTACTTTCCTATGGCACTGTTCATTGTGTTGTACAAGGTGGTTCCAACTTTAAAGTTTGTGGATAAAATCCTTCAGTGTGACCATTCAAATGAGAGCTACTGAGCAGTACTTTCCTGTGGTGCTGTTTATTATGCTGTACAAGGTGGTTCTAACTTTTGAGTCTGTGGATGAAATCCTAAAGTGTGACCATTCAAATGAAAGCTACTGAGCAGTACTTTCCTGTGGTGCTGTTTATTATGCTGTACAAGGTGGTTCTAACTTTTGAGTCCGTGGATGAGTTCCTATAGTGTAACCATCCAAATGAATGCTACTGAGCAGTACTTTCCTGAGGTGCTGTTTATTATGTTGTACAAGGTAGTTCTAACTTTTACTTCAGTTAACTTAAGTTTGTGGATGAAATCCTAAAGTGTTTAACCATTCAAATGAGAGCAATCGAGGAGTTCTTTTCAAAGCTCCTGTTTCTATGAAATTTTTCACACTTATAAGAGATAGAGTGTTAAGATACATGTATAATGTATAGCTATGAGTGACAGGCAGCACATCTCCACACAGGAGACACTAACATAATCAGAGCTGAGGTCCTGAGGTCATTGGTTTTGATCATGTAGTTTTTCCGGCTGTTGCTGTTATTAATCTTGCATAATAGCTCTTCAAGTACAGTAAACACCCACATATAAGAACCTAGTGATTTAAAGGGGCACTGTCCCGGCTGAAATATCGTGTTTTCGTGATTATGGCCAGATGCTTTTAAGCTTACTTCACTATGTTGAAATTGGAAGACACCATCGCCAAAAGTGATAGAAGCAAAGAAATATGGCTAGAAAAAGTCAAAATTTCATATAAGAATGACAAGTTTGATTTATTGACAGGCGGTCAAGAAATCAATTTGGGCGGGACAGTGTCCCTTTAAGAACCTGTAGGCAGAAATTTTGGAATTTAATACCTCAAAATATAAGAACCTGTTTTAATTAACCAACCAAAGCCACAAGGTTCTTATAAGAAAAGTCACCCTGAATAATAAACAGTGCTGTAGCCAAAATGTGGGACTATAAAACATAAATTTGCTATACATTTGGTCCTTCCATAAAAATATCATTGCAGAAATTACAGACATACAGTACTGTATAATATCTCTATAACAAAGTGGTTTAGATATACAGATCCCCACTGTATTCATAGCTCATAGTCATGTAGGTAGACAGGTCAGCAACAAGAGCTCAACAGTAATTGCAGAGCTCTGGACATGAGTTGTTCAACTTGTTATGTTGTGTTTGAATACATGTACTGTACATCCAATTCAGGTATCAGAGTTGTTACAAACACATGTACTGTAGTCCTGATTAGGATACACAAACTGATTAATAGTTAATTATATTAAGGACCACACCCATGCTTCCTTGATGTTCTGGTCATATCCTTAGTAGCATTTCATTTAAAGAAATTTTAAGAACCTATTAAAGGGGCAGTATCACAAGGTTCCACGCGCAGCACTGTTCACTATTCTTGCAGCGGAATTTTGGACATATCACTGTTAAAAGTGATTTTTTTCTTTCTTCCGGCTACCAAAATGGATTTTTTTGATTCAACAAATACCTCCACTTCTCGACAGCCTTTTTGAATTTGCGGAATCAAACTTGAAAAAGTGGGACGACGTTTTCAAGTTTCAACCTCGTGATACTGCCCCTTTAAGAACTAAATTGTTAGTAACTACCCCAAAATATAAGAACCTACATGTATTTTGCCAGACTTCAAAAAATCTAGGTTCTTATATATGGGTGTTTACTGTACTTACTAATTATAATAAATACTTGTCATGATGAACAGTGATAATATAATAATTTCTTTTTTTACCAAAGATGGATGCTTTTTGAGTTCTTTGATGGCAACTGTCCTGCTGTAATTACCATGCTATGGAAATAACAACATGAAATTTAAAATATATATTAGAAGTGAATTAAAATATTATTTGTGTAAACAGTGAGTCGAGTGTACTTTACACAGTAACATAACTAACTACCTGTACTTCTTAGGAGAAAGAGGGAAAAAGAAGAAGTTAATGAAACTACTGCACTTTTCAATAAAACTCTTAAGTTCAAAACCTATAAGTAAAAACAATTTCAGCGATCGCAATATAATGACGAGCAAAAGAAAGACAAATCCACCAACCGCAACACATACATATAATACATGATTGTATAAATAAACTATGTCACAAGTCTATAAATTTTGAAGTAAATTCAGAGTTTATGTTATTAAAAACCTGCATAGTAAAGTTTTGTCACACAACACAGATCATCATAGCATTCAAAATCATTGGAAGAAAATTAATGTAGTTTATTAATTAAAAGCAACCTCTTTTTAACTAAAAATCTTGCTGAAGTATATGAACTGCAGACTTGGAATCACTAAATTAATCTTATATGAAGCAATCATTTAAACTAAGAAACTACGGATTAAGCAGCATAACCCCATCCTGAAAAATTATGTTCATACATGTAACCGTAGACTTTTGACATTATAATGAAGTTATCTTACCATCCACTTTTTAAACCAAGTAGCCCTTGGATCAACCAGCGCTAGGAAGTGTAGAGGTGTCATGTACTGCTGGTCGGACGAACTTAACTCAGAACCAGAGCTTGCAGAGAACAGAGTAAATGTACTGTCCAGGACAGATTCAAGAAACCTAGAGAAAAAAACATACTAGATGAAAATGTGTCACTGATACAATGTACAGTTATTAAAAAACAAAAAACAAAACATTGTTGGGTCTGGGGGTGGGGGGGGGGGGGAGGGTATTCTCATATGTGCCGCTGCCAAGGGTATGTTTCTCAAACAATTTTGTCTGGGATTGTGTATAGAAATCAGGGAGTTTTGGTCCTGGAATTTAAAGGGTACCATTTACCAGGAAACTGATCAGTGGTGTTAAAGATACGTTTGTAGAGTTTCTAGAAAATACTGGGTAGAATTTTGGGTGTCAAGTCTATAATAGGGTTAAAAGTTTGTGCAATTATCTAGCACATGTACCTTTCATTTATTTATTTATTTTATGATACTAAAATAACTATGAAATAAAATTATTCATTTGATACAAGGTACACTGCACAGAAGGAAAGATAGAAAACTCCACTAAAAACCTACCACTCAGGATATCTTATCCAGAAGGAAGCAACTTCGTGTTGAAATTCATTTAGTAGCCTAAACTGCAAATTGAAAATAATAATTTATTATGTTAGATGCAGATAAACAAAAAAATCTCAATGCAACCATGACACATTAAATTTTTGACATGCATCTGATTGACCATGCATGTATTCCAAATTATGAATAAAAGTGATAACTTTTATTCATAGTTTGGAATACATGCATGGTCAATCAGATGTGTGTATAAAATAATCTCTTTTTAGACATATATTTTAAAGAAAAGATGCCAGCTAGCCTTAGTTATAGGTAACAAATGGTCTTTAAAAAAATGGGCCTGGAAAAAAAAAATTGTAGTCAAATTTGACAGGTCTCACAGTCAGCGGTTCTCTACATCTTGAAATCTCAATTTTTTTGCTTTTTAAGCTCACTTGTATGTAGATTCCCGGTTTTGGGCTTGTATTTCAAAAAATAAAAAAGTCTTACGCTCCCAGAGAAAAATGCTTAATGGCACTGTCTCATATTAAAAAGTCTTCAATTTTATACCATTTGTTGCCTCTTATATACCTGGCATTCCAGTTACTCCAAAATTCCAATATCACTGCAGCCATGTTTGGTGAGTATTCTTTTATTCAAGGATTATTCCAGAATACTGGGCTGCAACACTTTGCACGGTAAATGAAACACGAGATAAAAGAGATAATGCCTATACTGACTAGGTACTACATTGAAGGCTCTCCTTCTGACCACTTGTTAAGGCAATCAGTTCTAGTTGCTACCAGCACTGTGAATCCGAGATGAGTTTGAATTGTCACATGACTCAAACTCTGTAATTAAAAGCTCTTGTGCGTGATATCTCAGATCGTAAGCGACTGTGACCACTTTTGTGAATTACCGACTGGTCTTTTCCTTTGTTTTTAAGTCCAATATAATTATATCAGGCTGGAGCAAGTGAGAAAAGCTAGTTATGCTAAAAGCTCTCATAAGAGACCAGCATCATCTCATGGTTGCTTATGAGAGACCATTTTCATAATCGACCAGCTCTTGTGACAGCCACTTTTATCGAATTCCTGAGGTGGTCGCTTACAAGAGCTTTGACTGTTAGGGCTTGTTCCTGTAGTGTAATTTTTTTTGCTGTTGAAAGGAAATACTAACCCTTCTGAGGAGCCTTTGATTGTTTCCAGTGGATGCATCCAGGCCTTTTTCTATGTTAACCCGATGAAAACTAGCATCGGTGAAATACAAGCAAAGGTGCTCAGCTAAAAGTACAGACAAATGAAAAATACAAAAGTTATTAATGTTATGGGCTTAAGGTTACCGTGTACCTTCAGGGGTGTCTCCAGTATAACAGCTCTGGCGTCTTAAGATTACGCTTAATATACCTAAACCCAGACATCAAATTAAAGCTTATAGAGCTGGCTATCTAAATATGGAAATCATTTGGTAATAAAATGAACTGGCCAATTTTTTACGACGTCTAAATATGAACGTCCGAATCAGCTTTAAAACGCTATAACTCAAAGGGATTATTGTATTTTGCTAATTTGATTTGTTCTCGGGTTTCCGGACACAAAGCGCTTAAAAAACATGTCGACGATTTCCCATATTCAATTGCAGTGAAAAGTTACAGAATATTTTCAAAAAAGGGAGAAAAAAATTGGAGTGATCGCACGGAAATAGCTCTTGACGAAAAAAGTTTTCGGAAATAAAAAATTCGCCGACATTCGCCGTTTTTGTTGATTATATGTTAGCCTAGCTTCTGTCCAAATTTCAGGAAAATCGAACAAATTCCCTTTGAGTTATAGCTCTTTAAAGTGTCCTCTACAAGCGAAAAATTAACTTTGAGAAAACAGTGCTTAGAATAACATATCCCTTCATAAACAAACTCCGCCCACAAGTTATACCGTCATTTCTCCGTCAATTTCCCCTATTTTTCGATAATTATTTTTGGATGAAAGTTCATTCTGTAAACTTTATTTTGACGCGAAAAAAAAAATTCAATAAATTTTCCATCTGAAGGTACATGGTAACCTTAATAATTATGGATGTCCAATATTTCATTTGCTGAAAACAGAGAAATAGAACGGTAAATATTTTGCATACAGGCAGAAGCTAGCTCACCTAAGCATGTGTAGATTTCTTTAGTTACATGAGCAGAAGAAGCCATGAACATTCTTGCATGAAATTTAAGGCTTTTGTCCTATTTGTAGAAAAATAATACTAAATTATTCATACAAAGTGTTATCATATTCCATGGTTTAACAGATAGCACGCGCAAATATATTACAAGTTGCATGGTATTTTCGAGCCCCATGAGTGATGAGAAAAAAATATGTAAGCAATGAGTAAATTGTCCTCACATATTATATTATACAAATGTATCTGTTAAGTTATAGTGCTTCACATAAGAACTATAGTAAACTTCATTGTTCTGCAGCATTGGCTCTTTCCCACATAGAATATCTTTGATTTTAAGAATAGAGGAGGGGCTGATGGTTCATAATTATATTTCATTATAAAAATACAGAAAATCCATTTGCATCAAATATATTTTAGGAAATGTTCGTGCTTAACCAATCAGAATAGCAGAAGGCAATAGCTAATAATTTTGCTTCTTTGATGAAGTTCCCCAAATACAATATCTTTTAAAAATTGCATGTTGTGCAATTTTTAAAATACTTGAAACCATTAAAAAGCTAGACTTGCACCTTGAACCTTAACTTTTTTTGCAGTTTTTGAGTCTAGGCCAATGAGACCACTAGTTGTAACAATGAAAATAGTTGACATTCCATCGTGCATTGCCGTTCAGCACTATCCTTCTTATGCAGATCATTACTTAAAGCATTGAATAATGGATTTATTATTCAAGTAACAATCGTTTCTTTATAGCTTCTGTGACTTCAAACTGGGATACTAACTAAAGGTGTAATATGACAATTGTCCATTATGCAAACATGAAAATAATGAGGAAAACAGTTTAACTTATTAATTCTCTGAAGAAAGATCAAGGGATTGCCGTACACCACACTGTCACCAGTGAGTGCACTTGACATAACGTTACATGTTAAATATCAATGAGGTGTTGACATACTGCAAGTTGTTCATCCTCATCAGCCAATGCAGCCAAGAGTCCTTTCCTTATTCCATCTGAATTCTTGCTACTGAGTTCATCAGACAAAGGAAACTGGTACAGTGTATTCAGCGCATTAATCCGCACCTGTGACAAAAGTTAAACAAGAATATTAAAAAGTCAATATATTATCCAGGGTTCTCATTAAGTGCCGGCAACCAGCTAAAAAAAACCAGCTACTTCAAATTTGAGCCGCCTTCTTTTCAGTGAAAAGGCTAGATACTGTATGTGTTAAACAAACCTGAATGAACAGTGAAAGTTGTGCAAAGCAATGTAAATCAATAAAAATGTAAGCTTACTGTACGAAAAACTAAATGAACAGACAGGTTTCTTGTAAATTTGTTTTCACATTTAAGGTAATCCCTCAGTTGAGGCAATTCTGAGCCTATAGATTTTCAAATTTTCCTGAAAGGGGGGGGGGGCATGCCCTCAGACCACCCTAGAAATTTGTGCCTTCGGTACTCAATTGCCAAGCCTCCCACTATTATTATCTCAACTGTCTACTCTAAAACTTAGTGAGAACCCTGATTACATTCCCATTTACATTAACCAAAATAAGAGCAGTCCCTCTCTTTGAGGCTTATGTGCTCTGGTCGTGGTCAAGTTCTTAATGTATCAGCTGACAAACCCCACTCTTAACAGAGTTAATATTATTTTGGGGCTGTAGCCAACATGGCGGGCAAATTGTTCCATTGTTTTATAGTTCCAGATAGGAAACTGTACTGGAGTACATGTATCTCGTAAGTGGTATATGTTCTTTAGAGAAGTCTACTTCGACTATCTCTACAGAAAACCCAAGTCTTGCAATTCCAAAGTTTGGCTCACATTTACAAGTACACACCCTCAACCTACATTGTAACAATCTGAAAGCCAATATTCAATATAGTCATGTAATCTAATGACTTACTTGTAATGGTTTATCTGGGTCAAGATTCTCTGCAATCTCACTAAACTTCTCGGGTGACATGTTAAACAAATACCCAGTCTGAAACAACAAAGAAGAAAATTGCAAAATAGAGTTAAGAAGCGAGAGGAGAAGAGGTATGCTTCAACTCCCCTGAAGATACGGCTGAAACGAAGGCTCAAAAAAAAATTGAATTCCAGCTTGCCCTTTGGACAAGGAAATATCACATTATTTAGTCAACAGACAGCTTGCCTGGGCCTTGCACATCAGGCAAGTAATTTTAAAGCAGGGAAAGTTACTTGCCCCACAGGATAATCTACTTGTCCTTGACAACTGGATGGGACTTTTTTCGAGCCCTGGCTGAAAACTCTCTTACCTTAGACACAGGCTAGGCATCTACCAGGGAAAGGCAGATTAACAAAACACAAATAAACAAACCAACCTATTAAGGTTACAGTGTACCTTCAGATTGAAAATTTATTGAAAATTTTTTTTTCGTGTTAAAATAAACTTTACAGAATGAACTTTCATCCAAAAAAAAAAGTATCGAAAAATTGTGAAAATTGACAGAGAAATGACGGTGTAACTTTTGTGGGCGGAGTTTGTTTATTAAGCGATATGTTTTTTTAAGCGCCGTTTTCTCAAAGTTAATTTTTTGCTTGTTGGGCACACATTAAAGAGCTACAACTCAAAGGGAATTTGTTCGATTTTCCTTAAATTTGGACAGAAGCTAGGCTAACATATAATCAACAAAAACGTATCAGCGAATTTCTTAATTCCGAAAACCTTTTCGTCAAGAGGCATTTCCGTGCGATCATTCCAATTTTTTTTCTCCCCTTTTCAAAAATATTCTGTAACTTTTCACTGCAATTGAATATGGAAAATCGCCAACACGTTTTTTTAGCGCTTCGTGTCCGGAAACCCGAGAACAAATCAAATTAGCAAAATATAATAATCGCTTTGAGTTATAGCGTTTAAAAGCTGATTCGGACGTTCGAATTTAGACGTCGTAAAAAATTCGACAATTCATTATATTACCAAATGGTTTCCATATTTAGATAGCCAGCTCTATAAGCTTTAATTTGATATCTGGGTTTAGGTATATTAAGTGTAATCTTAAGATGCTAGAGCTGTTATACTGGAGACACCCCCAAAGGTAACCTTAAAATCACTGTAACCTTAAAATCCCTGGTCATTTATTACCTGTCCAAAAGAAGAAGACATAGAAGAATCTTCATCACTGGAATCCAGTGACAATCTGAACGGTGGTAATCGGCCTCTGTTTTCAGTGAGCTCATAGTCGGATGAACGGAGGCGAGGATTCTCAGAAAAATTTTGGATCTGTAAATCAAAATGTGCAAGTTAGTCCTGACCATTATTATTCGACATAGTATTCTAGAGTACAAATATGCATCAAAACCAGTGTAAATATGACACAAATACAGTATTACACTCTTCTGACCACGTGCTAGGAAAAGCAGTTTCGAAAACTTAAATTTATGAGATAACTATTGCATAATAAACCATTAATTTTTATTCAGATAAGGCTGGGCATTTTTCACTAGTTAGTGACTCATAAAATTAATTAGCCATATTACACAACTTTTTGCTGAATAACCTCTATTTATTATTCGACGTAGCATTCTAGAGTGCAAATACGCATCAAAACAGGTGCAAATATGACACATTACAACACTTCTGACAGCGCACTAGGGAAAACAGTTTCAAAAACTTTTAGGAGAAGATTACCGTCATATAATAAACAATTTATTCAGAGAAAAGTTAAAAACTGACTTGTAAAAATACTCAGTTTTATTATTCGACTTTGACGTCATTTAACCGTAAAAGGGCAAGAGAATGCGCAAAATATGCAAGCGTATTACACTGTAGCATACTGGTTTGACAGGTTGGGAACAGAGTGAAGTTAAATTGTAACTGCGCGCGCTCTGGACGAAAGTGAAATACTGGACGAAAAATTGTCTATTTTGATAATGAAGTTAATTTGAAAATTAAGCAGTCGAATAATAAATCCCTTATTTGATGGTTTGACAGATAATACGCGTGGATATTTTACTCATTGCTCGTATTTTTCCTCACCCCTACAGGGCTCGGAAAAATACTACACAACTCGTAAAATATCCACGCGTATTATCTGTCAAGCCATCAAATAAGGTGTATTTATTTTTTTCTGAAGCATCTCAGCGGTCTGGAATCCTAAATCCTTGAATCCGATTGGCTAATCGCGCGTTTTCCCGCGCTTTCAGCCGGTCCAGCTTTTTACGATACGGACCGGGGTTACGGACCGGGTTTGCCGGTCGTACTTTCACGATTGCAGTGACACTGAATTGATTTTCTGTTGATGAACTGCTTATATCATTAAATTTTCTCGTAAATTATGAACCCAGACGAAAGCTAGCAAAGCGAAAGTGAATTTTTATTGGCCAGATATAATATTTAACGACACAAACAAAGAAAACAATGAAGAAAACCGGCGCAGTTTCATCATAGCTGACATCGGCTGACATACAAAGACCCGACAACACGCTGAAGATCTTATTTAAAACTACGCTTAAACCAGGTACAAAAAGACTCAATGAAGAAAGACAGAACAAACTAAGTGGAAGGAGAAATCAGCCGTAAAAATAAAGGCCAATTTTATTCCTCGAAAAGGCGAGTACAAGTTTCGATTTTATGATTTGTTGATTTTATAGTTTTTGGGTTTGTTGTTGTTTTTTACAAAGCAGCATTTGTGGCAAAACATTACCGTAATTAGATGCAATCTAGCGCTTTTTTTTACAAAGGTTTTGACTCCATTCGGTTTAAGTGTTCTTATTTTTTCGGTTGTGTTTTTTCTCCTAATAGAAATTCTGTGAATTTTTTATTTAAAAGTCTTGCTTAAATTGGTCATTCTAGTCTTGTACTAGTTTGTTGTCAATAATTTACACGCTGCGATCGAGTTTTACGAGATAATTCGTACTTTTACTAAATTGCTCGGTTTGTATGCTTTTATTTCTCGGTTTTTACCTTCTTTTATCTAAATTCTATAAGTTTTCATTCAAGAAAACATGATTTTTTAAATTTGAATAGCTCAGTTTAAGCTTTCGCCCCGCTATAAATAAATTACGCTCGACTTTTCTATGTAAGCTTAAGTTAAATAGAAAAATTTGAAAAGTTTTTAAAGTTATAATTCAGCTTTCCACGGCTTCACTGTAGGCACGAACATTTCTCTATCCTCACCGGAGGCAAACACAAGAGCCGTTTATTCTACCAAGAAACATAAACTGGTAGAAATGAGTTCACTTTGCAATTTAATTTTTTTTGTTTATGAATGGAAAGTTGTGAAGATTACCGAGTTAATTTAGATTTTGCGCGCGTTGTGTCAGTTTAGCTGTACGCGGCGCGTAAGAAAAATTTCTTGGAAAGCTGTACATGAATGATTTTCACGGCGAATCGCAGAATTAAAGTAGGAAAAAAATAAATAAGTTATTTTCCGGCCTAGGTCGGTCCGTATAGGAAAAAACTGTGCCCTCGGTCTTGAGTACGGCCCTCAGCCTACGGCCTCGGGCCGTACTCAAGACCTCGGGCACAGTTTTTTCCTATACAGACCTCCCGGCCGGTAAATAACATATATGTATTACACAACTTCACGCTGAATAACCTCTATTTCAAGTCTCTGGTTGCTGACCTACAGTACATGTAATCTGATTTGGTAATTGACTGATCAGGCCAATAACTGGGGACTTATTAAATTAGCCATCAACTGACAATATACCAATATATAACTTGAATATGAAAATGACTTTGACTCAGGTTGTTGGAAATAAGTCACCATGTGGATTTCCTTCTTAGTCTGAAGGTGTCTTCCACTCAGACAGGTAATTGCCATTAAAATGTGTTGCTGCAGAAAATATCCATACCCTTCCTATGAGAGTTTTTGGTTTGGCGCACAACCCCCCACCCCTCTGGAAATTCCAACCTACAGCTGTAGACTCCTATTAAAATCTGATATTTACCGGTATGTTCCAGTTCAATTTTTTTTTCGGTTTGAAAATTTACATGTAAACCCAGTTTCAATTTTATCTTCCTTTGCCTTAGATTATGGCAATGAAGCTGAGACAAAGGAAGTGAGGAAACCTGACTCATTATAAGCCTCGTGGTTTCTTTCAGGTCTCCTCGCCATTCACTTTTTTCTGTAATCTTTTATTATTTCCATCTGTAAAATTTCTATCTGTAAAATGTTGTATATATGGCAAATAAAGAATGAATGAATGAATGAATGAATGAATGAACAAAAATTACTGGACAGGTTTAAAATTTTCAAACCAAAAACAAAATTTAAACCATAACATTTATAATAAACAAGTATAAAGCAACACGTATAGTATCATACCAGAGCATTTACTGCATCCTTTGTATCTGCCAATATTGACTGTTGGAGGTTAACAAAACTGCAAGAGCAAGAACATGGTTAACATCAACCAGTCCATGGGCAAAAATCACTGATGCTTCCAAGCAATAATCAAAGGCTCCTATGAGATAACTTAGGAATACAAAACAACTTTTGGACCCTCCCCTCTCCTAAATGTTTTGCTCCACCAACCCCTGTCCCCACCCTCCCCTCCCTCAAACACTGACCCCATACATTGTAGGTAAACCTTTGTACATGCATATAAGGTGATGTTTTCAATACAAAATTGAAGTTTGGAGGTAAAAATTCCTAGTCTGATATAAATACAAACACGATTGCATAAAATAAAGAATGAAATCTTTTCTTCAAGTTAAGTTATTGTTCTACTTACTCTGGTGAAGCTATAATCTCCTCAGTTATTATTGGCAGGGAGCTGTTCCTGTCTCCTTCCCTTCCAGCCAGTCGCTCTAACTTCTTGTCAATCAATGGCGTAAGGGTAGTGTCGATGCGGCTCCTAAGCTGCCGCACAAAGTCATATCTAGTAGAAAGTTTATGGCGTTGTCAAAAAAGGATTTTCCAAGATGCTTTAATAATATTATATCAGGGTTGTCAAAAGTACCCAGCTGTCAGCAAAAATCACCATCTACTTTGTCATAACAGCTGGCTACTTTGCTTACCAGTTCTTTTATAGAGGAGATGGAATTTTGAAAAAAATCTGGTTACTTTCCAAAGTCAGATGTCTACTCCAAAAATTCCTGACAACCCTGTATATGTCGTGGTTCAATTTTTATTTTGGTTTGAAAATTTTCAAACCAGCATAATTTTTATTTTCGTCTTTCTCAGATTACGGTAATGAATCTGAGGCAAGGGGAAACAAAAATTAAACTGGTTTGAAAATTTTTAAACCAAAGAAAAATTTGGATCACAACATATACACACAAGTGAATTGGCTCAATTGGCTCAATTGGCTTGTTCGATCCATTTACTGCTGACCTATGGATATTAATTATGCATCATTCTACTCTCCATTCACTGCTGAGCCAAATGCGTAATAACAAAAACAAAAAATATCGCCCTGGCTTGACACACAAGAGTACACTTCACTATAAACGTGCAAATTTTATTTATTTATTTTTTTTTTTTTGCTGTGAAATAAAAAAAAAATAAAAATACACCATTGAAAGTTACTCTAGCTGTCTGGTCATGTTTCATTATTTTAAAACCTATCAAGCTATATTTAAGGTTTAATCAATATATGTGTAAAGTGTGTGAATTTTCAATACATGTACATGTAGTCAGCCAGGCCCTGTCAGCCACAATTCGGAAAAAAAGGAACTGTACGATGCTCTACTGAATACAAAAACCAATCAAACGAAAACAACAGACTGAAGTAAGTCTTATTTATAAAAATGTTTGTCCGTACGTACCTGTGAAAATTTTCATCAGTTGCTTCCAAGTGTGTCAATATGTCTTCTGCCGCCGCTACCGACCCAGCTTCCTTTATGGCGGGCTCTAAGCTTAAAATAAGCTGGTTTAAACTCGCAAAGAAGTTATCATGATTATCAGAATTCTTTCTTTCCATGTTTACAGCTCAATCACCAACGAACTTGGCTGCCAAAAACTTGTTTCTTTGCCGCCATCTTGGTTGGTAAGGCGCTCTATTATTTTTCGTTCCCAGGCTACCGATGCGCTTCCTTGATTTATCCCACAATTCCTTGCCGGCAATTTCGCACTTCTGCGATGCAATGGTCAACTTGCCCAAAAGTGAAGGCTAGAATATTTTTCTTGGCATGGAGGCGCAAACTGCAAGGGAAGATAGACCTTCGTGTCGGGACTAACATAACGGAAATGAGAAGCGAAGTACTTAAAGAAAGTCTACTGCATTGACGATGTTTTGCGTAAAGTCGAAGCGCGCGCTATGAACTGCACTGTGGAATAATGGAAGGCATACATAGAGCAACTTCCATGGCAACCGATAATTGTTTGCTATTCGGAAAAAATAAACAAAGTTTGCGAAAAGTACCACTGTTGAAAAAAAAATAAGAAGAATTTTGCTCTTACAGAGCTTTGCTCTTGTAGCAAATGATGAAAAACTGCAATACATAAGTTGAGTAAAGCAATTTTGTTTTGATAATTAAAACGCAATGTTTCTCTGTTAAATAGTTTCGCCTTGTGTTAAGTTCTGTGCGAAAAAATCCTTTTTTTATGGAAAACGAGAGCAAATCTTACCGTGTTCTTGTCTTCACATCTAGCGCAATCTGTTAACAAAACAAAACCTACCAGCTCAATAAGGGTAAGTAGCAACTCTCGCTTTCTGAACGAACTTTCTTTTCACACAAAAAAGGCACAACTTGTGCGTTCCGTGAAAAAGAGCGAAGTGAGTGTTTTGCGTCACAGTCAGACTTCGTGACGCAGAGCGCGCGATTAAAGCATAACTTGTTACCAGGATTACAAGATAATTTTTTATCTACAGGTGAAGACAATTCAAAGTCGAAATTGAAGGACAGAAAACGTTCGAAAATTTTTCATTGATTGGCGCCAGTTTAACTGGATTCTAAATTGATGCTACTTAATCGTGCTTTAAACAACTCGGTCGAGGAAGAAAGAAAAAAGGCTCCGCCCACTCTCGCTCACGCACTACCATAGGGAACCCACGCGTTTATTTAGAATAAACATAGAATGAAGTTACAAATGGACTTGTGTGATGTTGTGTTTCAATCCAAATGTGCTGTTCCTTCTGTGCTGATGAATAACTGAAATCAGTTTATGTTGGGATTTACAGCATCCACAATTCGACACAATTCAACTGTCTGATCAAACCGGTTGATACGATTAATTCGAAACGATCGTGTCTGTTAGTTTTGAAATGGTCTCGCATTTCGCCGTCTGTTGTTAAATTTTACAGAGCCAAAAAGGCTCGTGTGTACAGCTGTTTCGAGAATGGTTGTCGGAAAAAAAGCGTAAAAGTGCGCGCGACAATCCCGAAAGGTATTGCGGTTAATCATCCATGCTATGTGAAAACTATTTTATTCATATGGCCCGCCATCTAAGATCATCAATGTACGGACGAGACATCGCGGGTTAAAAGCTTATTTTTAGCTTGACGTGAAGACAAGTCAAA
Organism: Cladopsammia gracilis; assembly: GCA_022457155.1. Classification (NCBI taxonomy): domain Eukaryota; kingdom Metazoa; phylum Cnidaria; class Anthozoa; order Scleractinia; family Dendrophylliidae; genus Cladopsammia; species Cladopsammia gracilis. Next base: position 350,423 of record JAJGOT010000321.1, read on the forward strand.
GTTGAAACTGAACATCAGATAAACTACGGAAAAATTTCCATCAATTAGTTATTCAACTGAATTCAAAACTGACTCTAATCCTGCCGTAGTGTTAATCGGCTACCAAATAACCGGGCAAAATACAAAAAGCCATGCACCTCTTCGGAACCTGTATTTCAATGGACCTGGATATCACACAGCTGTGTTGTTTTCAGGACTACAAGCAGTTGCAAAAAGGTTGAGACACTTTCCAAAAAAATGTTCATTCCTTATAAAAGCGACCGCGTAACACAAATAAAATCAATACCATGTGCTACTGACCCCCCTCCCCCTTCCAATGTTGATGACTGTTAGTTTGAATGGCATTTTTGATCTGGTACAACATTGATGAGGGGGAAGGGAGTAGGGACTTGTTGAAAACCACCATCTCCTCGAAATATGTACTACAGTACACAATGTCTCAACTATTTTTGCAATTGCTTGTCTGAATAGTAGTTCAATTAAAACACTAATAGCAAGAGGAACCGGCACGTAATATATGATTAAAAGGTATCAATAGAAAGAGAAAAGATTAAATTTTGTGCTGATAAATACTGCAACGGTCAGTGCGTTGTAATTAGTGACAATAATGGTTCCAATTATTGCAGTAATTTCGCTCTTTTACATGTCACGCTTTCGTGACAGTATATTAAAGTGAATGAAAACATTCTTCCAAAAAAAACCTTGTTTTGGGCTTTTATTACATATTTATAGAAAAATGGAAACAATATATTCTCATAATACATTTCTACTAAGAAAAGGCGCTCAATTTTGTTTCATAAAAATTTCCCCACGGTCTACATGTTTTCGACGGTCTACACTTAACAACAAATAAAGATTACATAAGTTATTTTCTCTCTGTAGAGCGTAGACCGTTGACCGTTCACGCGAGTGTTAAATTCCAGTCAGTGAATTCTGCAAGTACGCATTTCACTAATTGTTCCCTTCCAAAATAAATCTTGCGAAACGTTTGGCACATTTTGGAATCTCCTTTTGGTTTTGCTCGTCGATTCTCACATTAAAGTGGAAGATTTTCTAGCGCACGGACATCATATCTGTCCCAGTAATCGTGCCTCGCTCTTCGTTTCCATCGGATGTAGAAGACCCACACTCGGCATTTTTATCGTAGTTCTGAAACAACTCCATTTGGCGAATATTTGGTTATGACGGTTGAAAAAATCTATCGCAAAACCCTGCTATGGAAGAATTTCACGAAATCTGAGTGAATATACGGAACTTGACAACTGGGATACACGGTGCAAAACACACGGCCAGATTACAGCTAGGTAGCAAAAAGACGAAGAAATGATAATATTTTCACAACTACTGTAGAGTGTAATCCGAAATTGACTGAACAAATTGGACCAGCAAAAAGTTGCTCGCCGTTATTACAGCGCGAACACGCGATCACAGTGTCACATGACGTATAATTTTCACAGACTAATGCTTAATATCAGTTCAATCTACGCACGTTTCTTGCGTCACGTTTCTTGCGCAAACAAACCTTAAAGAAAGAACAAGAGGCTGTAAATAACACAATTTGCGTCATTGCAACAAGATAGCAACGTTCTTTGAAAAATACATAACGATGTTCCGCAATTACGGCAACTTTTAGAAGAAACGCTCCTTCGCGCTAATTAAGGCAGTAGAGAAATGTCCAAAAGGCACGTGTTGGAATTTCTATTCTTAAACGCCTAATCGCCGTGAAATAAAAGCTGTTTTTTCAAATCAAGTCATTACATTGATAACGTACATCAGCTATGATTCATTTCCGAAAGGCAAATCCAGTGCTGTATCGCGATATGTGACTCAGACAAGCAGTTGCAAAAAGGTTGAGACACTTTCTTAAGGGGCCGATTACGTGGCGAATTTCAGCCCGGGCTGAGATTTCAGCCCGGCTTCCGAAATAAATCCTCTTAAAATGAAGTTAGCGATTACATGAACAAAGTTTCAGCCCGGGCCGAGTTTCAGCCCGGGCTGAAAATTCCAGCCCGGTTTCAGAAACCGGGCTGGAATTTTCAGCCCGGCCAAACGGGCTGAAATTCGCCATGTAATCGCATCAGAATTTCAGCCCGGGCTGAAAAGTGAATTTGGGCATACCCAGTCGCCATTTGAGACGCCATTTTGATTCTCGTTATCAATCTTCCCGCGCAATTTCAAACTTGGCGCCCGGGCTGAAATCTCATCCCGGGCTGAAATTTGTCATGTAATCACAACGAAATTTCAGCCCGGTTGACCGGGCTGAAATCTCAGCCCGGGCTGCGCTCGGTCCGTACGCCATGACCTCGAGCCAAATATTTTCCCATCCGGCCCTCCCACTTAGTCAATAAGCATTTTATCATATGACCAAATTGGAGACAAAATTACTTGAAATTTTAACGCGCGAGGCCGTCCGCTTTTGTAGTAGGGCCGTACGCCTTTTTCCGGCCCCGCTCGCGCAAATGCGTACGGCCCTCATACGGGACTTTCATCAATGGTTTTGCAAAGAAAAGGTTCGCAGGGCCGTACGGGTCATATGATAAAGTAAATTATTAACGAAATATGACACTCAAGCGTCCTGCTGCTAAGATTTAATATAAAACGTGCATTTGTTTGACGAAAAGAGTAAAACATTGTTATTTACAACGAGGTTTGAAGGATATTTAGGACAATAATATCTTTTGTCAGTTGTCAGTTAATCCCATCCAGACCCTCTAACAGTCACCAAGATTGCACACAAATAAGTTCAGGTGAGCCAGTTTTATTCAAATAATAATATAAAACGTGCATTTGTTTGACGAAAAGAGTAAAACATTGTTATTTACAACGAGGTTTGAAGGATATTTAGGATAGTAATATCTTTTGTCAGTTGTCAGTTAATCCGGCCCATCCAGACCCTCTAACAGTCACCAACATTGCACACAAATAAGTTCAGGTGAGCCAGTTTTATTCAAATATCTTTCCTAATTTTACGCTCAAATTCGAAGTGAATTTTCCCCATACAAATCCTTATAAATTCGCTATTACGCAACAGTTAAACATCACTTGAGCTTGGGCTACCTGTGAAGCAAGTTACTGGGATTCAGTTTCCTGCTAGTCTGTCCACAGACCCTCTATTTTGTCTAGAGTTCGTCGAGATCGCAAGCAAAATAGAAGCCGCGGGGGATTTGAAAGCGCGCGAACGCAAGGGGTTGGCCCTGGGGAAAGACAAATACATTCCTTTTGCACCCGCTTCGCGGCCACTATCGCGCTCCGCGTTTGAAGAAAAATAACCCCTTTGCAAAAAATCATGGACAGACTAATTTCCTGCGATTTTGCTCACACAAGGTATTAAATCGCATTTAAGGTTTTACCATACTCATAAAAATTACTGGTTTAATTTTCAATCTCAGATATTTTGATTTAATTCTGAGCTTTTCTCTGGCAGTTCAAGTTGTAAAGAAGAAAATCAGTTGGGATAATAAAGAGCATCCCCCGGAATGCCATTGTCTTTCGCGACATGTACTTACAGTGCCCAGTTTCTTGATGCGCAGCATAATTATTTGCATATACAGAACCAGTCGGTTGTATTTGCTCAACAGAATAAGCTTTGGGAATACTCTAGTCTCTAGCCTCTTGGCAGATTCAACTGCGTCAATTACACGGTTTGATACGTGATGAAAATCCCAAGGTGTGATAAAATTAACAATCGTGCTGTAATTAAAGGCGTGCCGCGCTCTTTTCAAAGCATTTTGTCAACAAATTCGTCTGCGGCAAGATTTAAACTTTTTTTAATCTTTAGATTCGCAATGGTTAGAGCGCGATGGCAAAAACATTTTCCGCAGAACATGGTTTTCAGTTAAAAGCGTTGCCAAATACCGATGCGATGTCTTATTCTTCTCGCTCTTTACAGAGCGTTTTGTCAACAAATTCGTGTGCGGCAAGATTTTCATTTTGACTCTTTACTGATTCGCAATGGTCAGAGTACGATGGCAAAAACATTTTCCGCAGAACATGGTTTTCAGTTAAAAGCGTTGCCAACTAGCGAGCGTGAATCACAGGTCACTCGCTTCACTCGCTTGTACCTTGCGCTTTGTTTCTCGTGCTCTTCACAAAGCGTTTTGCAGTGCAGATCCAGACGCGCTCTTTTACTCGATCGGTTAACGTAGTTCAGACATAGAGTACATTAACTGAGGTTTTAAAAAATAATGTAGGCCTTTCTATTTGCCGGACAATGAGAAATGTGAAATAAATGATGGCTTCTCTTTGAAATCCTAACTTGAACAAGCAAAAAGCAAGCGCTCGCCTCTCACGACTCAGGGAATATTGTTTGCGTTGAGATAATTATTCAAATTTGAATCCGTTTGCCGGTTTCGTGGGAGTTCGTAGGAAGACATTTTGGAGCGCCATTTTTAGTTTACGAAACACCTTCTAGAAAATAGCGCTTTGATACTATTTTCTCCATCGTATTAAATCCAAACTTCGCCAATCTTTTGTTTAGACACGAGGCTAACATTTCCAGGGTGAACCTTAGTTAGCAAGTCCTTTCTTGAAGAGAAAGACCATCCTGAGTATCAATGCGGTGTTTTTCCATACTGAAATCAGCGAAAAAAAAAAAAAAACAACTTTAGAACGCCCCAGGACACTTTGTGATGCCAGTCATGGGGTAGCGTAACACACCCCAGGACACTTTGTGATGGCAGTCATGGAGTAGCGTGCACCCCTCGAGGACACTTCGTGATGCCAGTCATGGAGTAGCGTGCCACCCCCCAGGACACTTTGTGATGCGAGTCATGGAGTAGCGTGCAACCCACGAGGACACTTCGTGATGCCAGTCATGGAATAGCGTGCCACTCCCCAGGACACTTTGTGATGCGAGTCATGGAGTAGCGTGCAACCCCCTAGGACACTTTGTGATGCCAGTCATGGAGTAGCGTGTACCCGCCCAGGACACTTTGTGATGCGAGTCATGGAGTAGCGTGCACCCGCCCAGGCATCTCCCGGAATGCCATTGTCTTTCGCGACATGTACTTACAGTGCCCAGTTTCTTGATGCGCAGCATAATTATTTGCATATACAGAACCAGTAGGTTGTATTTGCTCAACAGAATAAGCTTTGGGAATACTCTAGTCTCTAGTCTCTTGGCAGACTCAACTGCTGTCAATTACACGGTTTGATGGGTGATGTAAATCCCAAGGTGTGATAAAGTTAACAATCGTGCTGTTATTAAAGGCGGGCCGCGCTCTTTTCAAAACATTTTGTCAACAAATTCGTGTGCGGCAAGATTTTATTTATTTATTTTTTGAATCTTTAGATTCGCAATGGTTAGAGCGCGATGTCAAAAACATTTTCCGCAGAACATGGTTTTCAGTTAAAAGCGTTGGCAAATAGCGAGCGCGATGCTCGGGTCACTCGCTTGTTCGTTACGCTTTTTTACTCGCGCTCTTTACTGAACTTTAATATGGCGGACGACTGATGAAGAGGCTCGAAGGTCGAAATTTTTTTTATCAAAGTACAGTCGAACCTGTATTAAGCGGTCACCCTCGGGGAATGGCTAAGTGACCGCTTAATACAGGCTGACCGCTTTATACAGGTTGTACAAAATACAGATCAGAACACAGTGAAAATGCCATTTTATATCACAGTTAATGACGTAGTGTACAGCTTATGCATAAAAGCGCACAAAAAAATCACTTACTCGGTTAAAAGTAACTGTAACAATAACATGGTTTGAGAAAAATAGAATATAGAAATGGAGTAACAAATCAGTAACGCCAAGTCTCGTTAGAAAAAGACACTGTACTCCTAATCTGTTGAGTCTTGTCTTTTAAACCTATTTGTCCTAAGAAGAAAAATAATTAGATATCAATGTCTGTTGTTTGGGTTTCCGTAGTTTAATATCGCTAAGTATATTGTTCACTTTGCTTAATATTCATTAGTGAAAGAAGAATTCGATCCGCAATGCTGAAAAGACTTTTGACCTCAATGCAGAAACATTAATATCCGGCGATTTAATGATTTGTGAAAATAAACAAGGAAATCGATTACCTGGTGTGTTATTTGTAATTGTGTGAACTAATATTTGAGTGGTTTCCTTTTACAAAGTGACCGTTAATTTAATACAGGTCAAGACAATAGAAACAGCTTGTCGGGGCTTAGTAAAGGGTGACCGCGACCGCTTAATAGGGGTGACCGCTTAATAGAGGTCAAAATTACAGTAATTAAGGGACGCAATTTTCAGTCGGGACTTTGACAACTGACCGCTTAATAGAGGATGACCGCTTAATACAGGGCCGCTTAATACAGGTTCGACTGTATCGCGTTTTAACAGTGTTTAAATCGTTTTAAAGTTATTTTGAGTGCGTGGAGTGTCTATAAAAGACGTGATGTCCTAAACAACTCCCGCCTTGCGGACACCTCGCTATTACGGACACCCCGTTATTACGGACAGCACCTAAATCCCCGGCGAAAGTTACAGACGTTTGACTAAAACAAACTCCCCCTATTTCGGACTCTCGCTATTACGGACTTACGGACACTTTGTTCGGTCCCAACGTCACAATTTTATTGTTTTTTTTTTCTCTTGTTATAGCGGACACCGAGCAGCATCTTGGAATATTTGCACACATACATCAAGTCTATTTTTTCTGCTTTTTGAAATTAGTCTCCTTGGCGACAAAGTGGGGGAAGTTGTAATTCAAAGGAGAAGTACACAGAGCCGATTGGAACGATATTTTAATAAGCTAATGCGATAGTTGATGCAATCAATAGCTGATGTTCAGGTTTTTCCTTGAAAATAATTTTTTGTTAGAAATGAAGATTACTGTACTTCAGTTCAGCAGGAAACCATAACGATGCATGTGTGGACATTTCTGCAACATACGATGATTGTTATTTACGTACTTAGAAGAACTACTGTACACAAAGGGTACGTCACTTCTGTTCTCAGCTGTGTTCTGTTGCGTTCTAACCGTTCTGTTTGTAAAAAAAAGTTCTGATGCTCTTTACGTGCGACAATGGGTCTGAAAAAACATACTGGAGTTAATGAAAATGAACACATAGTGACCCCGTACTGTTAATATGGGGTTTAAAACAAAAAAAATTCTAGCATCCCGCTATTACGGACTCTCGCAATCGCGGTCCCGAGGGTGTCCGCTATAACGAGAGTTGACTGTATTCTCGCTCTTTACAGAGCGTTTTGTCAACAAATTCGTGGGCGGCAAGATTTTCATTTTGACTCGTTAGATTCGCAATGGTCAGAGTACGATGGCAAAAATATTTTTCGCAGAACATGGTTTTCAGTTAAAAGCATTGCCAAATAGCGATCATGAATCACGGGTCACTCGCTTGTACGTTGCGCATTGTTTCTCGTGCTCTTTACAAAGCATTTTACAATCCAGATCTAGACGCGCTCTTTTACTCGATCAGTTAACGTAGTTCAGACCTAGAGTACATTAACTGAGGTTTTAAAATATAATGTAGGCCTTTCTATTTGGCGGACAATGAGAAATGTGAAATAAATGATGACTTCTCTTTGAAATCCTAACTTGAACAACCAAAAAGCAAGCGCCCGCTTCTCACGACTGAGGGAACATTGTTTCTGTTGAGATAATTATTCAAATTTGAATCCGTTTGCCGGTCTGGTGGGAGTTTGTAGAAGACATTTTGGAGCGCTATTTTTAGTTTACGAAACACCTTCTAGAAAATAGCGCTTTGATACTATTTCCACGCATCGTATTAAATCCAAACTTCGCTAATCTTTTGTTTAGACACGAGGCTAACATTTCCTGGGTGAACCTTAGTTAGCAAGTCCTTTCTTGAAGAGAAAGACCATCCTCAATATCAATGCCGTGTTTTTTCCATAATGAAATCAGCGAGAAAAAAAACGAATTTTAGAACGCGATTCGATAGCAGTTGTCCAAATCTCAGGCAAATAAAAAAGGTCTTAAATGATTCCTTAACACCTCTTCTGAAAAAGCCAGGGTGAACCTAACTGCCAAAGTACTTAGTTTTTTGCTATGGAGTAAAACATACACCTTGTTTCGCCATTTCCCCCCATTTTCTTTGTAGTTTGGCTCTTTTGTCAGACGAAAGCTTTTCAAATTTAGCGCTCTCGACCGTAAGAAGGTCCCGGATATGTCGCTGTGTTCTTGGCGATGACACTTTGTGATGCCAGTCATGGAGTAGCGTGCAACTCCTAGGACACTTTGTGATGCCAGTCATGGAGTAGCGTACCACCCCGCAGGACAATTTGTGATGACAGTCATGAAGTAGCGTGCACCTGCGAGGACACTTTGTGATGCCAGTCATGGAGTAGCGTGCCACCCCACAGGACACTTTGTGATGCCAGTCATGGAGTAGCGTGCCACCCCCCCAGGACACTTTGTGATGCCAGTCATGGAGTAGCATGCAACCCCCTAGGACACTTTGTGATGCAAGTCATGGAGTACCGTGCACTACCAGGACACTTCGTGATGCCAGTCATGGAGTAGCGTAACACACCCCGGGACACTTTGTGATGGCAGTCATGGAGTAGCGTGCACCTGCGAGGACACTTTGTGATGCCAGTCATGGAGTAGCGTGCCACCGCCTAGGACACTTTGTGATGCCAGTCATGGAGTAGCATGTAACCCCCCTAGGACACTTTGTGATGCCAGTCATGGAGTAGCATACAACCCCAGGACACTTTGTGATGCCAGTCATGGAGTAGCGTGCCACCCCACAGGTAACTTTGTGATGCCAGTCATGGAGTAGCGAGGCATCGCCCGGAATACCATTGTCTTTCGCGACATGTTCTTACAGTGCCCAGTTTCTTGCGCCCATCTGATTTTCGAAAATTTAATTTAAGACGTGTATGTTTTGTTTAAAAGATGTTTCGCTGCTTTTCATTTTTTTAATTTTTATTATGCAGCCTTTACAGAACTTCTACAATACAATACATACAGCACTACTCGCATGGCTAAGAAATATCTAAAATTCTAAAACTCTAAGCTCTAGTTTTCCAAAATCTTTTAAAACTACTTCTGCGAGTGTTGAAATTTGTTTTGTCGTTTATACGTATTAAGCGAGAGAGGAAGAGAGCGTGCAGTTATATAAGAGTAGTTCTTTTAACGTGGTAAAGCCAAAACCAAATTGAACTTCACTTCTTGTTAGAATGTGTCTGTACGCGCAGTTTGTTTGCAGCTACAATAGTGCGGTTTTCAATCGAGTGTCGAAATTAATTTCGCGATTGCTTTGGTTTTGTATTGCTACGCTTTGTGATTGTCTAAAAAATCTCGCGCCACTTTCTAAACCAATCAGAAGTAACACCAAAACCAATCGTGACTAGCTTGTGCACTTTTTCCCGCACTTGGCGACGGCTACACGCACTTGCTACGAGTTCTCATTGGTTCATCGGATTGTCTGCGCCTGTTGTGATTGGTTAGAGTATACAACACTAAATTGAAATCCACTCTAAGTTTGGTTTTGGTTTTACAAGAGAATAAAATGACAATTTACAAAATAAACAATATTTAACGAGAAGGTAGTCCTATACGCTAGGTACCACAGTAAAGTGCAAGCCACTTTGTACATGTAAGATCATGTAAGACTAACATAGTAAGTTAGCAAAGTGCCACGTTCTTACATACAAGGGCGCAAGAAAGGTAAACAAGGTCACACTTCGATCAAAACTGCAGTTTGCACGTTCTTTTTCATTCTTCGAAAGCACTGTTTTACGTGTAATCATAATCTAATTTATTTAAAAAAAAATTGGTTTCCTCTTGTGCTCGACTGATCTTTGTTTTGAAGTTCCTAGGTAATAAGTGCTGCATATTTTTGTAACAAGAGTCCTTACCACACTTTTTTATTCTTTCTTTCACAAATTCAAACCTAGCGCTATTAATGACGTTTTAGTGTTTGAACATCTGTGAAGGAAATCCTCGTGTGAGCATTCAAAAGAATGCTGATGCGTAATACTGTCAGGTGTCGCTCAGGCTTGCTCCTTGTGCCGGCTCGACTTGTTTTTTTTTTTCTCTACAATGATGGGGATTGTTCTTGGACGAAATGTTTAGATTACATGCGCGCAGAATATTAGTGAAAAAGGAATGCGCAGAAGGCTTACAGTATCAGCCGCTATTTTTCTTTATAGCCCGCGCATGTGGGTCGCGAGCGAAACGAGCGACTTGGAGCAATACAAAGCGTTGTTGTTGGTTCTAAAATATTTTACAAACTGAAAATTGGGAATCTTACCTATCTTGGAAGCGATAGGGGTAAGCTTAATTTTGACACCGAAGACCAAAATGAAGAATCGCAGAATTTTCTAAAATAATGTTAGGCGCTTTTTAACCACTTTCCACAGTAAAATGACAACGTTCCATCTTAAAATAAATAATCGGCAATTATGTTAATAATAACAATAATAATTTTCAATGTACAAATGGAACATTCCCATGAAGTTCCAGCCTCGACGGTTACGTTCCCATTCTTGCTATCCCTATTTAGTTTTCATACCATGGCTAAAATATCAAATCATTTCATGTTTCATTGGAAGAATAATAAATGTGATATCTGTGAAATTAAATTAGTTGAACAATTTGCAAATGCAAGCATAGTAAACTAAAATTGGATGATTAAGATGCTAAGATGTGTCCAGGGAAAGCCGTGATCAAAAAACAAAATCTTTCTCTGCCATGTCCAGCGCCCAGGCAAACTTCTCTCGTTGCGTTTTGTTGTAAATCTTCTCCACTGGTACTTCGTGTTTCTTGGACCTTGAAAAAGAAAAGAAGAAAATAATAACAAAATTGGTTTGTTTGTTTGTTTGTTAAGACAAAAAAAGGTTTGACAAGAAGCAATTAAGTGCACTTCAGTAGAACCTCCCAAAATGCAAAGCTACGGTGGTCTCTTTCGGAAGGTGCAGTAATTTCAATTCGCCACTTTAGGAACGAGAAGGAAACTGGGCCGAGAGAACTTTCGCAACGATTTCTGGGAATGTTACTGGGGACAGAGACAAAAGAAGCGTCTCCTGTAACGATCCCAGAAGTCGTTGCGAAAGTTCACTCGGCCCAGTTTCCTTCTCGTTTCTAAAGTGGCGAATCATGTATAAAGCACCTATCAGCGAAAACTATTTCATCATACGTTTTGATACAAGGGAGTTGTATTACAGTTGCACTGTAACACATTCAGTTTGCGTCTGAAGTGGCACCGAAATGTGGACGAGTGGTCGACGACGCAATTTTCCCTTTCGTAAACAAGCGATGCCATTTTAGCGACACTTAGAAAAGTTTTCACCAATTTTCGAATTATTTTTCTATCAGAAAAAGAAAAATACAATTAATTACCTAGAATCGAACCCGGTACCTCTGCATGCTAACATCCCTCCTTCACCACTAGACCAGTGGGTTGATCCGGCAAACCCAAGAAAATTTTAAATATAAAAGGTGCTTTTCTTAATGTGACATCTATAACCCTAACCCTATCCCTGGATCTAACCTAATCGCGAATCTAGCTTAGATCTAATAATCGCTTTACCTAAATCCAGTTTTATCTAATAATGATAGCCTACTTTCATCCCAATCCAGGCATAAACTATAGAGAAATGGCATCGTCCATTACAAAAGGCTTGGTTACTAATGAATGTTAATGATGGCATCGAACGTAAAAAAATGGCATCGCTTGTTTACGAAAGGGAAATCGGCGTCGACGACCAGAGGTTAAAAACAATAGAAAAATTCAAATAACCAGCGTTGAAAGTGGCCGTGGTCGCTTAGGAGAGGTTTCAACTATAATTTTTTGACTGAGAAAAATAATGGTATTTTAGAAAAGTGGCTGCTTAGGAGAGGTAGTCGCACATGGAGTTTCGACTGTAGATGAAAAAAAAAAGAAAAACCCCGTCGAATTTATGAACCGTGCCGTCACAAATGCCAACTTGAATTATAATCGAACTTTAATCAACGGCCACCTCCCCGCAGCGACCAAGTTTCCTTGTGCCGACTTCGGCCACTCCTCGCAAAATGTTCTGAAGAGCTTCGAATGCAACTATCATAGAAATTCAACCTGGTTTTCATATATTGGGAAAATCGCAGAAGATCGGGGATTTCAATATTTATGTTCCCGATGTTGGATACAAACGTCGGTTAAATCTTCGACGATAAAATAAAGAAGTTCGACTGTGTGACTTACCAAGCCACTGAGATTCGTGGATCCAAATAATTTAACTTGGAGGTGCTGTGTGAACTGGTATTTGAGTGGTTTCCTTTTACAAAGTGACGGTTTAATACAGGTCAAGACAATAGAAACAGCTCGTGGGTGACCGCGACCGCTTAATAGATGTCAAAATTACAGTAATTAAGGGACGTAATTTTCGGGACTTTGACAACTGACCGCTTAATAGAGGGTGACCGCTTAATACAGGTTCGACTGTATCGCGTTTTAACAGTGTTTAAATCGTTTTAAAGTTATTATGAGTGCGTGGAATGTCTATAAAAGGCGTGATGTCCTATTCTTCTCGCTCTTTACAGAGCGTTTTGTCAACAAATTCGTGTGCGGCAAGATTCTCATTTTGACTCGTTAGATTCGCAATGGTCAGAGTACGATGGCAAAAATATTTTTCGCAGAACACGGTTTTCAGTTAAAAGCATTGCCAAATAGCGAGCGTGAATCACGGGTCACTCGCTTGTACGTTGCGCATTGTTTCTCGTGCTCTTTACAAAGCATTTTGCAGTCCAGATCTAGACGCGCTCTTTTACTCGATCAGTTAACGTAGTTCAGACCTAGTGTATATTAAACTGAGGTTTTAAAATATAATGTAGGCCTTACTAGTTGCCGGACAATGAGAAATGTGAAATAAATGATGGCTTCTCTTTGAAATCCTAACTTGAACAAGCAAAAAGCAAGCGCCCGCCTCTCACGACTGAGAGAACATTGTAAACTTGTGTTGAGATAATTATTCAAATTTGAATCCGTTTGCCGATCTCGTGGGAGTTTGTAGGAAGACATTTTGGAGCGCTATTTTTAATTTACGGAACACCTTCGAGATAATAGCGCTTTGATACTATTTCCTCGCATCGTATTTAATCCAAACTTCGCCAATCTTTTGTTTAGACACGAGGCTAACATTTCCACGGTGAACCTTAGTTAGCAAGTCCTTTCTTGAAGAGAAAAACCGTCCTGAATATCAATGCGGTGTTTTTCCATACTGAAATCAGCGTAATAAAACGAATTTTAGAACGCGATTCGATAGCAGTTGTCCAAATCTCAGGCAAATAAAAAGGGTCTTAAATGGTTCCTTAATACCTCTTCTGAAAAAGCCAGGGCGAACCTAACCGCCAAAGTACTTAGTTTTTTGTTATGGAGTAAAACATACACCTTGTTTCGCCATTTTCCCCCATTTTCTTTGAAATTTGGCTCTTTTGTCAGACGGAAGCTTTTCAAATTTAGCGCTCTGGCGTGCTTTTGACGAAGCTCCCGAAGACTTTTTGGGCCCGAAAGCAATTTTTTAAGTGTAGTTTCTAACAAAAGGCGTTGAACGTTTTAGCCCACAAATCAGCTTAAGTTGTGTAGTAAACGTAAGATTTTATTGCTTAGCTTTCAAATTCAACAAAAACCGAATCTTTATTGGTAAACATTCTACACGTCACACAGCTTTTCGGGTCCGAAAAATGTTCGGGACTTTCGAGAAACGCACGCCTGGACCGTAAGAAGGTCCCGGATATGTCGCTGTATTCTCGGCGATGACACTTTGTGATGCCAGTCATGGACTAGTGTGCACCCCCCACAACACTTTGCGATTCCAGTCCTGGAGAAGCGTGCCACCTCCCAGACACTTTGTGATGCCACTCATGGAGTAGCCCGCACCCCTCCAGGACACTTTGTGATACCAGTCATGGAGTGCGTGCACCACCCCAGGACACTTTGTGATGACAGTCATGGAGTACCATGCACCCGCCCAGGACACTTTGTGATGGCAGTCATGGAGTAGCGTACCACGCCCCAGGACACTTTGTGATGGCAGTCATGGAGTAGCGAACCACACCGCAGGACACTTTGTGATGGCAGTCATGAAGTAGCGTACCACACCGCAGGACACTTTGTGATGCCAGTCATGGAGTAGCGTGCACCCCCCTGGACACTTTGTGATGCCAGTCATAGAGTAGCGTGCACCCGCCCAGGACACTTTGTGATACCAGTCATGGAGTAGCGTGGCATCGCCCTGAATGCCATTGTCTTTCGCGACACGTACTTACAGTGCCAAGTTTCTTGATGCGCAGCATGTTTATTTGCATATACAGAACCAGTCGGTTGTATTTGCTCAACAGAATAAGCTTTGGGTTGCTGCTGCTGGCATCGACCATTACAAAAGGCTTGGTTACTAATGAATGTTAATGATGGCATCGAACGTTAAAAATGGCATCGCTTGTTTACGAAAGGGAAATCGGCGTCGACGACCAGAGGTTAAAAACAATAGAAAAATTCAAATAACCAGCGTTCAAAGTGGCCGCGGTCGCTTAGGAAAGGTTTCAACTATAATTTTTTGACTGAGAAAAATATTGGTATTTTAGAAAAGTGGCCGCTTAGGAGAGGTAGTCGCACATGGAGTTTCGACTGTAGATGAAAAAAAAAAAAAGAAAAACCCCGTCGAATTTATGAACCGTGCCGTCGCTATGCCAACTTCAATTATAATCGAACTTCAATCAACGGCCACCTCCCCGCAGCGACCAAGTTTCCTCGTGCCGACTTCGGCCACTCCTCGCAAAATGTTCTATAGAGGTTTGAATGCAACTATCATAGAAATTCAACCTGGTTTTCATATATTGGGAAAATCGCAGAAGATCGGGGATTTCAATATTTATGTTCCCGATGTTGGATACAAACGTCGGTTAAATCTTGACGAAAAAATAAAGAAGTTCGACTGTGCGACTTACCAAGCCACTGAGATTCGTGGATCCAAATAATTTAACTTGGAGGTGCCGAGTGCGATTTCTTTGTTTTCCTCCTTGTCTGTAGCTGTTACATTCAGTTTAAAAAGTTGATCTTCTAGTCTTTGAGCTTGAGCTTTTTTCTTTTCCAGCTGCCTGAAAGGAAACAAGAAAAATCCCTTGTAAAATATTGAAAAACAAATGGTACCATGCAAAAGTACTGCCGAAGAGGTTTCATTTGAATGGTCACACCATAGGATTTCGTTGACAAACTTAAAAGTTAGAACTACACTACATGTCTCCATAATTGATTCCGAGAGTGAAAGGTTTAATCAAATTGGTTAATTAAAGGGATGGTTTTGAGCTTTCCCGTGTGAACGCCGAGTTTGATCCTTTACGTTCGTTCATCCGCCACCTTGAATAACAAAGCAGGAGTACAAACCCTCCCGGGGGGGGGGGGGGGGGGGGAAGATTTCCTGCGTCGTGTCTTGCAGTGTTTAGCCTGTGTTTTTTGGTGGGCGAGAGCTGAATTTAAGAATCTGTTTATGCAAAAAATACATATAAATATCTTCGAATGAAGTAAATAAATAAAATACAAAAAAAGGAACACATTGTTTGCCATTTTCGTTTCGTAAAACGTCCTTAGCCTCACACCCAGACCCTTGGCCGCGTCATTTAACTCACCCCAGTCCCCTGTTTAACTCATCGTTCGTTCGCCCCTAAAATATGCCAGCTTTGCAGTTTACCCAGTTAACCCTTGTTTCAAATCACCTACTTTTTCGTTTTTTCATCCTTGCTTTCTTTAGCTTGAATCTTCAATCCTTTGACCTCCTTCTTTACTTCTTTGATTGCTTTCTTTTTCTCTGCAATCTGAACATCAACAACAACAGTTCATCTTGCAATTTATTTCTATGCCAAGTAGCGCAGTGTGACCTCTAAAAGGTACTACGACAAAGGGAATTATTGCAGGGTTTGTGACGAAACTGTGTTAAGATCAGTATTGACCAAGTCCCAAAGTCGTATATGAAATGCTGCTAAAACGCCAGAAGGAAGAACCGAGGAGAAGAAAGCGAATTCTCGAAAGGAGGAAACTCAACCATGCAACTTTTCTAAACAGTGCACCATAAATTCAATCCCTTAGGAACATTCCAAGTGTTCGCTTATGGAAGTTGAAAAATGCTGTTTTTGTTTATGGCTCATTGGGGAGAAGACAGGTAGTTTTCTGTTAATGAGCTCTCTCCTACGGGAGATGTAAGTTAGACAAACTTTAGCTGTACATTCTATTAAACAAATAGTTGCATACCTTGTTTTGAAGATTTGTCATTGCTTTGTCAAAAGTCTTGGGAACTGAGCGCTGATAAGAGAAACAAAAAAGTTAGCACTACGCTACCCTGCTTTTTTCGACTTATTTGGATTGGGTAAAACGGATTTCAGGCAAAAGCCGTATGTAAATCGTGAAGCATCATGGAACCACTTTCAACAAAAGAGAGAATTATAATTTAAGACCAAACAGACTTCGAAACAAAAATAAAAGACCCAGCAAGATTCTTGAAGAGAAATGCTGTACAAAATTAACTTCAACTTGTTCCTTTTCACTGCATTATCAGTTCAGGTTTTCTAATAGCCCCAATACCAACCGTAACTTGCTCTCACGCGTTTTCCCGCGTTTGGCGCAGGTTACATGTATTTGCTTCGAGTTCTGATTGGCTCATTGGATTGTCTGTGTCAGTTGTGATTGGTCAGAGTAAAGCGTCGGCTGCACATTCTAACATTGTTCTACAACATTTGCTGGTTCAACAATGTTAGAACGTGTAGCCGGCATGTTAGATGATGTTTGTCCAACATTTTTTGTTAGAAAAATGTTTGATCGGAAATCAAATGTTTTGATCGGAACGTGTAGCCGGGGCTTAACAACTTTGGTGTTGGTTTTAGGACACTCGAGTGAAAACGCACTAAAGTGTCTACGTACCTGATGGTTACATAGAATAGCCACAGCACGGTTAGCTCGATTGTACGACAACACTTTAGCGTTGACATTTTCTTCAGGTTCAGTCAGCTTGTCCAATTGATCCTGCAGTGTCATAGAGGCGTTGTATGTTCGGAAAACCTTCGCTGTTAGACCTTCCATCAAATCCGATAAGTACTTGTTCAGTGAAGTCGTCTAAAGAAAGCAGAATGTAAGCGGAAGATAACACTGCAAACTCTTAACACCAGGTTCGTTCGGAGCCACCGCCGACAGTTACTTTGAGGTGCCAGGGTGACGAAATGCTGGGGGTAACAGTGTGATGGACAAGTATCCCATCCAGGAGGGATTAGTTATACTCCTAGTCACTTCATAGTATATAAACCAGGTCACCCTGTGATGGACAAGCATCCCATCCAGGGGGAGTAGTAATACTCCTAGTCACTTCATAGTATATAAACCAGGTCACCCTGTGATGGACAAGCATCCCATCCAGGGGGAGTAGTAATACTCCTAGTCACTTCATAGTATATAAACCAGGTCACCCTGTGATGGCCCAGCATCCCATCCAGGGAAGAGTAGCAATTCTCCTAGTTGCTTCATGCTACAGAAACTGGGTTAAGCTCCGGCCGAGTGGGCACCCTGTGGCTCGTGAGGGTCTTTACGTTTTACTTTCATTTTTTCACTCACTTCACCCATTTCACTTATAAAATCTCCAGACCATGAATTGGCATCAATCGTAATTATTATAAAATGATGATGTACTTACTGATAATCTATCGAACAAATCATCTCCATCCTGCTTTCCTTTCATGAATATGCTTAAATTCTTGTACACCTACCAACATAGTAAATGCGTTTTTTTAGCTCTTCGTTTTTTTAAGGAACTGGCCTTCTCAAAACAAATCGTACCAGTTTTGTAACAACTTCGATTAAACAAATCATGAAATTCCACATAGTCACACACCCATCATTGAACTCAACGATTGTACGTCAGTATTTTGTTTGTTTGTTTCAAAAGAGCGGTTTTCAATTGAGTGCCATAGAGCAGTTTTCAATTGAGTGTGAAAAGTAATTACACAATTGCTTTGGTTTTGCATTGCTACGCTTTGTGATTGGCTAAAAAATCTCGCGCCACTTCCTCGACCAATCAGAAGTAAAACCAAAACCAATCGTGACTTTCTCGCACGCGTTTTCCCGCGCTTGGCGCCGCTGACATGTAATTGCTTCGAGCTCTGATTGGTTCATTGGATTGTTTACGACTGCTGTGATTGGTCAGAGTAATTACTTTGGTTTTGGTTTTACCACACTTAATTTAAAACTGCTGTAAAACCAAAACCAAAGTAATCATTCTAACCAATCACAACAGACGCAGACAATCAAATGAACCAATCAGAACACGAAGCAAATACATGTAGCCGGCGCCAAGCGCGGGAAAACGCGTGCGAGCAAGTCACGATTGGTTTTGGTTTTACTTCTGATTGGTTAAGAAAGAAGCACGAGATTTTTTAGCCAATCACAAAGCGTAGCAATGCAAAACCAAAGCAATCGCGGCACTCGTTGAAAATCGCTCTAAAATACAGCAAACCAGAGAACCAGAAACAGGAGAAAATTTCATTTCTCTTACCTTCTTTTCTACTGGCACGAAGTTCCAGTATCGGACAGAGTCTTTACCGAGGAAGTCAAACTCAACCACAAACTCCTTATCCTCCCACTCCTCGTGCAATTCTAGAAATAAAAAACCGTTCATGATCAGTCAGATGGAGGGGTTAGTTTCTACAGAAACTGTGGTGCTGTGTCAATGGGAAATGAAACATGAAAATTTGGTTTTATCAAATAAGTTGACGTGGTAAATTTGCTATTGTAAAGAGATTCCAAAGCTGAAGTTTCGAGCAGTAGGCTTTCGTCAGTGCGAGGGTATTACCCACTCTGACGAAATACTAGACTGCGTTCAGTCTCTTATTTTTCCTTTGGTTTGTCGAAAACAAAGACGGGTCCAGACCAATCGGATAAAAACATGGTATGGATCGTTTCGCGGAGAAAAACATGCGGTCCGAACCACTTTTTTTAAGGGGTTTGAGCCAATTTTTTCACAGCAGGGACATGTAGTTTAAGGTAAGTCTACCAATTAACGACAACTTGTTGTTTAGATTTGGGCTTAAACGCCGGACTTCCGCGGTGCTTATCATTTAATCAAAAATCCCGGTAATTACGTTTGAAAGCAAATAAAACAGTCCGTTTTGCAGAAATTTCGGTTGGAAATTGTTGTGTATGTTCTGAGGAAGTCCTTTCATCCCGGTTGGTACGAACCAACCGAAATATCTCAGCTGTTTCTCTGCTATTTCAGCTTCACACTTAAATTAAGGTATTGATTGACTGACTGACTGACTGACTGACTGATTGACTGATTGACTGATTGACTGGCTGACTGATTGATTGATTGATTGATTGACTGATTGATTACCATTTGACCATTTCTCTTGGTCCCAATCTTATAACAATGTGAAAACAAAAACCGGAAAATGAATTGTAAAAGGTAAGCGATATCTCTTTTGGCTTATTCAGTTGGAATGCTGATTTTGGAGAAACCCTTACAATTATTTAACGGCCATCCCAACTTTTTTTTCCTGCAAATGGTAAGCGCCCCAGGTCTTCATGACTAGCGCCCTTGCTATTTGGACACTTTACCTCCTTTCATAGAAGGGGTGAGTTTCACATAATGCCGATCACAAGTCTTACTTACTGATATGCTCAACTCTCAATGAGCAACAGCCTACAGTGTCGGCTGTTTCTTCATCCTTTTCATGTCCAGCTCGAAGAGCAAGCTATAAAATAGAAATCACAATAAGTTTTAATGGTATGGATCTCCCATCTAATGATGGCAATATAAACAGTATATGGAGTTGAATTTTCTTTTCAGCAACAACTCTCTTAAGAGACCATCCCCCTAAAGGCTGGTTTTCCCCACCGACAGAGTTGGAGATATAGTCTGCTACCAATCGTTATTTGTATTGTCACGCAACGTGGGGAGGAGCGTTGCGTGACGACACAAATAAC
Source organism: Cladopsammia gracilis (assembly GCA_022457155.1). NCBI lineage: Eukaryota > Metazoa > Cnidaria > Anthozoa > Scleractinia > Dendrophylliidae > Cladopsammia > Cladopsammia gracilis. The sequence continues at coordinate 370,313 of JAJGOT010000321.1, forward strand.
GGCTGCATAGGAGACTAAGTTGGAGCCGAGCTAAAATCAAACAATGAGTCGAAAGCTCAATGGAATCAGAGCAAGAATTCAAAAGTTTCCATTTTCTTTGATTTGCACATATGAATTATAAGCAGACATCTATACTCAAAAAGCCTGAGAATGGACATCGTATACCACGAGCATTCTCTCCTTCCCTTCTTAGTCCATCGAGTGAGAAACGAAAAAACATTGGCGAGCGGAAAATGAACGCGCGAAACTGGGCGCGAGATGGGCACTCGTCCTCAGTTTTTGCGCGGCTATTTTCCGCTCGCCAATGTTTTTTCGTTTCTCGCTCAACGGACTAAAGTGGGAAAGAGGGACTGCTCATAGTCTATGGACATTCTCATTGGTTTATTCTTCCGCTTCTGCTTATGTTTCCAACAATCTACTTTACATAGATCGTAAGTGATGGAATCATGAACGACCACGACTCTGCCCCTAGTGACAACCAGCCTTAAATCAGCCACGTTAAGAAATTAATCTCTTTTCTTTTTTTTTTTTGCCTCATAATAGTTCCATAACTTTACTAAATCACAGAAGCCAGGTTGCAGATCAACCTGGTGATCAACAATAAAAAAGGTACCTTAATCATTTAGGTGAAAATGTTAGTGATAGTAACGAAAAATAGAAGCTTCATTTGTTTACCTTGTCAATGAAGTAGAGAGCAACACCTCTGGAAAAGAGCGAGAATGAAAGTGAATTACACTAATTATTAGGCGCGCTGAATGAATAAGAGATGGGAGGAGTTAATTAGGGAACAGTGTTTTGTGTTTCTTAAGAGATAAAAAACCCCCACGCAAGAGGTTTGTTGGTGTTTGTTTTGTAAATCTTTCCTCCGTTGTGGCCGGGGACAGAGTAAACATTTTAGAGACTGAAAAAAGTTTTGGCACTTTGGGTTTCATTTTGTTGCAAGATTGAGGAGGCAGGCAGGCCTGGACCCAACCCCTAGTTCCATCACAGCACTCTTTCAATGCAATTCAACCTGACTTGAATACAATCTTTTAATCCTGTAGCAATTGTATATACTGTGAACTTACAATTAATTCTGGAAAAAGCACACACTAAAGTGAAATATACGGCAATCAACTAGCAGATTATACAATAATCATGTCAAGTTCTGGCACATGTGAAGCATGACTCCCAAAGAAAATTAATCAAGTGAAATTTGCGCAGAAATCTTCTAAACATGTCCTCAATTCTCTCTTTGACGTGAATAGCTAGTATGTATGTTGGTGTCATACCTTTGTCGTAGTCTCATTTCTTTGGATTTCCAGTCCTGTTCATAGTCTGCTCTAATTTTCTTTACACAGTCCTGTACAGATAGTTAAATTGTAACAATTACAAAAACATTTAACTATTTGAGGGATTACATGATAGATTATTTTACTGCTTTTTTTTACCCACAGCAGTTCTAACCACTGGCCAATACAATGGTTGCTTAACAATTCCACAGAATGTTTCGTTGTTGTAGTATGTATCATTAAAAAGTATCACAATACTTTCTTACCTTCAATTTCCTTGCTGTTTCATACTTCTGCCAATCCTTTTCACCCTGTAAAACAAAGGACTTATGAGTAAATTAACTTGAGAACAACCTCACTTATTAATGCAGCCAGATTTTGGAGGCCAAATGATAGACAAGATAACAGAGTTCTACTGTATATACATGTACATGTATATGGGTGCACGGAGATATGAAAATTCCCTTAGAGGGTTAAACTTCGTATCAATATCGAGTTAAACACAAGAAGAAAATTTCCTTTCTCCAACCAATAGTTTGTTTATAATATACACCTTATGCAAAAATGGTGACAGATTTATAGTTCTTTCATATCCATGTTAATTAGCCTCACTGGCCTCATTTTAGATTAATTTTTTAATAATTTTATTGATATCTTCACATGTGTTGAGATATGACTTTTCTCAGCAGGATTTCATTTGAACCTCACCTTTAACCTTGATGTGGGATTCAACATGACATACTTGTAACTTCCTTGGATATTCTCCACCCAACAAGCTAACCATGAAACCTGTATAAACAAAAACAAAGATGTTATTGAATAACAGTCAGGTGTGCATTGGAAATAATTATAAGTTACATTATTGTCATTTCTTTGTTTCATTTGCAAGTTTACGACAGTTGATGGATTTTTTTCGTCATTCTCTCCATTATCTTTAAGGATCTTGCACAGACTTCTGCAAGGATATTTGTATTAGTTTAAAAAGCCTGGAAATACAGCCGACTGTCATCACTTGTCAATAAGGGGTGATTGTGTACACAAGCTAAAGATCTTCCGAAGTTTGTTTATGGAATCATTGGCTGGCATTTGAAGGCCCTGGAAGATCCTCAAAGATCTTGGCTGCATTTTTCTCCATGCCATCTAAATGTCACTGGAGGTGAAAATAAACTGGGAAACTGCTGAAAGTGATGACAAACTTAGAAAAAAATATAAATTCCTTTTTACCTTATTGTCATGAGTGACCTTCTGCCACTTGTGCCCTTCAGGAGGTTCAGGAATTTTGACACCCCTGCAAGAAAGAAATCATCAGAAAATGTATTGTTATACATTTTCATCTAGCATTGAATGATTGGTGATGTAAATTCAGGAAGAATCGAATCTCTGGCAATGTAGCTTATATAATTAAAAGCCGGTGAGCTTTGTTTAACATAACTAGTACTGTACATGTATAAATGGTTGACATATTTACACTATACTAGCAACTTTAAACATTCAAAAATATCAGTCAGGCCATTTTATGAGCCTGCTGAGTTTTACTCTCAGCTACACCCTTGAATGTTTAATTATTGTTATTTTGCAAGCTTTAAATTTCATATTCATTTCAACTCGAAAAAGAACTACAAAATAGCTACCATGTGCTTACAAAATCTAAATGTAAACTTTCTCTCATGTTTGCTTCAGGATATGTTTAAGCACATACTCAATTTTCTATCTCAACAGTAAAAGCACACTTGAATTTCAACATACTCTCCTATGTTTATGATGATATCCTCAGGCATGATCCTCTTTTTGAGTTTGCCCTGCTTGGGGTGGTCACCACGCCCTCGGAATAAACCAGGAGGTTCAATTTTGAAGTTCCCTACTCTCTGCCTGTGGCCGTCCATGAGACAATAACCATATTCTTCTAAAATCTCCTCATTTTCTTTTTTCAACTCCAGTTTCTGTTCCTTAGTCCAGTTTTTTCTTTCCTCTGCTTTCTGTATGAAAAGTAAATGACAATTAAGTCTTTCACTCCCAGAGTCAATTATGGAGACATGTACATGTACAATGGTCAGACCCTTACGTGGCTCGGATGGCGGTCCAGTCTCCTTTGGGGACGTAAAAGAACCACTAAGGAAGTAACAAACCCTGGCTGTGACCACCCTCAGTGCCATACATTGTTCATGGGTGGGGTGGGGGAGATGAGATCAACAATGGACCGAGCAGCTGCCTGAGGCGTCTTCCTTAGCTGACGTCCGATCTCATTTTCATAAGTGTATGTAAAGCGCCATGATGAGACATGTAATATGTGCGCTATATAAGTGTCTTCCTTTTTTTGGTTTTAATTTTTGAGTCTGTCAATGAAATCCTATGCTGTGACCAATGATTCAAATGAAACCTTTTTGGCAGTACTTAAAGGGGCATTGTCATGCAGATTCTGCTGTGTTTCGGTCAAAATACACCAAACAGCTGACAAGGTACCTTTGCTCTTAGAACACCAAGAAGAAAATATCAAGTGATTTATCCAAGGCAGAACAAACCATGATACGTTTTTCTGCGATTTGACACGACGCTTGGGAGGAACTTGTAACAATTGGCCAAACAAATTTGTCGCGCTCTCCAATGCAACTTTTGTCGCATGTGTAAACTAGCGGCAATTTCCTGTGTGATTCTGGTGCAATATTTGCTTTGATTGGCTGTGATTTCCCAAAAATTGCCACCAAGTTGCAGTTGTTTGAAACTGCTGCGACATTGCACCCAAATTGCACTGAAATTGCTGCTACTTTACACACGCGATTTGAAAATTGCACCGAACAGTGCGACAAAAATTGCACAAAAAAATCGCCTTTGTAAATGGGCCTTTAAGGGTTATTGAAAGACCATGTTATGCATCAGCCAATTCCAGCAGCCGATCCAATGCCTCTAGAGTGGGCACAGGTGCTAAAATTACACCACAATTCCAAGTTGTTTTCATTTATGTTCCATCAATTTGACACTCTCACATCCAAGAATTAACCCCAGGGGGATCACAGCCACCATGCATATGAAGTGACCACCTCCATCACCAAGTGACCAACCTCAAGAAATCATGTTTGACATGAAAAACTGTTTTCTCAATCAAAAAATTAAAGACTGTTAACAGTATATTGATCTCTTTTAAACAACAATCACCTCCAAGTGACAACCTTTATAATTCCAACAGAGGTTGGTTATGAGACATTCTATGTATATTACATGTATGTAGCAAAAAATACATGTGCAGTGCTTAGGGTTTCAAAAACAGATGGAACAGTTAAGACAGCAAGGGTGTATTAAAGTGATGCAATGTACATGCCGTTGCAGCATACATGTACATGTATCCTGCTGGTTTGCAGTTGTTTTCAGATAACTTAACTTCGCGGTGTTGCGAAGTTTGTTGAGAAATAATGGGTAGTAGGCTATGACCTAGCCAATTACATTGCGAAGTACAGAACGTTATTGGCAACTTGGAAACGAAGTTGGCAACTTGGAAACACTGTTTCGTATGCAAATTTTAGCAAAAACTAATTGTTTCCACGATGTCAGAGGTCAAGAGTTTCATACAGAATTTTGATGGCAAATAAGATAGTACAGGTCTCTATTTGCATTATCAAAGACTTTCTGTGTGCAGTCAACATTTCCATCATCTTAATAATACAAGACAGTTATGTACTTTGGTGGGAATGAAGTTGCAAACCTCGTTTCCAAGTTTCAAATTACGTTACTTACTTTGCAATGTAATTGGCTAGTTTGTTGTCTAGTGCCCAATTTTCCAAGGAACTTCAAAATAGCACGCAGTACTGTAAAAAGGTTGGTCACTACAATGTCCATAATTGCTGGAAACCTGTGTCGCTGACAAAAATCACTAAAATTCAATCTGAATTAGACATCTTTTATTCACAAGTTTGAACACAGTACCTTTGTGAAGTATGCATGCATCTCTTTGAAGTTGCATTTCGAAAGGTCCTTGATAATTTTCCGCTCTTCGCTCGACATCTCTTTCCGCCAGTCTTCAAAGAAGTTCTTGTTAAAAATGTCTTTACTAGTGTAGTCATGGTCAAGCATCTTAGCATAGAATGATGCCACCTAGAAAACAATTCCTTGGAATTAATCTTTGGTTTTATCACTCAAGCAAGCAAGGTGCAAGAGATGTGCTGTACTGTTGGTTGCATCTTAGAATGGACACCTGACAAAATCAAAGGCTCCTATGTATGTACATGTACATGTACAAGCCAACTTGTGAATATCAAACATTCAGACCACCACTGCCCCCCCCCCCCCTCCTAAGGGTTCTGCTCCACTGACCCCCACCCCCTGTGTCCAACTCCACACCAATATGCGAACCTTAAGCTTAACCATGCTTAACCGTGGCAAAAATTAATCTTAGCAACACAAGTTAAACCTAACAGACATGTTTTGCAATGAGATAAATTTGCTTAAATGCTAAGACAAAAATATTTTAACCATGGATAAGCAAAGTTTCACTCAAACTTCAGTTACAAACAACTCACTTTAAGTGCAAAAGTTCATGAAACAGGCGGTTAAACATCTAAGTGTGGACACGTGACAAAAAGCATGATCTAATTGGGTCCTTTTTCCACGTGTGCACACTTAGATACAATCGATGGTATTAATGCTGAGTGTGAATTAAAATGCCATTTCAAATTAAGTCCTATTTTGATATATTAAAATTCTTACATTGCTCTGAGGCTTTTGGGAATAAATGTCTTGAGTCTTAAAAATAATCACACAAGGTTCAGGGATGAATAACAAATTTCTTTTGTTTCACTTGCCTCAGCCTGGGAGTCAAGTTCAATCAATCAATTAACAGTAAAACTGGTTTTGAGACATGCCGTGCACTTAAATATAATCTAATCTAAATGATAACAAAAATATATAATATAATATAGTGGCAAAACTGTTACACTACACTGGTTTAAATAATACTAATAAGATTAATAATAATAAAAAACACTATCTTACATCATAATATCCTCTATAAACACAGAACTTAGAACTTTGATATATCGAAATTGGCTTATTCAATTTTAATAATTCTGGTGCAATGTAAAAAAGCAGTCTGAACAATTAATTTTTTTTTTTTCAAGTTATATTTTTTAAAAAAACTTAAGACTTTTTTTCCTTAGTTTTAAACTTAAGCTATTAATACCAGTGTTTTACCTCTTCTGCCTCTAAACTAAGTTTGATATGTTGCCCTGTGGGGAGACAAAATAAGATTTTTTTCACATTTTAATTTTAGAACAGTTGGTAATGTCACAGGCTCGATTACCAGCTGCTGTTCGGGAAAATGAGCCTGCGCTCATCCCCCAATGGGGAGGAACAAAGACTGGACTCGAGAGAGTGGAAGAAATCGAGCTTAGTCATGTCAATATGTATATGAAAATAAATTCATACAAGCTGTGGTACAGCTGTAGCTACATGTATAATTAATACACATTAATTGATAGAAACACATGTTTATCAGGGGGTTGCAATAACAAGGTTTCACTGTAATCACTTTCAAACATCAGTCAGCTCCCAGTTTCAGAGAAAACAAACAAACTCACCTTCATAATAAAATTTGACATCAGCAGGTAGAGGTTCATATTGGGGAGGGAAATATGGTCCCTAGAAAAAAAAATATATATATTAATAGTCAGTTGATCGTGATCAAGGCCACAAAATTGCTTTATTACGATAGTAATGCACAATGTACATGTATTTCATTTGTTAGTGATAAAAAGGAATTTGAAAAACTTCAAATCTAGTCCACCTCTGGCTCAATTACCTGGTCCTTGAAACATATGCAAGTACATCAAACTGAAACATTCCTTGGGGATGTTTATCTCTCTACTGGGGAGGGGGGGGGGGGGGGTTAGACCATTCTGATATTCTGAGGTTTATGAAAGCTAGTTGCACATATACTGTATTATGGTATTTAGTCATTAGAGGTAATTGATTAAACTGTAATTTTGTCTAGGGGGTGCTTTGACGTACATGTGTACAGTTGTATATACTTGAATACTATGAAAATAAATAGTTATTGCTAATTATTTTTGTTACCTTATGTTCCATGTGCAACCATTTCACACCTTCGGGGAGTTGTTCTTCCTCCCACCTGAATAATGAAAGCAAAATTTTTCTTACAAAGAATTACTGGATGGGCAAGTTGGAATACAGCCAAAGCAGCAGCACAAAACAGGGCACGTTGGGCAGAAAACATGACAGCTTTATGCGCCTTCTGGCACAGAGAGAGTTAAGATAAGTTTGTACATGTATATAAGTTTGTATTTGTATATAAGTTTGTATATGTGCATGTCATGCTGGTGAGTCATACCAGGGATTGAAAGCTGTCCATGGCTGCCACTCCTTAGATAATTTGGCTGTGTGCATGTGTAAGGTATTGGCCTTACTACTGCAGAGGTTGTATATTGTGCACCTTGATGTCTACAGGTATAGTCCACTTAGCAGTGCTATCCACGACATGTTACAATTTGTAGTTAAAAATGAATTTAAGGTAAAATGATTTCAAACTAGTTTAGTTTATATTTTATTTTGTTCCAGATTTATTACCATAATCTTAAGACAGAGAAAAGTAAAATCAAACTAGTTTGAAATAATGTTAACCTAAACTCATTTTAAACTACAACATATACATGTTAAAGCTCAGATCTTTCCATATAATTATTTCAAACACGTACAGTGTACTGATAAACATAAACCCGAAACTAACCATTTCCAAACTTCTTTCTCCTCTTCCTTTTTCTTTTTTCCCTTTTCCTATGTAGCAATAATAATAATTACAAAACTTTATAATAATTATTAAAGCGACTTCCATTGGTTCTTTTCCCTACAACAGGCTACAGTAATTTAAGTTTACCCCTTATTTTCCCCAGATCTAAACATTTCCATTCAGGTTTTTCAAATTCATGCATCTTTCACCCAATGAACATTACAGATCTTTACAGAAACTAAATAAATTTTAATTACAGCCATATATATAGGCAGCCATGTTTGGAGGGGGTAGGGTCAATTGGGGGGGGGGGTAGGTGGGCAATAAGGGGGGGGGGGGGCAATGAGGGGGGAGAGGCAATGAGGGGGAAGGAAGCAATGAGGGGGAAGGGGCAATGAGGGGGGGAGGGCAATGTGGGGATGGGAGGTTGATGATGATAAGTTGGTGCAAAAGAAAAAAATCTCCAGATTTCAGGTCTTCAATGGTTGGTACATCTGAGCTAAAAAGGTGCCTATTATTGGAGGGTTCAGTGTAGGTAACTCACCTCTTTTGCATTCTTCTCCTCTTTGACCTTCTTTTTTGCTGAGCCACTTTTGCCTTCTTTCTTCACTGGTTTGGAAGTGCTTTTCTTGGCACTCTTGGCCTGAAAAAAAAAAAAACTCTAATTGTTATCATGATATCATAACAGAGTCCATGTCTGGGCAAATCCTCACACAAGCAACATTGAGAAAAGAACTGACGGCAGGCAAAATGTACCTACAACATCTTTTCTGGACAAAATGTAAAACTTATTACGGTTTCTGAACTTTTTTTTAAATGTTATAATAATACTGATGCAGTCAAAGGATAAGACATTTTAAATTGTGAATTTCCTGCAATTTTGTTACACTCACAGACAAGAACAGAACACTTACCAGAGGTTTACTGTCTTCATCATCACTGTCACTTTCATGGCTTGCGCTCTTCTTCCTCTTACGCTGGTGAATAAACAAAAATGAATACTCAATAAGGATAACTGAGTCAATGAAACATAATTATTTTGCAAGAATTTAATATTAATTTTTTTAAGTTCTAAAAATTTATTTCCCCTTGAACCCTTTCGTGGCCAAGTTTCCTCACGCTCTCCATGGCCAAATATTTTATTTCCCAAAATAATATTTAATAGCTAGCATAATTATATTAGTCACCTGTGGCTGCAAAAAGGTTTAGAGCAAACATAAAAGGTGACCTGCATAAAATGTCTTATACTCTAAAAATTAAAATTAAAATTTTTTAACAAAATAAAAACAAAAACACAAGTATAAATTTTGATCTCTACTGTACCAAGTGAACTTTCTATAACAGAAAGACATCCACATTACAGAGGTGCCTGTCATACATGTATCTATTGAACTAAATCACCTAATTTTGTTATTCATTGTTCCCAGGGTGCCATGTTGAGGATAAGCCCAAAAACAACAATCTAAAACAGGTTTTCAGGACTTATTTTTGTGGCAAATGTTAACTGGCTTGAAAAAAAAAAAAAAACACAAAAGATACAATGTGAGAGTCTCTTTGTGATAAAACCTCACTTAAAACAACCTTATCTAGATGAAGAAAAGAAACACGAGTGATGGTCAAGTACAATGTACAGTGCTTACCGAGGCTGTAGCATTTGCCTTCGGACGAGACGATCCACTGGCTGATTGTTTCGCTTGCTTCTTGTTTGTAGGAGCCTTGTTCACTCTAACATTAATTCAAAAATATTTGGTCTTGTTTTATTCAAGGAAAAACAGCATACAACAGTCACACAACAGTTGTGTACAGTAGGTTTTGTCAATCCCATTAAGTAATAATCCGCATAAGAAGGATAGCGCTGAACGGCAATGCACGATGAAATGTCAACTTTTTTCATTGTTACAACTAGTGATCTCATTGGCCTAGACTCAAAAACCGCTAGACTCAAGGTGCATTTTGTCTAATTTTCTTAAGGTTTCAAGTAATTTGAGACCCAATTGCGTGACATGCAATTTTTAAAAGATATTGTATTTGGGGAACTTCATCAAAGAAGCAAAATTATTAGCTATTGTCTTCTGCTACATGTATTCTGATTGGTTAAGCACAAACACTTCCTAAAATTTATTTGACGCAAATGGATTTTCTTTATTTTTATAATGAAATATAATTACCGGTATTAACCATCAGCTCCTCCTCTGTTCTTGAAATCAAAGATATTCTATGCGAGAAAGAGCCAATGCCGCAGAACAATGAAGTTTGCTATCATTCTTATGTGGAGCATTACTTAATAACCATGCTGTACAATTTCATGTATATACATATAGGCTTCTAAATCTCATTGATAATTCATGACGAGGACACTAAGGAAATCAGTACCATGATTGAAGGAGGTTTGGATTCCCCCGTCTTACCGGGAAATTGCATAGCTTTTGGCAATTTTATTTCTTTGTTTTCTCTGCATTTAATGATCAGTTATTTCAAACACATAAGAGAGTGTTTCACCAGGTATCCAAATACCTCAAAGTGGGTTAACAAAAGCTGTGCCAGTCATTTTTTAACCCACTTCTCGAAGTTTGGATATCCCGATGGAACACTTTCTATTGATATAAAATTATAACATAAAACAGTGTTCGATATAAAAGTATTGTACATACATGTAAAACAGAACAACCTGTAAAACTGTGTTTCAGAATCAGAGGATCATGCATTTAGAGGTGTCTATAAAAAATACAAGATCTCAATTTTTTTATAGTTGAGGATCAAATTTGATCCAACCTCTTGTCACTTCACAGTTCAAGGAGATCAGTAATCAGACGTATTTTTTTTATTTCTGGCAAGCAAAGTGGACACTTCAGCCGACAAGCCAAAATTGGTGGCAACTTTCAGCAATCCCAGCCCACATAACAAGTCTAAGCCGCTCAATTAATCATTTTAATCTGCTCAATGTACAGTTTAAATAATAATTTATAAAATCAATGCATTAAAAGATCATTTTTAGCAGATACACACCTGGTTGACTATTATCAGGGATCCACAATAACATGTAAAAATAAAATTAAAATAAAACTATAGATTAGAACAAATTGTCCATGTTGTGGTTCAAACTTTTTTTGAGTAAAACCTTGAATGTTCAATTCAAATCTCACCAAAGGTTCATCGTCGTCATCACTGTCCACTGGTTTCTTGACAGGCTTCGCTCCTTCTGACTTTTTTCCCTTCTTGGTCGAGTCATGCTTTTTCTCACCAGTTGATTTCTTATCCATTTTTTTGTCCGGTTTTAAAGGTTTTCCATTTTTGACCTTTTCATGCTTGTCAGACTTGACGATCTTGTTCTTTTCTTCTATCGTGCTATTTAATACAGATTTAGATGGTTTTGGATTCAAACTTTTGTGCTCAGTTTTCACTTTTACCACAGCTGAAGGCCTATTATGAGTAGGAATGCAGACAAAAAGTTAATGCATACAAAATATTGTAAACATTTGTGAGAATATGTAATTTTGGAATATATCAAACACAAGGAAGAGTGTTTTATCAGGATTTCCAAAAACCATGAAATGGGTTGAAAAATGGGGCGCATCAAAAGTTTTTCACTTTCAAGGCCTTCAACTTTTCATGTGTCAAGTTATGATTATCTTCTTAAAACAAACCATTGCATGAAACAAAAAGAACAGAAATGGACGTAAAATGAGCAAAATTTATTTTAATAGACTAATTTCAATATACACTGTATATTAAAATTCATACTTCACTCTGAGGCTTGGGGGAGTAAAACAAAAGACATGAATAATTCAACGCTGAACCTCCATGTGATTGCTTTTGTTTTATTCCCCCAAGCCTCGGAGCCAAGCATGACTTTTTAATATATTGAAATTGGTCTATTGACACCAGATATCCAAATCAAAGTCAAAGATTTTCTTTGTTTTAACTTGATGAAAAAGTAAGGAATGTCACAGTTGTTAATATATATCATGAACAGGGGCTTGCTTTAACTTAAGATTGCTTTACTATCTTAAAATAGGAAGACAAAATTGCCAAAAGTGATGTATGAAAGTTCTAAAAACACAAAATAATGTTTAAACTCAAAATAGCACCAGAATTGAAACTATGATTTCTTGAACAAAAACGCCTGTCACAAAATCAAAATTGATGAACTGTAATCCACTTCTATCCTTGTAATCCGTACTTTTTCACAAAACTACTGCTTTTGTTTTGCTCTACATGTATATAATCTTTTGGTGCAATTTAGTTGTAATATGTTATAGGTTGAAATGAAGTTCAGGTTAAAATGATTTCAACCTAGTTTGATTTTGAATTACCTTTCTGATTTATGATAATGAATCAAAGACAAAAGAAATTCAAAATCAAACTGGGTTGAAATCATTTTAACCTGAATTTCATTTCAACCTACAACATATATTTGGTGATATAAAAATTTTGTTATTTTTGCGGGACAGTAAAAAAATCCCTTTCATGTAACCAAGTTTGAGAACTAATTGGTTTAATCAAACACTGGTCTCAATGATGGAGAATTACTTTCAAAACAAAAAAAAACATTGTTGAAAATATTGAACACTTACTTGGGAATTGCTCTGGCAGCCTGGTAAAACAACAGAAGCAAAAAATCAGTTTACATCCAAAAAACACTGAGCAGTCAAATCTCTTACAGCAGGGTTTGAGCCAGGATTTGATGAGTGGAGGCCAATTTGTCCCTTCAGCAAATGTTTTAGGGGACATTTTTCACTTCAGAGGGACAATAATTGTAAACCCAATGACAACCACCATTTAGAATATTCCCTGAGACACAAACCGTTACATGATGAACATACATGTATGTTCCAGTTTGCAATGCATTATAGGGCAATTTTGAATCGCACGACTTCTAAATTTTCTTGATTTGAGAGGTGCCTTTTACAGCGAAATCAACGCCACAAACAGCAAAAAATCAAATCAGAGACTTTCTTGTATCTTTTTTATAGGCCATTTTCTGAATAGATGTTCAAGGGGACAGATTGTCCCCTTGTTTGTTTTTCTAAGGGACAATGTAAATTGCAGTACGGGATTGGCCCAATGGCACGGCCTGGCTCAAACCCTGTACAGTCAACCATGCAAAATGCTATAAAAGATAAATAATAAGTAATATGTACATGTAACACATGCAATAGAAGTTGTTTTACTATTATTAATATTATTAACAAGAGATCTCGGATGTTATTGAAAGTGGTTTGCCTAAAAAAAAATTAAATGGACAAGTCGCAAAGTGGATTTTTAACTTCAAAGACCATGTTTTATTCAAAGGCAACAATAATATATAATGGCATGTACCGTATTTTCTTGATTAAAAGCCGGGCCCTGAATAAACGCCAGGTATAATAGAGGAAGTTGTGAGTAAGCCTCTCAAATGTTTATTTGTGGTAAGAAAAAACTGCTGATTCAAAGAAACGCCGGGTCCACGAGGCCAAATTTGAAATAAACACTGGGGGCATTAAATTGAGAAAATATGGTACATGTATCACTAAATTATCATGTGAAATAATTTCATTGTATTGACCCCAAAATTCTACACCATGAGGAAGTGCTACAAGGTCTTCACAATTCCCAATTCAGACTTGTCCCCTAGAGCAGCCACTGAAATTGCACACAGCACTTTGGCTTCCCAAATTCAGGTAACAATATGTTGTCAATGTAAATATTTTCTTGCTATTCTGTAGGGAGTTGCCCTCAGACATAATAGGAATGCAACATCTGTTTTTTTTTTTAACTAAATGCACTTACATGTATGCCAACTCTCCTGGATTATCTGGGAGTCTCCCGGATACAGAACAGATCTCCCAGTCTCGCGTATGGGTCACCAAATCTCCCGGATAAAAGCAACTTTGGATCTTTTCTCTACAATAGGGTACGATTTTAAACCAAATTTTCCCAAAATCAAAAAAAAATTGGTCTTTCATCGTATTTTAACTTCACAAATGCTTTTCGGGTCTCAGGAATGCAGAAAAATGGCACTTTTAGAGGTTAAAGACTAACAATTTCCGGACCCCCCCCCCCCCCCAGATGCTCGCAACTTCGTTGCTTGATTCACTCCTTCGGTGCAAAAAATTTCACACAGAAAAAAAATCCCTATTTTCAATCTCCCAAGGTTGACATCTCTGTAAATGTAGAACTAATGCAAATAACAAAACTAACCAAGGGAACATCATCATCATCATCATCACTTGCAGATTCACGTGATTCACCATGGGATTGCTTTACCTGGACAGCAAACAAAGGAAATTTAGTACATTGATGCCCTAAAAAGATTAGAATCAGGCTATATACAGTAAGAGACAGCAATGCGATATATTCGAAAGCCACTGCTTTGTACAGTAAAACCACTGTCTCTCAGCAAACACCCCATTCTTTAGGCAGACACAACTACTGTAAGTTGTGTTCAAAGGCACATGCAAAGATCTGTAAACTCTTGTGACATGTAATTCAACCTACACACCTTATGCAGGGCTGTGCTCTAGTACTGCCTGGGTGCCATAGGTGACTTACTTTTGTCTTCGGGTGACAAGAAAAAGTTATTTTTTGCACACAGTGTAACCTTATCATATATAGGGAGCCCACAGGGGGTCCAACTACAAAATGTAGGTTAACTCTTAGAGCACAGCCTTGTTACTTTAAGAACAAGGAACCCTTGCATAACATCTACATTGTAAGAAAACTTTAGATGACTGCACTTTGTGCCCAAACTGTGGAATAATCTCCCTGAATGGATCAGGGATGCTGATTCAATCAGCACAAACAATGTTTAAAACTCGTCTTTTCAGAACAAAGTTTTATTGTTTCTAGTGTTATTATTATAACTTTTACATTGCCTTTTTATTTTTCTTAGTATTACATTTTAAGACATACAAGTTACATGTACACTAGGTAAATGATTTTTCGTTTGTCTCACGATGGAGTCACTTTAAGATGTTGATCGCGACGTTTCGACTGCTATTACTGCTAGTCTTCATCAGGCAATGAGGTCGATTGGTTACGTGTCGCTTATGTAGCACGTTGGCTTGTTGCTATTGGTGCATTTCGATCCTCATTATTATTCCGAAAAGATGTTGTTCCCTCTCCGGTCCGATTTGATATCGGTCGGCTGCTATGCTTCTTGATTGTAGGGATCCACGTCGAAACGTCAGGATCAACATCTTAAAGTGACTACATCGTGAGACAAACGAAAAATCGTTTACCTATCTTACACACCACGATGAACAACAACCACATTTTTAGTTACATGTACAATGTATCTTAAATATCATGCATGGGAAAATTAAATTCTAAGACACATCAAGAGTGTTACATGAATCTAATATACACCCTTGATGTGTTCAAAACTGTGCGAGATTCCATGTTTTTTTTTTAGCATTAACCTTGTGAACTCAGAAAAATCCTACATGTTTGAAGAGGAAATCAATTTTAAGTTGTTACAACGAGAGGTGAAAGTTTCAGAAGGATTAATTATTATTATAATATACAATAAACAGATAATTTCCTCTCCTCGGCCACAGATCAACTTGACCATTAGAGTTTCAAATTGCAGTAGGTTTTATTGTGTCCTAAATCCTCTTGCTTTCATTTGTTTCTTTGCTTGGTTGAAGACAGGCGTATTATGTACAGTCCACTCTCTGTAAGTATACAATCCTGTAAGGTGGACACCTCTCTAAGCCAGACATAAGTGCTTTGCTGGTTCTGGCTGAATTTCACTTTTTTGTCTGTAACTAAACTCTCTATGAGGTAGACGCCTCTCTAAAGGCCCGTTCACACAAGCAATTTTTGCTACGTTTTTAGATGCGATTTTTACGGCGATATCACGGCAATGCAAAATCGCGCGCCTTATAAATGGCCTGCGGTTTTACTGCAATTTTGGAACTACACGTCACCGCGATATCGCAGGTGTTTTGAACATGTTCAAATTTCACTGCAATTTTGCTGCGATTTTCATCAGAAAACTGTCAATATATTGCAGCGACGTGAATTTCCAAAATTGCAGTAAAATTCGCTGGTTGTTCACATGCACAATTTTGCGTCGCCATGAAATCGCGGTAAAAATCGCACCTAAAATCACAGCAAAAATTGCTCATGTAAACAGGCCTTAAGGCAGACAGCTGAAGCTGGTCCCAAGGGAGTATAAGTAAGACAGAGTTCACTGTATATTCAACAACAACAACAAAATAAAAACAAACATCTAAAGAACCCACATAAAAACTCACCGGTGATAAAGTTTCCTTTTTAATAACACCAGATGGGTGTGGGATTTTGACTGAAGAGGATTTCTTGACAGGTGATTTGTTTGGGTTATGTTTCACTTCAGAATTGATGTGAGGCTTGCTCTGGTTCAGCTTTATGTTTGCATTCAGCTTGACAGGTTTAGTTGGACTAAAAATATATAAAAAATGACAACGTATTAAACATTGAGTTGAAAATAGCATCAAGTTTATTTGCTTATTAGGCAAAATAACAAGGCTTTTAATGTTAAAATGACATTTAAATATTCCTATACAATTTTGTCTGTACAACTTGCTCATGAGGCCCTGTTTGGGGAGGATGTCTATGTCCCAAATCTAAATTTCAATTTTTTATTTTGTAATTTTACAAGGTTCGCATGTGGCTGTTGGAGTTTTGTGCAAGTTCGCAATTTCATGGAATCATCTTATTGTTCATTGTAATTATAATAACAACAATATTTAACGAGGGAACCTAAGTCGCCATGGCAGTTTTCAGTTGGCCCTCTCACTGTCATTTCACTGTCTCTGCTTCAATGCTATGTCACTAGTCATGCCCTTGGCTATGAGCCAAGCACACGACTTATAAAATGGGGCTCCAAAAAGTAAAAAAGTTCACTTTTTCAAGTGGTTTATAGCCTGAAGTGAAGTGTTAGTGACGTCATATCACTTGATATAGCAACTTTAAGCTCATGGATGATTGGATTTATTTACAACATAAGAAACAGGAAAATGACGAAACGAAACATATCGTTTTCTTTCTTTTAGTGTAACAGATAAATGGAAGTAATATAAAAGTTAAAGTTGACCTTGCATGCACAAGTGATTGCAAAAGACTGATTATAGGTTTCAAACTCTCTCTCACTATTGACATGTTTTACAGACAAATGTATGGAAAAAATATATAATTTGATATGCTTTTCAGCCCATATACACCTTTGAAATTTGAATAGAAAAATCTATTATCTGGTATCTGAAGTTTTCAATTCATTTACTTTTCAGATTTTAGTTTTTATTTTAAGAAATTATAAATATTGGATAATTTTCATTTTTTTTTCTTCATACAAACTTTTCATTTCATGCCATGTTTATCCTATTTCAAAAATGTATGGTAGAGTTTTCAATGAAAAATATGAAGTAATGCTTCACATAAGAACTAAAGTAAACTCCATTGTTCCGTGGCATTGGCTCTTTCCCACATAAAATATCTTTGATTCCAAGAATAGAGGAGGGGCTGATGGTTTATAATTACATTTCATTATAAAGATACAGAAAATCCATTTGCGTCAAATATATTTTAGGAAATGTTCGTGCTTAACCAATCAGAATAGCCGAAGACAATAGCTACTAATTTTGCTTCTTTGATGAAGTTCCCCAAATGCAATATCTTTGAAAAATTGCATGTTGTGCGATTGGGTCTCAAAATACCTGAAACCTTTAAAAAAATAGACTTAATGCACCTTTAACCTGAACTTTTTAGCAGTTTTTGAGTCTAGGCCAATCAGATCACTAGTTGTAACAATGAAAAAAGTTGACATTCCATTGTGCATTGCCCTTCAGCACTATCCTTCTTATGCGGATCATTACTTAAAATATATGCATTTTGTTTATCTGTATCTGATTCTTTCAATAATCAAATAACATGTTATTTAATTAAGAAAAGATTGGATACAGATAAACAAAATACATATACTTGTCAGTGGCATAATGGCATGAATTGTTCAATTTGTAAACAATTTAAAGAATGAATCCAATGGACAATATAATCCATCTCTACCCCTAGTGACAATAAACACAACAGCTGCACCACATCGCAGTGATTTTTTTAATGACACAGCTAGAGCTTAAGGATAACCTTGAAAAAATACGACAAACTTTATGTAAGATTTTTTTTCTTTGCAAACGTAAACCTAAAAGTGCAGATTTTCTGTCTTCAAGAACCCACCCTCCCCACTCCCTGAAAGGAACCAATTGTCGCTTTGAAATTCTCATGCAAAGTTCTAGTTCAAAAGAAACAAAATGTCCGTTTGACCGAACAGATTTACAGTGTATCCGACTCACCTTTCACCACGCTGCTTGCGGCGAAATCAGCAAATCCATTGATTTAAATCAAACCAACATGAAGACAAAACAAAACGTGAGTGAACACGTATGCTAAGTTCGTGATACAAAACCAAATGAAAACGTTTTCATATGTCGGCACAACGATCCAAGGTGAAGCCTAGAAAAAGCTTCGGTGAGTGAGACTATTAAAAGATTACTTACGTGAGGGGATTGCAGCTTGATCTTTTTCCTGTCGGGACCTACGCAAAGAGATGAAGACATGGCCATAATGTAAACTTGTTTTTACTAGTTAAGAAGTTGACGTACACAAGGAAACAATATATCAAGTTCGCTTTGTCAGATAAGTTCGAAAGACGTAAGTTAAGCTTAATCTTCTTTCATGATGTCTATAAGGTCCGGTGAATCACAGAATGACTTTTCGTAGCTTTTAACAAGTTGATTGCCGAAGAATGCTGCCGATCTCTAATTCAAGTGAAGCTCAACAACACTAAATGCGTTGGAAACAATTATGACCGATCGGCAAAATGGACAAGAAATCGACATCAAGATTGGGCCTTTGATCCGTGAAATACTTAGCTTCCCGGGCCTTGCGCGAGTCTCGCAAGAACAGAAAATCACATTTTGTCGATTTAACTGTCGATTTCCCGGTTTGAAAGCTGAATCCAAATAACGAAGATCGCTTGAACGATTTGTGAAAGAAGAAGATTAATTTCCTGTTATGATCTGGGCAGGGGCAGATTGCTGGCATGCCAAGCAATGGGGGTAGAATAAACCGCTTACATGTGCTCCGATCCGGTGTTCAAAGAAATATTCAACACAATTCTTCAGGCAATATATAAATGTAAGCTTACTTTCCATATATTGGTTTTGATTTAAAAAACATGAGTACCCAAAATCTACACCAAACTTCAGTAGGAAATTCAAGAGACAATAAATCACTGTGGCGAAATGAGTTCGCGTTGAAATGTACTGATTCAAAAGAATAGGATGAGCGGTCGATCTAAAGCTTACCTTCGTTCCCGACCGGCTTTTGCGTTCTCTGCGCCTAAAACAGAATAAACCACGATTGAGTTCAGTTCATCAAGAGCTTTGTCAATGAAGTTAGGTGAAAATTATAAAAACAGGTCACATTTTTCTCAACAAAAATATTTCCGAAAGAAAAGCGAATCGGCACTCACCAAAGGAACGTCATCGTCTTCCGATAGACCCTCTTCACTCGCCGACTGCAAGAAATATTGCTCTTTAGACACAAAGCCTCTTATGAAGCATAGAAAAAATCGACAGATAACACAGTAATATTCACCAAATATATCTACATCAAAAAATCTTAAAAATGAATTCTTACGTGTTTTACTTGGAAGAGATGTTGGGTGGTTTCTCCGTTCATTCTGGCTAAAATTTGGACGAAATTTTTCTAAGTGTCGCTCTCGCACGAAAAGCAAAGGACAAAGAAAACGCTAAGTCTCCACTAACAGCTAGTACGCAGGCGTACAGACCACGTGATCAAGGGACCCGAATACCCCGTGGGGACCCCAAAGGAATTTTTTCGCCCGTATAACGTGTGGTTCAATGCACTTTATATCAGCGGCAATTTCTGGGGGAAACCCTGAGCAAATGACCCAAATGAAATTTTGTATTGTGGCATCACAATTCCGCCCAGCTTGGTTGGTTATCCCACGGATGTATCATCCAGGCCGTCTTTGATCTAATTCAACCGCTTCCTTTATAATAAAAACTGGTTTAGAAAGTGAGGAACGGCCCCGTGGGTTGCCCACCTATGCCAGGGACCGCGCAGAGGGAGAGCCCCCCCACTTTTTTGCAAGAATAAAAATAAATTAAACAAAAAATAATTTAACAAAAGTAACGAAGTGAAAAATTATAAAAAATCGTTAATTCGAAAGTGACCAGAGTTACTGGCAAAGACAAACGTGCAGATAAATAGACAGAATGAAGCATTAGTCGTTACAATTGTAAAATATTTTTTCGCTTCTAACCTAGCAGAGGTAAACGTCTTTTAAATGGCTTCTTTTTCCTGCGGACCTCTCAGGAAAACGCGTTGTTGTTTTGTAACTTTAATATCATTCACTAAATTATTTTCAGTTACCGTTTTGTTTTGCCGTGTAAATATTTTGAATGAATAATTAAACAATTATTGAACTCGGATTTCGTATGATATGAAGATGTGCAGATCTCGGAGGGTGTTATCCACCGGGCTCAAGCCTTCGGCTTTGGCGGATAACCCCCTCGATCTGCATAACTCTTCATATCATACTCAGCTTCGTGCAATAATTGCTGAGAAATTATACAGCGTTGAGTTCAAGGCAGCTCAATCAAAATCGTTGGATTTCTGGCTCATTTATAGTAATTAAAGGTTGATATCAGTAGTATAACATAACAATCTATGATATTTCAATTTAGTGATGGTGAATTTTCAAACCCGATAGCAACATCACTGAAGATGTGGAAAAAAATCAATAGTTTTATCGTTATATCGTTTTATCGTCACTTTAGAGAAATTGAATAGAAATCCACAAGCATGCCCCCCCCCCGCCCACAAAAAAAATTTCCTTCACGCATTCTTCCTTTAATAGCCCCCCCCCCCCCCCCCCCCACTCGAAAACTGGCTGCGCGGTCCCTGTATGCCCCTGAGATACCCCATCACGTACCCCTGAGGTGATGATAAGTGCATTTGCCGAAGAAGATTGTTGCTCTTGTAGCTGTCCATACTCCTCGGGTGGACGTCTTTGTTTTTTTTTATGTGCATGTTGGGGAGGAAGGAATTGGTTGACAAGCCTAAAGAGCGTCTCATGCAAACTTCCGTGATCGCGCGCGCGCTCGATCCGTTTTGCGTGCTTGATGCTTGATGCCTTGGAAGCAGGCCAAAAATGCGAAAAAGAATGGGAAAAAAAAAAACGAAAAACGAAAAACTGTCGGAGTCTCGGAGACTGCAGAGAGGTGACAATGGCTTCCACCGTATCTGAAAGCCTTTTTCCTGCACCTGAGACTGAGAGCCTAAAAACTCCGCAGGCTGGTTGCCAGTTCATGTTCTATTCCCAGTGATAGCCGACATAGACTAAGAGCAGTCGAGTCTTTGGGTCATTTGCTTAGGATGTCCCCCAGAAATTGCCCCTGCCTCGCCCCCAGTTTCGCGCGGCTATTATCCGCTCCCTAATGTTTTTTTCGATTCTCGCTCGACGGACTAAGCTGGGAAAGAGAGAATGCTCGTAGTCTATAGCCGACAGTAAACCCACGAAATTCTAGCAGCGCAAAGCGTTGAATTAGAGCGTGAAGCACAATAGTGAACTGATTTTCTGTACCTATACTGGCCGTTTGCAAGGTCCGTTTCTTGGTTCGTCCGGTGGTCTTGGTGGTTGATAGTGAAAAGGCTTCCCGGATAACTGATACTGTTCCGAAATTTCAGTATTTGGTATGAAAATGGTAAACATTTACGAAACTTCGAATCCTGTTAAGAACCGAAACTTCCAACAAAACCGAAAATTTCTTTTCCGTGATTCACTGAAATTATTTGGAAATTCAAACCAGAGCTATGGTCAGATGGAAGCACTCGTAGGTTTTTATTTATGTTTATTTTTCACCATATCGTTTTGCCATATTTTGTTTCATAGCAGTGAGAATTCTCTTGATGATAGTCTTTACCGATGAGGGAAGGTATTAAATTTGAAGGTCCCTCTTGGAACCTCCTGATGAGGAACTAAGAACAGGGAGGAGTGTGAAGGGGAGGGTCAACGGCCGCTGTCTACAGGTATCGCTGACGCAGGAAACTGAAACGAAGAAAGCGAGCGTCGAGCGGCTTCCAGGGCCGTTGGCCAAGTTTCGGAGCAATGTTCTGCCTTAAAAGTTTGGTTTTGCTTCTCAGCAACTTGGCCGTTTTAAGTGCAAAGACACCACTAATTATTGGTAAGTTTTGTAGCGATCGCATTTGTTTACAGCTTCATTGTTTTATGCGAGAGCAATGTTCTTTTTGAAAACCGATCGATCGCAAGAACAGCATGCATATTGAATTTGAAACGTTATCCAGATCAATGCTGTACCAATTCAGAAAGAAATCTTTTGGAATAGCAATGACTAAGATAAATTTTTACATTGTAACATTGCCATTTTGGTAATGAGCATGAAAATTACAACGTAAGCAAAAAATATAAACAAAACTACTTACTCATAATGTTACGCAGTGTGAAACGACATACCGGTAATATAAGCTTATGTAAGAAGCCTATTATGTTATCGTTAATCTTTGATTTTCATCACATTTGCTACACAAATTCACTTATTTTCTTGTGTTTTCTGTTCCTTTTTGTACGAAAAGGGAGAAAATCGTAATGTGCAGACATACGTACGTTACATGTTAATTAAGGACTTAAGCTTACGTGTAAATATTTATTAAAGAAATAAAAAAACATGTCGAGCGCATAGCACGTGGAGATTTTTAAGAAGTGCAGAAAAGCACTTGCCTCTCGCACTTGTCGGTTTTAATTTTACATACTGAGTTTGAAGTCAAACAATTGCTTTGTCGTATCACTTGGCAAAGTGATATGTCACTTGACAAAGCAATCCACTGGATTTAATAAAGATGCCACGATTTCAAGCTTCTTGTTTACCAAGTTATAACTAGTGTATCCAAAAGATAGTAATTGCTGCGGTAAATTTGTTGTAACAATGCTGTTTTATCGTCTCGCTGGTATTACAGAATTTTCTTTTTCGTTTTTTGAGGGGAAGCAAAGCAAATGTAACCGGGATTAATCGACGAAAATTCCAGCTAATAAGACTAATTTTGGTTTGTAATTCACGCATCAAGTTCCTGCAATGTCTGTAGAATATTGTTGAGTAAAGGACGCGTTCACCACGAGGAAGGTGTGAAAATTTAGGTTAATTACTGTGTGTTCGCGTCTCCCAAGCTCAGCTCAGGTTTCGTGTCCCCAAGCGCTCAGCTCAGTCTCATCGACCCCTGTCGGAGTGATTTCAAAATAAATTTGTCTTTTATTCCATACAATCTTCGAAAATCTTTGCCATTCAACGGTCCTATCACCATGCCTCGTAGTCCCCGCTCAACTCGTAGTCCTCGTAGCAGTTCCAATTTCGACTGGGACATGTTGGACCAAAATACTGTATTACAAATCTCGCAGCGAACACTGAGCTTGAAGCAGCAAGCGAGGCTATTATTCGTGGCGCAGTGCATTCTGGCCCAAAATGTGTTTGTGGCGCAGTGAATTCTGGTAAAAAGCGATCAAATCGAAATTTTTCCTAGCTTATATTTTTTTCTCATATATTTCTCTTAAATCCTGATTATGTTGCTGCTCACTCGCTGCGCTCGTTCCGCAGCAATAATGAGCTACACTGTATAATAATGAGGCACTATAATAAAAGCTATAACTAGTGTATCCAAAAGATAGTAACTGCTGCGGTAAATTTGTTGTAATAATGCTGTTTTATCATCTCGCTGGTATTACAGAATTTTCTCTTTTGTTTTTTGAGGGGAAGCAAAGCAAATGTAACCGGGTTGAAATCGACGAAAATTCCAGCTGATAAGACTAATTTTGTTTTGTAATTCACGCATCAAGTTCCTGCAATGTCTGTAGAATATTGTTGAGTAAAGGACGCGTTGACCACGAGGAAGGTGCGAAAATTTAGGTTAATTACTGTGTTCGCGTCTCCCAAGCTCAGCTCAGGTTTCGCGTCCCCAAGCGCTCAGCTCAGCTCAGTCTCATCGACCGCTGTCGGAGTGATTTCAAAGTAAATTTGTCTTTTATTCCGTACAATCTTCGAAAATCTTTGCCATTCAACGGTCCTATCACCATGCCTCACAGTCCTCGCTCAACTCGTGGTAGTCTTCGACACTTCAGTTCCGATTTCGACTGGGACGTGTTGGACCAAAATATTACAAATCTCGCAGCCAACTGATTGAAGCAACAAGCGAGGCTATTGTTCGTGGCGCAGTGTATTCTGGCCCAAAATGTGTTCGTGGCGCAGTGAATTCTGGTAAAAAGCGATCAAATCGAGATTTTTCCTAGCGTAATATATTTTTTTCTCATATATTTCTCTTAAATCCTGATTATGTTGCTGCTCACTCGCTACGCTCGTTCCGCAGCAATGAACTCAGTTTAACCAATCATAGCGCACGAATTTCCTCGAGCATTTTATAATGTATAAGCTTACATTGTTTGTATGTCATTGAATACTATAAAAATACCCCAAGAGTGGTTCTGAATTTTTTTCACATAATCAGTTTGTTATTATAAGTGTTGACCATGTAAATGCACATTCAGTAAAGTTGAACTTGAGATAAATGGGTAGTTTCTTGGTGTTGCGGATGGTGTGATCACCAAATGACGTAAAACAAAAGATTCAAAAGACACTGAACAATACAAACACCACAACACAAAAGCTAACCATCATTGGCTTCCGCAACACCAAGAAACACCCAATAAATGTAATGGGGCTTAAAAGGTTCAACTACCTAACTACCTCTTAGTCTAACTCCTGCTACATGATTACAGGCTGAAGTGTATTGCTCCAACACTCTTGCCACCTATTGGCAAAAAAAAATTGGAATAATCTGCCAACTTCCATTCGCTCTATCACAAGCATTTTAGCATTTAAAGTAGCATAAAGCCCCGTCTACACAAGCAATTTTTATGTGGCAATTTTTATTTGCCCGTGTAGATGATGAAAAATGACCAATTTTTATGTGACAACTGTATTTGTAGAAAAGCTGGCGTGTTAGTTTTTATGTGGCAAATAAAAATTGCCACATACCGATTATTGTCCGTGTGGACAAGACGCCACATAAAATGTGACAATTATATCAACGTCATCTGTAGAACCCAGTCCCTAATATTTGCGCATCCAACATGGTGGCTTCCACGAGTACAGCCTGTAGATGGACAGATGCGCTTGTTTCCTTATTACTAGAGGCATTACGAGCTAGGGAAAGTTTGTGGAATAGTCGCAGCAAGAACTATAAGAACCGTAATACGAAAAAGAAGGAATATGAAGAGATTCTTGCCATA
This sequence comes from Cladopsammia gracilis, assembly GCA_022457155.1. NCBI lineage: Eukaryota > Metazoa > Cnidaria > Anthozoa > Scleractinia > Dendrophylliidae > Cladopsammia > Cladopsammia gracilis. The sequence goes on from JAJGOT010000321.1 coordinate 395,658, forward strand.
CATGTACTAAGAGAAGATTGGCCATCTATTGTTTATTGTTTATTCGCCATCTTGCTTTGTACCCTAGCCTTTATTCCATGGGCATCTCCGCTGTGTACAATTATTACTGACGCAAATTAACAACAAATATTTGTCGATCATCTACACGGGCAAATAAAAATTTTCACATACAGTTGCCACATAAAAATTGCTCGTGTAGACGGGGCTTTAAAGACGCACCCTTTTAGGCTAGCTTTTAACAATTATTTTTTTTTTATGAACTACTTTTTGTTTATTCAACAGTAATTTGTTGATGGTTTTAAAATTTTTTATTTGTTAATTTTTATCTTGTAACTTTTATCCTGTAAATTTTCATCTTGATACATGTAGATTTTTTAGTTAGTCAAACAAAAATAATGTAATGCGCCTGTGAACATATTCAAATGCAATATAAATTGATTTTATTAGTATTATTTATTATTATTATTATTATTATTATTATTATTATTATTATTATTATTATTATTGACCACTCACTGTTGTTACCATTATTAATACAAGCCTTGTATTGTGTTGTTCCAGAAAATATCCATACATCCCCTCCCATGGAAGGTTTTTGGTTTAGAGTTCTCCCAACACCCCTTTGAAAATTCCAGTTTAGCTTCATACTTTCCCTTGAAAACTTTGGCTTTTGGGACCCCCCTCCCCCTTAGAATTCCATATAAACATCCATGGAGGTATGGATATTTTCTGCAACCACACACGTCTGTAGCTTTAAACTCCTTACAAAAGCAGCAGAAACCACATGACTGTGCCATCCCTAAGTGTCATTATTTTTATTTTTATTTTTTTGACTCTAGTTCCTGGAGATGGCGGAAGTCAGCTTCAGGCTCGCATTCACAAGTCATCATCACCTCACATCTGGTGTGAGAAGACTTCAAGTTCATGGTTTGATTTATGGCTAAGTGTGGAATCTTTGTTGCCAAAGGTTATTGATTGCTGGGCTGACAACATCAAGTGAGCTTTCAAAACTTGTTTTCTAACCATAATCTTACTAAGTGATCTGTTTATTGTGAACACAGTTCTAAATATCAACAACAACAACAACAACAATTTATTCAGCAAGAAACAACAACAACAATGTATTCTTAGTATAATAATGAAAGAGTTGACTGATTTGTTTGGCCTGCAAATAGCTGGAAAGCTAATCGGGGCGGGGCAAAACAAGTACATGAAAAATACAAATATCTACAAAATCAAAAACCTTATACTATTGAAAAGCCTTGCAGATTGCACATAATAATGAAAAAAAACACAGAAGTTAAGTGATCTAATTGAATTAAGACAAGGATTCTCTGACTATAGTAAGTGTATCTATGTACTTATACTTTATTAATAATCATGGAGATTTGAATACAGTCATCCTCCTTTTCTAAAATATTGTGGGAAAGTACTGAATAATTTAGAAGTGAAACGTTTGGCCGCTGTAAGGAGATTCAAAAGCTGATGTTTGAGTGCTGGCCATTAGTCAGTCATAGTCAATCAAGGAAATGTGGTTTGTGTGCGGTTTTTTTGTGGAACAGCTTAGCTATGCATTTGTTATTGGAAACATGGCAATGTGAAAAACAATTTATTAATTACAATAAATTAGTTGAATGAAAAGTGCAGGGGAGGATCCAGAGGAGGGATTGAGGGGGTTGCAACCCCCCCCCCCCCCCCCCCCCCCTTTGAGCAGCATTGCTTTAAGAAAATTGTTTGACTCTTCTTGTCTCTCCCTTGTGGTTCATAAAAATGATAGAATAAAATTGTTTTATACGTAGTTGTTTCACTTCCACCAATTGACAAGTTTGGAAAAGATAATATCTCAGAAATGCTGGAAATGGTATTTTATAGGGTAAAATCTTTTCCACAAGGGGCATATGCCCCCAGACCCCCCTAGAAGATCGCACTTACGGCGCTCGCTCTCTCCACACCCATGGCAAGGAAAGTTATTAACTAAAGGTGTACACCCCCCCCCCCCCCCTTCTTCAGAAATTCCTCAATCTACACCGGAAAGTGTTTGTTGATTCCTTGGGGAATTAGAGTACAGATTTGAAAGATGTATTTTTGCTGAACATTAGATTTGACAGCTTCCTTAGTCTTATCTCTAGTATAAGGAAAGGCTAATGACCACATTTTCCAATTTTTGCAAAGCCTGTTTAACCTTTTTAAAGCATAAATATGCAAAGCATTGAAAATGTTCTACCATTTTACTAAAAATCTCAACTCAATCACTCAATCAGCTGTAAACATTAATTGAGCCTGCAAAATGTAATGGGAACAGCAATAGCATTGGAGGGAAAGGGGGGTGGATACACAGGCGGGTGAAAGTTTGGTGTAAGAGCAAAAGACCTACAGTAAGAGAGGGGAGGGTCCGAAAGTTTATTTATTTATTTTATCTTCGCCTAACTTCATGTAGAATTCAAAAACTTATAATTTATTATGTACATAAAATTATTAGGCCGGGAGACAACTACAGCTGAGCCAATTACAGTGGATCCCTCGTTAATAAAAATTAATAACTAAAGCTACAAATATATAAACAAGAAAAATCAAAAAGAAAAAACGGAAATACATGTACAAGCAGCAGGATGGCAGGCCTAGGAGAGTCCTCGCTATGTTCCGCCTGGAACAGATTCTTCTCCAAGTTGTTTTGTATTCACAAGGTGACTCATAAAGGCCTTTAATTTACTACTTTCAATTATTTATATCTTTCAGACTTGCTTACAATGACTCCTCTAAAAAGATGGGCAATTCACCTGGAGTAGAGGTGCAAGTTCCAGATTTTGGCTTAGCCAAGGCAGTGTCTTATTTGGATCCTTCATTGTATCATCCAGGAGAGTATTTTGCCGACATGGTAGATGCCCTTGAAAAGATTGGATTTACAGATGGTGTGTCATTGAGAGCTGCCCCATTTGATTTTAGATATGCACCAAGTATGTTTTATTTGTTTCAGAGCAGTTTTCAATTGAGCTCGCTCTGGTTTTGCTTTTACTGTTAATTGTGAGTTTACTGATCAGTGCTGCCTTGTCAACCAGTCATATACCATAAACCTCTGAAAAATAATCCCTGGGCTTATATTTGCCCAACATCCCTTTTTGTTGGGTTTATTTTTGGGTGGGCTTATATTCAGATGGACTTATATTTTGGTGGGCATTTTTTTTGGTTGGAAATATTCGTTAAAAAATCAATGAGGATATTTTCAGGTGGCATTTTTGTACAGTCTTAAAATTTTGCGAGCCATTTACAAGTGGTCATTGAATTTTCTGAAGATGCAATCAATAACAAATTTTATAAAATCTTTCAACATGGTTACAAAATGACAAAGTCTTTAATTGGTTTCATCCGAGTGATCATCGTCAGTTGCTTAATCTGAATCATCGTTGCTTTCATCTGTGTAAGTGTCAAAGTGGAATTGTGACTCAGCTTCTGGCATAGTGTAATCATTGGTCCCTTCCATGTTAACTTGATCATTCTCAGGTCAATCCTTAAAACACCCTCATGGGCTTGTATTCAGGGGGGCTTATTATTAGAAGGAATTTTTTTGTTATAAATAGGGGGGGGGCTTATTTCTTATTTTCGGGTATTTTGGAGAGGTGGGGGGGCTTATTTTCGGAGGTTTACCTTTATTTTTGTTTACTTTGATACAGATTCTGCACACGAGTACTTTACAAATTTAAAAGCTCTGGTTGAAGACACCTACATCAAGAACAATAAAACGAGAGTGATTCTATTGTCCCATAGCCTGGGCTGTCCGTACACCCATTTCTTTCTTAGCAAGATGTCCCAGGATTGGAAAGACACCCACATCAAAGTCTGGGTCACTGTCGCAGGTGCTTGGGCGGGTTCTGCAAAGCTTATGCGAATATATGCTTCAGGGACAAGCTTGGGTTTGCCAGACATAGTTGTTGAACCGCTGAATCTTAGGCCAGTTCTAAGGACTTATGAAAGCTCAGCTTTCCTGTTGCCGAGCAAAGATTTCTGGGATCCTGAAGAGGTAGAGTTGGTTTTGTTGTCTTAAAGTAGCCATGATCTATCTTCTAACCCTTTAACCCCCAGAGTCAATTGTGGGGAAATGTTAAAGTAATACTTGTAATTTTAACTGTTGTCTGTGGATGAAATCCTATGGTGTGACCATTCAAATGAAACCACTTCAGCAGTTCTTTTGCATGGTACCATTTGTTTTTCAATATATTACAAGTCCGCCATATTGACTTTCATTTTCTTAATTTCTTGAAGAAGGCCAGTTAAACTGGCCGAAACGTCGATTTGAAATCGCTTTTAACCTCAGAAGAATCCTGAAAAACAACTTGGGATTTTATGTTTGGCATTCTTGAACCCTTTCACTCCCAAGAGTGCCAAACATCAAAATTCAAGAAAATTACCAAATTTCATTTTGTGAAATAATGAAAAACAAATGGTACCATGCAAAAGTGCTGTCAAAGAGGTTTCATTTGAATGGTCACATCATAGGATTTCGTCCACAGACTCAAACATTAGAACAAATGGTACCATGCAAAAGTACTGCTGAAGAGGTTTCATTTGAATGGTCACACCATAGGATTTCGTCCACAGACTCAAACGTTAGAACAAATGGTACCATGCAAAAGTACTGCTGAAGAGGTTTCATTTGAATGGTCACACCATAGGATTTCATCAACAGACTCAAAAGTTAGAACAAATGGTACCATGCAAAAGTACTGCTGAAGAGGTTTCATTTGAATGGTCACACCATAGGATTTCGTCCACAGACTCAAAAGTTAGAACAAATGGTACCATGCAAAAGTACTGCTGAAGAGGTTTCATTTGAATGGTCACACCATAGGATTTCATCAACAGACTCAAAAGTTAGAACAAATGGTACCATGCAAAAGTACTGCTGAAGAGGTTTCATTTGAATGGTCACACCATAGGATTTCATCAACAGACTCAAAAGTTAGAACAAATGGTACCATGCAAAAGTACTGCTGAAGAGGTTTCATTTGAATGGTCACACCATAGGATTTCGTCCACAGACTCAAAAGTTTGAACTACATGACATGTCTCCATAATTGACTCTGGGAGTGATAGGGTTAAAAAAAGTCAATTAGTTAAATTACATTGAGTTAGACTGGAACCGTATTAATACGACTACCAGGGGACCATTTAACAAATAAACATAAGTTGTTATGCAACTAATGTAACAAGTGTAGACAAAATTCTTTAGTAACAATGAAATGAACAAATTTCCCAGTTTAAGTATACCAGTTTGTGCTACAGAGTTATGTAAAACTTTCAGCATTATTCAGGTGTATCAATGGCAATGATGCCCTATTTGAGCAGTTTAAAATTTAGTGTCAAAAGTAATTTTGCAATTGCTTCAGTTTTGCATTTCTACGCTTTTGTGATTGGCTAAAAATTCTTGCACCACTTTATGAACCAATCAGAAATAAAACCACACAGTTGCTATGTGTATCCTTCAAACTCTGATTGCTTCGTGTATAATTTATGGCTTGTCTGCCTCTGTTGTGATTAGCCAGTGAGAGTAATTGCTTTCAATATTGGTTTTGGTTTTACAACACTCATTAGTGATAGAGCAGTTTTCAATTGAGTGTCGTAAAACCAAAACCAAAGTAATTACTCTGACCAATCACAGAACTCGCAGACAATCTGATGAACCAATCAGAACTCGAAGCAAATACGTGTAGCTGGCGCCAAGCGCGGGAAAACGCGTGTGAGCAAGTCACGATTGGTTTTGGTTTTACTTCTTATTGGTTAATAAAGTGGCGCGAGATTTTTTAGCCAATCACAAAGCGTAGCAATGCAAAACCAAAGCAATTTTGGTTTTGGTTTTACAACACTCATTCGTGATAACCGCTCTAAATGTTAAGTTTAGTCAGAAACCCCTAAGTGGGTTGAAACGTGCAACTGTCTCTTGAACGCTTCAAAACAAGCTTCTGATTATTCAAATGCTAAGGAGTTGTTACAGCCATATTTGGAAAATCAAGATAAAAATATTAACCAATCAATTCACTTGAACAACTTGCTTCCAATCTCGAGGGACGGAGAGGTTTCCAAATATGGTACTAAGCAGAAAATGAATATTCGGAAGTTGTGAATGCGCGTTACACGTTTCAACCCACTTATGGGTTTCTGGTTTAGTACAACATGGTTACAACACGAGTTTTGTATGTTTCTTGTTTTGTTCAGGTTATTATCCAAACAGCCAAACAGAACTACTCGCTGAGTAACCTAAAGCAGTTCTTTCTAGATATCGGATACCCTGACGCCATTAACATTACTGGACAGGTCCCACCGGTCTGGATTAATGATCCACCCAATGTTACCTTGCATTGTCTCTACGGCACTGGTCTAGATACCCCCGAAAAGTTCCTTTATGGGAACGACGAGTTTCCTGACACATTTCCCAAGACCATATTTGGAGATGGCGACGGGACAGTCAACATCCGCAGCCTGCAGGCTTGTCACAGCTTTGTGGGTAAACAAAAACAAGAGGTGGTAATCAAGTCGTTTTCCAAGGCGGAGCATATGGGGATAATTGGAGATTCCAGGGTGATTGAATATGTAAAGAATCTAATCACTTCAATGGACTGAAGATATCGTACTGATGTTGGTGGTTTTTAACAGGTTAAAAGTATCTATACGGGTTACCAGGATAAAAGTAGAAGGTTTGTACTAAGGAATATCCAGGGGTGTTGCTAAGAAAAAACTGAGCAGGCTTATTAACAAGCTCAGCCGGTTTTTCTGGCTTGGGCACCTTCAAAATCACCCCAAGTCTCTGTTTTCTAGTGAAATTTCAGCCGATGATAAGTTCTCTTTCAGCTGGTGAAATTAGCCGGTAGCCGGCTCTTAGGCCCAGTTCAAACGTCGAACTTCACATGTGCCGAACCCAATGCAAATGAGCAAAATCTATTGTTCTTGCTAATTTGCATTAGGTTCGGCACATGTGAAGTTCGACGTTTGAACTGGGCCTTAGATACATCCCTGAGTATCAGAGATTAATCCATCGCATGTTATCATGCAGGCCCCGGTTCCTGAAAAGCCGATTAACGCTAACCTACGACTAAATCAGCCTAATTGAGGAATAAAATTTATCCTTCGATTAGATTCTGTTCAAGGGTCAAAATAAGGGTTAAATTTAATCCACCTCGCGAGGTTGATTAACTCACTAATCGGCGAAAAAAAATGGAGAAACAAAATGGGGAAATAAACTGTTCGTTAAGTTGGTCAGTTCAGGAAATATAGAAAGAAACTTGTACTAGAAATAGTTCCTCTTGGAGACTTAAAGAGCCTATAACCCTTAAATACATATTTTCAGAATAAACTCTCTGCGCATTGAATAGTTAAATAGTGAAATATTTTTTTGTTTTGAACGTCGCGTTGTTGAGTTATAGAGATTTGAATTTACAAAATGCTAATTAGATGACAACACTTCAAACCTTTTTGCAATCTTAACAGTGTCCAGTGTGTCCGTAATCGATTTGTGACAATGCATAATTAGGCAGTTGCTCAGACGATCCTGCTTCATGGTGGTTCTTAGGTAGTTCTTGAGTCGTCGGAGGGCAGAAAATCCTGATGAAACGATTTGTGAAAAGATCATGAGACTGAATATTTTGCCAAACCAATTTTATGCTGCGCTAACGATATTTCCCTCGATTAGTTATCCTAGGAATAAGAAATTTAATCGTGGATTTACCGCTTATCCACAATAGTTAAATCGGCTTTCCAGGAACCGGGGCCAGAGTTTTAGCAAGTTTTCCAAGTGTTTGATATAGAACTGATCATCAAATGCAGAGAAAGCGAAGGAATAAAATCGCCAGATCTATTGTAATTAAGAACGGCTTTTCCAAACCATTGTCACGCTTACATTTTCTTTTCCTTATACTGTCATGCATGTCCAGAAATGCAGGCATTTGCACATATGACAGAAATCCTTGGGTTTCGTTGTTTTGTATAATAACTACATGATTGTATAACATTACAAATATCTATTATCTTAAATATCAATTTTCCTTGCATAACTAAGCTTCAAATATCAATTTCCTTACAGTACTACTAGGTTTGTTACCATTAACGAGGCCATTATTTGCTTTATCCTTGGGTTTGCCCGTATTTCCGGCTATTTATAAAAGTGTTGTAACTAAGAATTTAACCTTGTAAACAAAATTTTAACATAATATGGCTGTACATTATTATTTTATTGCGGACTGCTCAGGCAGTACAATTTTATCGGTATTATTTACTGCATTGCAACGATAACGTTCCACAAGGTAATTCTTGGTTTGCAACCATTCCCAAAGGAATTAACGAACAAAAGGCATGGCGGCCATGTTGGATGATACAACAATAGAAGCTAATAAGAAATCTTTTGTTGACTGTCATCCAACATGGCCGCCATGACGTTCCTTTGGGAATGGTTGCAACCAAGAATTATCATGGTATTAGTTTTTATAGCAACAACAACAAGTGTGATTGTTTGTTTAAGATTGATGATTTGACTTTGTACTTTTTATAAGTAACATTTAGTTAAGACTAAACGAGTAACATTTGTCATAACCTGAATAAACAGAATAAATTTGACTGTCTATACATGTAATGTAATTCGTTGTACAAAAGTGCAGGGGGTTACTTCAAAAGAAGTTCCCTTTTTCCCGGAGGGGGGAGGTACTTATCAAAATTTGTGGCAGCTGTGCCCTCAATTACTTGAATTCCTTAATACCTGTTTCCAGACCAAAATATGTGGTCTTCCCTGCTCGGTTTCAGTCCTCACCCTAAAAGTTTCCTCTTTTTCAAGCCTTTGTGGCTAAAAGTTAATCCATTATTAACCCAGAAACCAAATAATTAAAACAGACTCATTTTCAGACAAATCACAATTCGTAGTCTCTTAAGGAGGCTATCTGAAGACATCAGTGCCGTCCGACCTTGAAAAGCATGTTTCCCGTCATACTGCCATAGCATACTCGGCTCAAACGGTCTAAAAATCAGGCGCTTATCGTAGGCAAATTCTTTCAGTATCGCTTCAATGGCTATAAACAAAAAACTTCCTAGTTGTTGGGATTTTGGGCAGACCTGCACCTTTCGTATCGCCTCACAGGATTGGCTAAGAAAACAGTAGAACAAACAACGTAACAATGGACCCTACGGCCTAAAAACAATAGAGGTGCACCTCGCCCAGGTCCAATGAAATAAGAGGTTCCGAAGAGGTGCAGGCCTACTGGGGATTTTACGTGAACCCCTCATATTAAAACCAGTGCTACTGAGTAAGGAAGTTTTATCCAACATTGTCCATGAATCCTATCTGCGTTGAAACTGTGTACCTTACGAACGGTCAACCCAGTGTCAAAAATACAAAAAACTTTGAAAGTGCATTTGCATGGTGGCATAAAAAAAATATCTTTCTCAGTCGAAACCACCCTTTCAGAGCTTTTCAGAGTATTGTAGAATTTTTCCGGCTTTCGATCGCTTAAAAGAACCTCAAAGCCGTTTGATCGTGTGTCACGTGACAAAATACGGACTGACCCCAAAGCAGGACGTTTTTATATCCTACCCAAAATTCATAAACAAAATAATCCTGGACGTCCAATTGTTTCTAGCAACGGTAATCCCACAGAACGCATTTCTCAATTCATTGACTACCATCTCAAATCTCTGGTTCACACCACAGCATCTTTCATCAAAGACACTACACACTTCCTCAACAAACTTGACCAACTTGGACGCTTACCTAGCAACGCCATTCTTGTTACACTTGATGTCTCAACTACTAATACTAATATTCCACATAACGAAGGTATCGACGCTTGTCGTCACTACCTCAATACCCGTAACCGCTGTACCTCCACCATACGCACGGAGACTCTTTGCGTCCTCATCAGAATCATTCTCACTATGAACATTTTTCAATTTAACAATAAAGACTACCTCCAAACACACGGCACAGCTATGGGAACACGCATGGCACCATCATACGCTAATCTATTCCTCGCCAAGTTTGAAGCTGACGCACTGAAACATGCGCCTCATCAGCCACATACTTGGTGGCGTTTCATCGACGATATCTTCATGATATGGACACAAACAGAAGACGATCTATTTGACTTCATCTCCTACCTTAACAGCTTTCATCCCACTATCCAATTTACATCGTCCCACTCAGCCATATCTATCCCCTTTCTTGACGTCAAGGTACATGTCTCTCAACGATGGCAAAATTGAAACAGATCTCTATACTAAGCCTATGGACAAACATCAGTACCTCTTACACTCTTCATGTCACCCCTTACACACCAAACGAGCCATTCCATTTAGCCTCGCCCTCAGATTGCGACGTATATGCTCTTCCGACGAGACCTTCACATTACGTACCAATGAACTTATACGTTACCTTAACAACCGTGGATACAATCTCTCTTTTCTCAGCCATGAGATACAAAGTGTTCACGCAATCACACGCACTGAGACACTTAAACCTAGCGAAACCACATCTGACTCACCCACTCGTGTTCCTCTTGTTATCACATACAATCCTGCCCTTCGTTCTCTATCATCTATCATCCACAAAAATTTCAACATTCTCTCTTCTTCTAACGTTGTGCCAACGTTTTTAAATCTACAAATCAGATCCTTCAGTTGCGGTAATAATTGTGTTACTTGCAACTACATCACTGACGGACGCACCGACTACACATTTTCCTCCACTGATGAGACCAGACCCATCCCTGACTGCATTGACTGCAATTCCAAAAATCTCATTTACATGGTAAACTGCCGACGTTGTAACAAACAGTACATAGGTGAGACGAAACGACGACTTAAAGACCGCTTTAACGAACACCGACGACCGGTTGACAGACCTACCGCTTCCTCTAGACCTACTGCAGTTTCAGACCATTTTCTTTCCGACAATCATTTACCTGCTGACATAGAACTTATTCCATTAGAACTCATACATTCATCTCGTGACGCTATACGCAAAGCTCGAGAAGCGTATCTTATCGAAAGGGGTCAAACCCTTGAACCCAAAGCTATCAACAAGCGTGAAGAAATGCAAACTTCGCATTTATATATTTTACATATCTTCTTTCATTAGTTTTATCTTATTATCTTATATCCTTTTGTTTCTCTTAAATTTGAATTGTAACGTTTCATCATATATTTTTGAAATGTAACGTCTTTCCAAAGGAGGATATTACCATCTTCCCGGCATGCACTGCATGCAAACTATATTATCAAACGGCGGCGACCCGCAAGCAGCTCATTTTACACAGACACCCCACCATTGAGGTTGGAGGTCAGTACGATCGTCGGAGCGGAAACCTTTCAAAAGAAACCCACGTTAACCTATTTATTCTATTCACCTTTACAAAATACAGTCGAACCTCTCCTTACGGACACCTCTCTAATACGGACACCTCTCTATTACGGACAGTTGTCTTGTTCGCTAAGATGCAAAAATTCATACATTCCCTACCTCTACAATGCATCAATCAATTCCGGCTGTTACCATCCCTCCGGGCATACCCCGCGGATTTGTAAGGCCCCATGTCCCTGGAGCTGGGATTTTGTACAACAACGTGTTGCCCCGGGGGTTGCCGGGGCGGGGACAACTTGACAGATCGCCAGATCCATGCGGTCGCCGTGTCAATAAACAATGGAAGAATTCGACGGGAAACCGACTACTTTTGTGGGCGATTGGCTTGAAAACCAAGGTATTGCAAAGTTAAAGAATTTGTTTGAAGGTAAAGAAACACTTCTTGATGTGTATTTCTTAACAGTCGAGGAGGTCGAATGGTGGCTAGAACATCTTACAAAAACAAGAGACAACAGGAGGCGAGGAGCTGAAAAAGCAAAGTTGACAAGAGCACAAAACAACAAAGCACAGCATCAGGCTGCTGACGCATAAACAGAAATTTCCGATAGTCCAAAGTCGTGCATCCGATCAAAGAAACAACGTTAAATATGTCGTTATACATTCTGATTCATAGACGTTTTGTTAGAACTTTCACAGAGCTAGCAACTTTCTTTTTGGTGATCTGATGTTACGTCAGTTAATGATGATGTTACGTTATTAAACGTGCTTTTAATATATGTTTCTTTAACTTTTGTAATTTTTGTTGCTTTTCTGTTGCCCAGGGGCGGGGACTTTGTAATTTCTGGCAGCTCAGGGGAGGGGAATTTGTAGTTCCACGAAAAAAAAAACACAAATCCCCGGGGGTTGGCCCGGGGGGGGGGGGATGGTAACAGCCGGAATTGATTGATGCATAATACGGGCACCTCTGTGGCGCTTTCACGGTATATCAACAACTGAAATTTACGCATGTCCCTTTGGTGTCCGTATTAAGGAGGTTCCACTGTATTTTCTATTTCGGGTTATGTTTACAGTTTGCTTTAAGGCCGCTTAACTTCCCAGACGGGCCGAATCCCGCGATATTAAAGCGTCGAGTGGTAGACGCTTGAAATCTCGATCTTCACAGATGCATGGAATCAATAAACCGTCTCTCCATTTCAAAACAATACCGGCTTATATTAGAAGAAATATCCGTTTTTTTGCTTGCTTTGACTTATTGAACAGGTGAACAGAGCCGGTGAAATAATTCCCGCTAACCACTGCTAAAAACAATGAAAATATAAAACAACAGCTACTCACTCAGCACGCGACTGTCCTGCTGTGTTTGTTTACGGTTATGTTATTTTTAGTTCAAACTCGATCTTCACTTTTCTCGCTTTTTTCTGACTTTTCTATGGTACGAGCATTAATTATTCAGCTTCATTTCATTTATATTTTGCTGTGACCAAAATAAAACTCGAATCGGTCCACAAATGTTAATAGATCTTCTCACAAACGACGCGCCACTTGGAGCTTGCCGGATCGGCACAGGGGGCCCACACAAACTGTGTGACCGTTGTTCGTATTTTTAAATTTAGAGGAAATGTATGGGAATATCGAAAAGGTTCACTTATCGTAATATAATGCGATGAATATTTACATACAAGATCAAACTAAACGTATTTTTACCTGAAATGTTGTGTGGTGTCATTCTTGAGCTGAAAACGGCGAATTTTAGCGATTTGAAGGGTTTTGCATCGGACGTTTACCTGAGCGTATAGTAGAGAGACAACTGGCTTTGGCTTTTGACTCGCCTTTTTTGAATCGATCCAACCAATTTAAAATATGCATTACCGATGACTACAAACAGACAAGGACAACAACAGTGGTCAACAGTCAAATTACACCAATATAATTTTTTTCAACGGGTCCACTCCCCTTTAAGAAAAACATTTCCTGGCACATTATTAATAGAGGAATAAGGTACGTATTGTTTTATTTCCAAGCCTTTACATTAAAGCGAGGAACTTTGACGAAAAAAACTTGCGTTCTTCGGTTCCACCGGAAGTCATTCACACGAATTTTACCCAAAGCACGCTGGGAAGATGGTAATATCCTCCTTTGTCTATCCATTGTAATCTTATATCCTTTTGTTTCTTGGCGATTTATATTGTAACGTTTTTCTTGTAGTCATTTTATTCCCTGAAGAAGTCAGGCCGTGCCTGACGAAATATTGGAAAGAATATTATAATCCCAGTTGTACAGTCAGCCTTGCTTTATTAGTTTTCTTATTTTATTAAGCTGTTTCCGGAATCGTTTTAGCTAGTTTTTGGCTAGCCTGCGAGCAAGCTCTCGGGCTCAGGGTTTCGGGTTTGGGGGATCCCTCCCCCACCCCCTCCCGCCTCCCCCAAACCTGAGCCCGAGATAGTTTTTGGCTTCACAGTTTTTTTCCTATACTGACCTCTCAGCCAGTAAGTAACATATATGTACTACAACAGAATTTCCCTTCTCGTCTCAAGTCGTAAAGTTGTGTTTTAACTCTAAATTGAAAGAATGGTTGGATTAAAGTCCAAAATGAAAATTATCTAACGACCTGGAGCTGGACGTTTTTGGTGACGAAGAATCTTTTACATATCTGCAAAAACAAACGAAAGGAATGCTTAAAATTATATGGTGTAACAGAATCAAAACAGCCCGAAACGTTTTTGTTTACAAGTCGAGCACCACGCTGAGCACCATTCCGGCCCGCACACTGTGTCTGCTAACTGAAGTTGAACTGAATTGAATTGAATGGAACTATTGTTTTATGTCAGCTTTTATCAGACCACGAATTGTATGCAGTATGCGGATTCCTTGCATTGCGTGACGAGAGCGTCGTAGAAGTCTGATAGAAGCCAGAAACAGGCTAAAAGCAAAGTTTTGTGTGACTCTTTCTATCCGATTCATTGTGTGATTCGAAGATGCACAAAAAACTGTTTTTCAAATGTCATCTGACACAGTTTATCAGGTTTATGTCAGTGGTAAAATTTTAAAAGTCTGATACTAGCCAGGAAAAACAATCTGAGCTTTTTTATTCAGCCAGGAACAATGTCTTAATCATATTCTCAGCAAACCACACGCTGTTAGAGTCCTGTAGAGTCAAATCCCAGCCAGATCACTCTCCAGCGTTTAATTTCCCAGCCAGTTCCATAACAGCCTGCAGAGCGGCTTTTTTGTGGAGCGGCTTCGTTGGGTACTCCTGTGTATTTTTTGCTTCGTTTCCCGTAAACCTTTGCAGGCTGCATACTTCCGTTTTCACTTTCAAGACAAGCCTATCCCGCGATGTGACGAGTTGAGTATTGGCACGAAGTTGGAAATTATTTAATTTTGCATCAGGTTTTTCCATTGTCTTGGCTCTTCTACATCTTAAGAGGTCTTTTCAAGGTTAATAATCATTTTCATTCCTTATTGCTAAAGTTGGCTTGCATGATTTTATCACCAAATACCCGATACACTCGTTGGCGGGAGAACATGCATTTTGAATTCTGAAGGGATTTATCGCCGGCTATTCGTATGTAATTTGCAGGGATTCCCACGTCTTAGCAGTCTTAGGCTTCAAGTAGGCTCATTCGAGAGTGAAATCTTTGGAAGGTGTAGGAGAAACCTGTTTACGTTTGGACCGTTATTCCACGAAGCAAACAAAGTGCTGCAGTTGTCGGTCACATTTGAACGTCAGGTAGGCTTCATAATTGCGAACACAACGGCTGTAGAACTATATTCAGCATTAATAATTTCTATCGTTAAGCTTACATTCTGCAGCGCCAACATTGATAAAAAGCTTAAAAACCCGCCAGCAAACATCGCTTAAGACCTTATGTTAGCTCTATGCCCTTGGCGGGTTACTCGATCACGATCTCTGCAAGTGTCGCCGAAGCAACAGACTGATAAAAGGAGCACAAGCTTTGGTAGCGAACAGTTGTATCGAGAATACACATGTGCAGTGGTCCGTCCATAATAGAGAAGTGTCCTTATTATGGAGGTGTCCGTAAGGATCGAAGAGGTTCGACTGTACGTAGATGTTCGCATATCTATAAATCTGTTTCTCAATAAATAATACCTCGATTATTTGTTTTACAGTGACATAGTGATTCGCTCGCGCGATTCGTTAGTAGCATCGCTCGACCAAAATTCACAATTACTACCTCTATAATGCAGACATGCACTTGCGTCTATCCCTTTGGTGCCTATATGAAAAGGAGTTTCGACTGTAGTTTTATAATTATAGTTAATACGTTAAGCGTGACAACCGAGTAATTTAATTTATAACAATAGCCGTTACACGGAAGACATCTCGTGGTTGAAAAATGGTACTATATTCATGTATATGATGGACTTAATATATTTCAGCAGAATTGGTGGAGCAGTGAATGTGGAGGTATTAAGGCCAGTTAAATTCAGACTTGAATTTGTCTTGAAATTTTCTATACCTAATGCTCTTTTCATATAACAAAACAAGCCACGAACCCAATTATCTCAGTGATGCAGGCTGCGCGCGATGCTAACCCGTTCCCAATC
Organism: Cladopsammia gracilis; assembly: GCA_022457155.1. Classification (NCBI taxonomy): domain Eukaryota; kingdom Metazoa; phylum Cnidaria; class Anthozoa; order Scleractinia; family Dendrophylliidae; genus Cladopsammia; species Cladopsammia gracilis. The sequence continues at coordinate 411,556 of JAJGOT010000321.1, forward strand.
GTCTCTCTCGGGCAACAAGGGGGCTCGAGGGGTGATTTGACCATGAGACGACTGAAAACGGCTATCAAATTGAAAAAAACACCACACAGGTTCTGCACTGCGGTAAAAATACACACAACCGCTAAAATATTTTGTACTTGGGTATCACGCAGCTCTATTGTTTTCAGGGCTAGGGTCCGTTGTTGTGTTACGTGAAAAAGTGTTAAGTTTAACGCTGTAAAAAGTGATAAAAATGAAACTAGACGTTTCGGCAATGCTGCCTTCATCAGTAGTAAAAATGTGTTCGTTGCTAGCGTGTGCGAAAATTCAAAAAATTCAAATTCACGCGTGCCTAAGAAAAGCGCGCGCAAGGCTAGCTTACGAGTTAATTATGAAAAGCCAAAGTCTTGGTTCAAACCACTGGGCGCCAAAGTCTTGTAATTGAAAATGAACCGCATTTCTTCGCGTCTTCTCCTGATCTGGTCACCTAGATTCGCTTTAATCACCGCTACCATCATGTCGCTGAGGTTGTGGTTTGGTCTCGTGAAATGTTCAGGCACTGGCAGCGCAACTTTCTTTTTGATCACATCCAATCGGTGTTCACGGAAGCGGTCTCCAAGACGACGGCCCGTCTCTCCAATGTAGACAATTGCAGGGCATTTACGGCATGAAATGCAGTAGACCAATTGGCTTGTGGTGCACGTATAATGTCCCGAGATCTTGATGTGTCCATTCGTAGTTCTACACGAATCACTTTTTACAGCGTTAAACTTAACACTTTTTCACGTAACAACAATTAACGCTGCGCAGGATACATATTTATTTCCGTTGTTGTGTTGTTTGTTCTATTGTTTTCTCAGCCGATCACAGAAGACTTGTACTGAAGATGCATCGAAATGATAATTTGTGTCGTATTTGTGTTACGCGTTCATATCATTGTATAGACGTTTCCATGACAAGTTATATAAACAGAGTGTCAAGCCGTGGTTGATCTGACCACATTGATTTGCATGATAACACAAGCACTCTGTTATATCACGAGAATTTATTTTTATCGACTGAGTCGATGAGGTAAATTGACCACCGTAAAAAGATTCAAATAGCTGAGCGCTAGCCCTTCGTCGGAGCGAATCCTGACGAAGGGCTAGTGCTAGAAACGTCAGCTATTATTACTCTGTTATATCGGTTAGGGCATGGCAAAATTAATTTTTGTTTTGACTCTTCGCAAGGCATAATGAAGTATAGTATAGCTGCACCCGGCCCGCGCAAAGAACGATGAAACGCTATCGCGTCTGCACGTATTACGTGCATACGAAGTTGGATTTTCCATTATCTTGGCTCTTCTAAATACTTCCTTTCTGAATTACAAACGCGCAGTTTTCCTGATTTGCTTGCGCGATTCGTTAGTAGCATCAGACCAAAATTCATACCTACCTCTATAATGTGGACACGTGGATCTGTCCCGGTGTCCGTGTTAAAAGGAGGTTCGCATGTAGTTTAATTTTAGTTAATATGTTACCGTGAACAATAACCGTGACACGAGAGACATCTTGTGGTTGAAAAATGGCACTATTTTTTTTTTTTTTATCATTGTTTATTATAACATCAAAGCTTATAACCCGGGCGAACAACTATAACGATTAATTCTTGTCATGGCGTTTTCATAGACTGGATAATCTTTTGGATTCCCTTTTCATGAGAAATCAATGATTATGGCTCCTGGATTATGGAGAGATTTTAATCTCTTAAAATAAGGCTCCATTGAAATTTCGGGTTCACTGGTCTACTCTAGCTATAACAAATTTTGGATCATAATTTTTTTTTCTCGGCTTTGACAGGATGGCCCATTTAGCAATTATATATAATAGAATTCGATTTAGCTGGGGAAATTATTTTTAGGGATATATTAGAGCTTAAAACAGAGAACCCCACCTTTTGAACAAAATTGCACCCAGTTAAAGATTTTGCTGTTACATTTGTGTTACAATTTTTGAAATCAGCTGATATTGACTTAATAGTACATACCCAACCACGTTTCAGCAGAATTTGTGGAGCAGTGTGTGTGGAGGTATAAAGGCCATGTAAATTCAGCTCTGAATTTCTCTTGAAATTTTCTATACCTGATGCTCTTTGACAAAACAAGCCACAAACTCGAATTTTTTGGCGCACTGCACATGTTCGTTATCATGATGTCACTGCTTTCCTCGTGGTGGAAACTTTTATCCTTTTACCGATTAAAACAGAATTTCTTCCATCTTAAATTAGATATACATTATTGTAGTGGTTGTCCAAAACTTTATGGCACGGGAAAACTCCATAAACGCCAGACATTTTAAGTAACCTACCACAGTCGGCATCGGTTCCTGCGCGGTCACCTGCATGTTGCACCGCTGACCGTTTAGCGTTATTCAGCGCTGTTGACGCAGGCTGCGATGCTAACTCGTCCCAAGTTGTCTCTGTCGGATAACAAGGGTGCGCGAGGGGTGATTGGACTTTTAATCCTTAAGTACATCATCATCATCATCATCATCATCATCACCATCATCATCATCATCATCATCATCATCTTTATTTTAAAAAAACACGGGATCACATTCATTTCAAAAATGGTACGGTAAATTATCAAACAGAAAACAAAAATATAACACATACCGCAAACTTTCAACAAATTTACTCGATCACGAAACAAGAAGCGTTAACACTCGCGACACATAACGGCGAGGTCACGCAAAAAAATCGATATTTTACGTCACCAGTGAGAACAACGACATAATAGGTCAGGAACATAACGTGAACATGACGAGACGAAAACTCTCATAGGCCGTGGCTATGTATTTCGTTTTTGTTATTATTTATAATTATAACATAGCTAGCAGAGTCGCGCAATCAAATTCAGTATACGTAAGCGTGCTCAAAATCCCGATAGTGCGCGCTGATAGCGTGAGCAAATCGCAAGTGCTATTCTTGACCGTGATTTCTTTTTTAAAAATAAAGACTTTTGTATTTAAACTGCAGTAAAATAAAACTCGAGCTTTCAACAGAAAATTTGAAATAAAACCAATTCCTATTTTGCTTAATATTTCGCTTACCGCGAACAATCACTTCTGATATTGTTGTCCGTTTTTCGCGTCGGATTTGATGCACAATTCCACCGGCTATGTTATAAAACAATTGGTCCATGCTTTTAGCTGTGCACTATCGAGTTATGGAGCACGTGGGAAGTTTGGAGAGCACGAAAGAAGCGTGCTCATTATCCGTCTAGACGGATAATGCGTCTTGTGCCCGTCTTTATACTAGAGACGCATAACCAGGCGAACTACAAATGTTTGCCCAAGTTCGTCCAGACGGATAATGCGTCTCAAGTTGTTCGTCCCGTCTTTACACTAGACGCATAACATGACAGACGCATTATTCGTCTGGACGGATAATGCGTCTCTAGTATAAAAACGGCCAATTAGTCAAATAATAAAAGAATTCCATTTCTCTTGTAGCGTATTATGAATGCAATGAATAAGTAGCGGAAAGAGGAATGATTTCCTTATGGACGAGGGAGGTCCTGGGTTTTGGTATTCAAATATATGATAATTAGGTTGTTTAAAAGTAATGTGTAACGGTTATTTAGCCATTGTGGTTCTGGCACCTTTGTGTCGATATCTTCAACGTAATCGGGCTTTAACTTTCGGATGGTTGTTGTCATTCTACTTCTGAATATGCCTAAAAACTCCTCATGAAGCGGATATGTACATGTGTATAGCCGTACTGTATTATACTAGGGTTTGTTATGTTGTTTGTTAATAAATGGACGATTTTGGGGCCAGAACCCAACCACCGCAATGTGCTGTTGTTGTTTGCTGTTCCAAGTTTCCGAGGACATTAAGAAACCGATCTATTTTTTTTTTAAATCTTAGAACCATGATCACTATAACAGCCGGTCATCCCTCAGCCAATCATATCAATACCAAGAACAAAACAGCCAGTTACACATAAAACAACGATGGCAGCTGCACCTGAGAGAGAAGAAAACCCTGCACCCACACCTGCTGTTGACTTAACTGTCTCTTGTTTCCAAACCACTATCTCTCTTAAAATTGCTGACCGGCAATTGGCAGGATATGCGTTAGCTGGCATTGGAATTGGGTGCGGAGTGGCTTTGGCCACGTTGTTTTACAAACAGCCGGAGTTAGTTACGGGTGCAGTAACACGCGCTTTGGAAGGACCGGGACTTCAAGTGGGAAACATTGCACCTGGTTCGATTCTCGTGGAATTGAATTGTGACAGAGAAAAGAGTTTCCTATCATTCATGGAGGACTTCGAGAAAGGGAAAGTAAAGCAACGAGTGAATAAAGAGTTTAAAGAAATTGGATGCAAAGAGGAATTTGAAGTTACTATCATAAATGACAAAGAAGTATACGAGAAACTGGATCAAATAAGGTAATGACATGCTGTCTGTGGTATGTAGTGTCTGTCAGGTCTGGCCGGATTTGAGGGATTAATGAGGGAGGCGGATCAGGGACTGGGCTGTGCATTTCTGGTGGGATCAAGGATCTATTTTGCGGATACCAAAAAATGGAATCAGTGATAAAAATATCATTGGAAAAAAGAAAAACTGAAATTCAAGACAAGTAACTAATACTATTATACTTAGAATGAATGAGAGAAAAACAGAACAGCTAGTACGTATCTATAGAGCGTATGCACATGACGTCACGGCGGCCATATTGGTGTACCAAAACAATAGAACGGCGGCCATGTTGGTGTACCAAAACAATCCTGTGGGATTTGAACGCTTTTCTTATGTTAACACTTTCTTTTGTTCCAATAAATTTGCATAGCTGCTTGCCACGTGAGTGCATACGCTCTATTACAGTGAATATATATTAAACAAAAAATACGTTAGCTGCTACCAGAAAGAAACGAAGAGTAGTGTTACGGGGAGAGGACATTGTAAAATTTTCCACCTACTTTATAATAGTTATCAGTTTATCTAACGGAGGGGAAAGGCTTGTCACTCGGACAAGAAGATCTCGTGTTAAATAAGATGGCCTCATGTTACTCCGCGCACTTTTACAAGACGTCAATATCCCATCACCGTTTACTTTAGAAGTGAAATGCGATGAAATGTTATCAACATTTGCTTATCGACTGCGTCGTGGGGCCATGTCTGCAATTGAAGCAGCGAACTTTACTAAGGATTTTCAAGCATTCCAAGAAAGCCACGGTAAAGGAAATTGAATTTCGTTGTAAAAAATATTATACTGACTTTTTTTTGTGTTGAGTTATACATGCAGAAATAATTTTTGTGAAATATTTGGGAATGTCGCCCATCATTTTATTTACAGTATAAATACAAATAGTAGTAAATAATAGTACAAATAGTATAAATAGTACAGGGCCGTAGCACAGCAAAAATCATTTGGGGGCCCATCACGAGCGCCGAAGGCACGAGTTTCTAGGGGCTCCGGGATTTTTTGAAATATAGGGTCTCTAAAATAGCATTTCCAACCTTCTGAGAGTAGTTTCCAGCAAGTTAAACGGCTTTGAACTGACAAAAAAGAAACAACAACAATCTTGTGGCCTAAACGCAGGGCATTTGAGAGGAGCTGTAGACTTTCTAGGCTTTCACCCAAATTTATAACGAATTGTTGGGTGCTCAGCTAGTTAGAATGTTTTGTAATTGGATGGTGTTAGTGATGTATAAGATTTGTGTACATAGAAACCTTTAATCGGACCAGGTTATAATGTTAATAAAAGCGTTTACAGCTCAATGCATAAATCACTGTATCTTTCAGCTGAGCCAGCACTTTGGTGTGTTACCAACAATTATAGATAGTTCAGATAAAAACTTGGAACAACAACAACAACAAAAATTACATTTAATCAGGCTTCCTTACAATACACGTTATCGGTTAACAAGTTTAAGTTTTACTATCACACATTACCGTGAACGTCCTCAAATCATTCATGCTTAAATAGTGTTCAACCATGGATCAGATATGTTTGTACTCATTCGTTGAATAGGTTTGTACCAGGAGCCTATTACCCCGCTTTAAGGTGGCTCCAAGTAGTTTTTTTGGGTCACACTTCCCTTTTTTGAATGCGCTTACACATAATCTTACTTTAGCTCAATGAATCTGAATTTGATACCAGATGTTAGGCTTCGATGAAAGTTGTGAGCGATACTCTTTTTATGCTAATCGGCGTTTCCATAGAAAAGGTAAACAAACATGGCGAAAAACAGTTTATCCTAATTATCTTTCGATTTTGGGGCTACCCGCGACAAGCGAATAAATGCGCTATAATCTACACAGTCTAGCACACTAAATGGGAAAATTTCAAACAAATTAAACTGTTCGATTTTGAATAAATCGCTGAAACTTTTTTAACACGTGTTTTTTCGTGTTTGAAATGTAAGCGGTCAACATTCCATATGTCTCACAAATTATCATTAAATTACCACAGAAAGTTTCCTCAGACTTAAATTATTACTCCCCGCAAATAGCTCTGACGAACTCCTCGGCAATAAAGAGATCGAGCTTTTCATTCAAATGCAGTTTTGCTTGACGTTTTCGCTCTTTTTAAACTGCATTTGAATGAAAAGCTCAATCTCTTTATTGCCGAGGACTTAGTCAGAGCTATTTGCAGGGAGTAATGATTTTAGTCTGAGGAAACTTTCTGTGGTAATTTAATGATAATTTGTGAGACCTATGGAATGTTTTGGCAGTTTATATTTCAAACATGAAAAAACACGTGTTAAAAATGTTTTAGTGAATAATTCAAAATCGAACAGTTTAATTTGTTTGAAATCTTCCCATTTAGTGTGCTAGACTGTGTAGATTATAGCGCATTTATTCGCTCGTCGCGGGTAGCCCCAAAATCGAAAGATATTTTGGAAAAACTGTTTTTCGCCATATTCGTTTACCGTGGCTATGGAAACGCTGATTAGCATAAAAAGAGCATCGCTCAAAACTTTCATCCAAGCCTAACATCCGGTATCAAATTCAGATTTATTGAGCTAAAGTAAGATTATGTATAAGCGCATTCAAAAAGAGATTTGGAGCCACCTTAAGCTCGCATAATTTTATTTAATTACGCATTCATGAACAGAAAAAAAAACTAGAATTAGAGCTCAAACTTTTGTGGTTTAATTTCACTTCTCAAGCCCTTTGGGAACGAAGGGCAATGCAGTGTTTAACAAAGAGACAACATTTGCGCTAACGCCGTTTTGCCTGGCTTAGATCAAACTACCTCGTGAAGTATATAGTTTCAATCATGCAAAGAATAAACATGTTTTGATCATGATTCGCGCAATGCACCGTCTGATGTGACCACTTTCCACAGTGAAACATGTTTCATTCGTGATCAACGCAACATAAGAAATCAAAGCCACACGAAACATGTTAGAGCAAATGTCGTCCGCTTGTTAAACACTGCATTGCCCTTCGTTTCCACCACAATGGCTTAAAAAGTGAGATCGAATCACACAATCATGCAATAGAAAGTTCGAGCTCTAATTTTTCTTCGTTTCATGTGTATTATTAAGCGAGCTTATGTCTGTCTCGTAAAACAGCATAAATTAAAGAACCAGGCCTGAAACGTGAAATTGCCTTTTCATGTTATGCTAAATCGGTTGAACCACACACATGAATCATTGCTACCCGCGGTCTGCGGACAAATTTCCCCTCAGTTGGGGAGAGGCAGTCCCCGGACTTGCATTGCGGACGTTCTTGATTGTGGCGGGGAAGTTTGACTCCTACAAAAATTCGTTTACATCGGGGAATCTGTATCGTCTATTAACTTCAAGATGATTTCTTTCAAATATTTAGTTCACATTTAAGGCATTGCATCTTGTTTTTGTATGTTTTCTTTTATTTTCCATCGTTACTAGTACGTTTTCTAGGCAACGCCGCCGAAGGTTCGAGGCAGCTGTCAAGAAACGAGAACCTTCTGAAGGTTTGGCTCAGAAATTCTGTTGTCCGTGGAAAGGAAATAGGTCTATTAGATTTATCTTCGAATCATTTCATTGTAAGTTTTTAGTGCATTCGTTTTCTACATACTGTGAGTTGACATTTGAATCTCTCCCTGGAGATGTAAACAACAGAAAAAGCTCAAAACTTCTCGGCTCGTCGGCGGAGTCGTTTTTGCCAGCATCTATGTGAAATACTCCGTAGAAGTTGAAGGAGGTTTCTCCCGTCCCCAGCCGTCGAATGCTTTTTTATGCAAACTTTTGAAGCCGATAAAACTTCCTTCGCCAGCGGAGCTCACTGATTCTGCTGTGCCCGCTGCAAATCAGATACGCCGACAGGACAGCCCACAAAATACAAACATTTTTCGGCTCGCTGGCATCGGCCTTAAACTTTCGGTAAAATTAGCAGAAGGTTTTCCGCGTCCCTCGACGTGAAAATTTTTTCGATGCGATCTTTTGAAGCGGAGGAAACTTCCTCGGTGACCGGAGCTATACTAAGGCGGGATGAGTGGCCCCAGACAAAATGTGAGACATGTTATAAGGGCTTTATCTAACACGACCGCGTTTTGGGACTAATAAATTTTAAAATTGATGTCCAACGAAATTTCAAACGCAGTGTTCATTTCTTCCCCGAGATGAGACGCCAAAATTTCACTTCGCGAGAGATCGCATTTATCCAAATCAAAAGCAAAATAAACAATGCGCGGTGCATCACGGTAAGTAACAATGGGTCTTTAAATGTTTGTCGACGGTCTTACCTTACCTCTCCCCAGCTGTGGGCAATTTTGCCGACAGTTTCTGGCAATAGGCCAATTTCGATATATTAAAATTCTAACTTGACTCCAAGGCCGGCTTAGGAGAATACGAGAGAGAATGTCGAACAGAGTTTCTTGCCTAAGGAAACAATACGACGGTAGAGCCTAGGCCTTGAACCACCCGGCGACCTTCAGCCCAACCGCTAACCTCTCAACAGCCACCATTTAGTTAACTCATGTACAGTATATACACCTAATAATAAGGAAAACTTAATTCCACAATTTATCTATTTCAGAGTCTGGACTCACTCATTCCCAGCTGAAGAGGGCGAGAAATTGAGGCAAGCCAAGCTCGTCCGTGATACTTCCAACATCACAGAATCTGTTAGCTTTGAAATTCAAACAGAGTTCATGAAACTGCTGAAACGGGTACACAAGAGAGATCTTCAAGAAATAGAAGAAAACTTCGGCGTGAAGATCGTCTGGGATGGAAACACAACTCAAGTACGTATAAGTCCCAGAAAAATTCCAAACAGGCTGAACCGTTTTCAGGAAGGTTGTGATGCTTTTGTTGACCTTTACCAGAAATTTCATCCAAACATGGGACGGGAGAAGGTTGAGCTCCCAAATAGTACTGATGAAATACGTATTATGGAGGTTGTTAGCCTGGCGGAAGCTGAAAATCCTGTAATTATTGAAAAGGTAGATAACGACTTAATGGTCTATGCAGAGAAGAATAAAATTAGCAGCTTGGTACTGTCCTTCAAGGAAAAACTTGGCTTAACGCACGACGGCAGCAAGAACAAGCGCGTTCAAGGAAACAAATGTCATGATGCTCGTGAGGAGAACGAAGCGCCCCCAGAAGGTAAGGTTCCATGGGTAAAGATAAAAAAAACCACTTTGTTTATAAAAAAAGTGGCCACCTTGACGTACAGCACCGGAAGAATGGGACTGCCTATTTCACAAGTTGTATTTGGAGCCGCTTTAGTATTAGGATTTTATTCTTGGTTTGCACATGACGTCAAAATTCTAAAGTTGACGTCATACAATGCTGTTTCTAACAGGGTATGTGGATACCAGTATTATAATCTTTCACAAAAAGTTTCAGGTTTTAACGATGTTTTGCTTCCGATTTATAAAGGTTTTAAATGTGCCACGCAATTCGTCACGCTATTTCAGATAAGCCGTGAAAATAAACAAAATTGAACCAGTTGAAAGTTATTGTTGCATTATAAATGCTTGTAAGCCGATTAAATGCAACTTATAGCGAATACAATATTTTGTGATTTGATTTTTGGTGTAATTAAGGCTTTGAATTTTTGGCCGCCACGTTGGTGCCCCTGAGTGGGGCACCAAAGTGGCCGCTCCATACATTTCTTACTAAAAATGTCAAATACTCGTTCGCCTCTAACTCTTGAACGAAATGCTTCAAAATTTGGCCTAGATGTGTAGTTTTCATAAACTCTCAACAATTCCATAAACATTTTGGAATCGAAATCTGATTTTGATATGACGTAAGTGAAAACCAAGAATTGTTCAGAGTTAACCCTATTTTGCCTGACGTGCTTTCCTCGTAAGGGTTGATTTCCACTGTCGCGTAATTTTCACGTGCGTAAATAAAAGTATGAACAGCTTCCGTAAAAGTTTACGCAAGCTGTTCATACATCGTCTCTTATTTTTATTTACGCGCGTGAAAATTACGCGACAGTGGAAATCAACCCTAAGTCCCGAAAACTTTTCGGCCCGGAAAAGCTGTGTTACGTGCAGAATGTTTATCTACATAATAAAGGTTCGGTTTTTGTTGATTTTGAAAGCTAAGCAATAAAATCTTACGTTAACTACACAACTTTAGCTAATTTGTGGGCTAAAAAATTCATCGCATTTCGTTTAAAAAATAGCTTTCGGGCCCGAAAGGTCTTCGGGAGTTTCGACAAACGCACGCCTGGGCTTTTTTGGAGTTCCTGAGACTGGGGGTGGGGCACATTGCCACCCCCCCCCCACCCCCCCTCGTAACTTCAAGAGCATTAAGGTGTTTCCCTCCAGTTTCCGTGCAGCCGCACCGACCATTTTTAATCGGCAGTTTAACTAACTTTCCTTTATTGAATTAGTATGAAACTTACACAAAGTATTGTACAAAGTTTGAAGTTTATAATAGTGTAATAATTTTGTAAATCGGATTTAAAATTGCGGAATTTGTGTTTTGATTGCACGGTTGAAAGACGCTTTAATTAATTCAGATGAAGTGTAACGCATTTCTGCGTGTTGAGAATTATGCAAATCGAGTTGACTTCTTTCTTTTCCCTACAATTCAAAATGTCGAGTGTCCAGTGCACGTCAAATGCGAATAAAAAAACTGCTTTCAAATAAATGTCCCACTGAAATTCGTGGAAATGATAAAAATAACGTGGAACACAGCCCCTAAACATTACTCCGCAAAACGTGATGGTCACGCAGAAATGCGTTGCGCTTCACCTGAATTAATTAATTAATTAAAGCGTCTTTGCGCGCCTTCAACCGTGCAATCAAAACACAAAGTCTCAATCGCGTTTTGGGTGAACTTTATTATTTTATTTGACCATGTTGCAATGTTTCAATCAAGATGAAACTTCGAGATAATGCTGTTCATATTATAAAGAAACGACTATAAAAGTTTGAAAAAAATCTATCTCGCGGTTTTTGAAATATATAGAAAAGCGCTAAAAACTACAATATCAAGGACTCAGTCAAAAAACTATGGTTTCCTATAGAAAATCGAATCTCCAAAAATAAAACGAGAAACGCTTTCAAACTTTCATAGTTTCATCTCATACTATAAACACACATTTTGGCGTAAATTTGAGATTGAGAAATTAAACTTTTATAAGCTTAATTGAGGATTTTGTAGATGTGCTCATACACATGCAAAATCACAAGTTCGAAATGTTTTTCTGATTTACTCAAAATCGGCTTGACAAAAGTTTCTAATTTTTAGATATTTTGTTTGCCATATGTCATAGTTTATCGTAATAGTTTTGATTTTTCTACATGCCATCGCAATCGCTCGGAATTTAGACTCAAGTGATTTCAATTTTTCCCGTTTATCTCCGCAATTTTAAATGCGATTTACAAAATTGTTACAATCATATAAACTTCAAACTAAGCACAATATTTTGTGTAAGTTTCATACTAATTCAAGAAAGGAAAGTTAGTTAAACGGCCGCTTAAAAATGGTCGGTGCGGCTACATGGAAACTGGAGGGAAACACCTTAAGGCTATGACAACAAAACCTTCAAGGTACATGGTGGTATGTGGTATGGTATGTAATTAGTTCTACACGGCCGCCATTTTGGATCAATCAATCAATCAATCAATCAATCAAAATCTTTATTTATACACGGTTAAAAATATCAGTATTTACAATATAAAAAAGCAATAACAACAATAACAATAATACTTTATTTTCTCATTATTTTTTTACAACTATACTTTAAAAATACCTACACACACTTTGAACTAAGTACTAATAATTTGAATAGTTAATATAATTTTGAGTCTGGGAGCTAAATTAACGGGTGAGTTTTTCTAGTTAGCCCCCAGCCACAGTTTGTTAAACATTTACAACAGGTGAAAGAATTAAAGCAAGTAAAAATATTTACAATGAAATAATTTAACAATACGATGTTAGAAAAACATAACAGAGAAGACAAATTATTTGTGTTGTTCTGACAATAGATAACGTTTTAAAGTTTTGGAGAAGAGAAATACATTTAGATCCTTTAGGTCAGATGGGAGATCTTTCCAGAGGTCAATTTCCCAAAAACACTGTTTTACATATTTGCCGTGTGAGAGTCCGATAGGGAAAACCATTCACTGATACCTTTTTTAAAAAGGCTGAATGATTGAGTTGTTCTTAGTTCCTCTGGAAGGTTATTCCACAAGAAAGCTCCACTATAGCTAAAGCTTCGCTTTAGGTTATCATTTCTCGGCTTAGGTAATGCCAGTCTTTCTTTATTAGCGTCACGAAGATCATAAGACGAAACTCTTGGTGTAAACATATCACAGAGATAAACTGGGGCAAGCTTATTAACACTTTTGTACATTATATTTGCTTTTTGCTTGGTCCTTTTAACACACAGGTTATCCCACCCAAGTGAGTTAAGAAGAAACCTAGAGTTCGTATCATAGATTGACTTAGTAATAACTCTTGCAGCCCATAACTAACCAATAGAGCGGCTTACAAATGAGTGTCGTAAAACCAAAACGAAAGTAATAACTCTGGCCAATCACAGCAGTCGAAGATAATCCACTGAACATCTACATCTACAACTTTAATCCACAAAGGTTATGGCCATCACGTGAATGTAGTGCCAGTGCAAAGTAATCATTGTTTGTGCGGTGAATAAATGCAAATGAACCAATCAGAATTCGAAGCAAATACATGTAGCCGGCGCCAAGCGCGGGAAAACGCGCGAGCAAGTTGCAATTGTATTTGGTTTCACCGTTGATTGGTTGATAAAGTGGCGCGAAATTGTTTAGCCAATCACAAGGCATAGCAATGCAAAACCAAAGCAATCACGAAATTAATTTCGACACTCAATTGAAAACCGTTACAGAACAGCTATACTATTATCACTGATACAGAATACTAATAGTAATGACAATCAGATTCATCGCTATTGTACTTTCATAAGTAAGTCAAAATATTCGCAGCAGAACCGTATTGGAAGAGAAATGTGGTCTAAATACAACTTATTTGAACCATAGATATCGGAACCAAAATCAACTCAGCAAAGAATTGCACATTCTTTAACCGTTAGGGAGGCTCAGCGTCGGGTTTTGAAAAACAATTACGTCTTAGTCCTACCGTGTTTGTCAAAGCTGTTACCGTTTCATTTCTTTCCTTGATTGCCACAGTGAATTGGTTTCAACTTGGTTAAAAGACAATTAGAAAAAAAGTTATGGAAAAAAGAAGGAGCTAACCTCTCGCCGACAGCCTTATTTTTTTAAAATAGGTATTCTTTATCTTTATATCTGAGCCCGAATTCTTCTGATACATGTCTCCATTCAATATCTTTTTTTCACACTTATTACTCTAGATGCTGCAAGGAAGTCTACCACAACAAAATCAAACTCTGTTCAGGTAAGATGTAATACTGAATTTAATGTAATATCAGTTCGTTGACCACGCATTAAAATGGCGGTCGACTTAATTGTAGACCTCTTAAAATTGTTCGAAATCGTTTATTGGTTCTTGGTTCTGGGTTCTTTCCACCCCCAAAATAGCCATTGTTTTGAAAATGAAGATTTGTTTATGCTAATTACACAGTAAGTGGAACTGCATCGTTTTCGAGCGCTTAATTTACTTATAGGAGATATTAATTAATGCGAGGAGCTTTCAACCTAGTCTATGATATTTTGAGAATTTGGTTTTATCGACTGAGTCGATAAGGTAAATTAGCCACCGTAAAAAGATTCGAGAAAGCTGACGTTTCGAGCGCTAGCCCTTCGTCGGAGCGAATCAAGGGATTGTGGGTAGTGTGTGGTTTTATATAGTAGGAGGAGCTCCGCCATTGGTGGAAATTTTGTGACGTGTAAAACAAAAGTAAATTAGTTGAATGAAAAGCGTTCGTTAATTCCGTGGGGTTTGAGAGTGCCGATTCGAAAGATGATTTTTTGTTCTAAGTTTTTACGGCTTTCTGTGTTGCCCTGGTGTAGGGAAACGCCACAGATTGTCATGTGTTGCTTAGAATGGTTAGCAAGATTGAAATGACGCGCGACTGGTTTGGATGCGTCTTTGTCATTTTTTTCAACGTTTCGGAGATGTTCTCGAAAACGGTCGCCCAGTCTTCTCCCTGTTTCGCCAATGTACATCTTTTTGCAAAAAAAAACTTAGAACAAAAAATCATCTTTCGAATCGGCACTCTCAAACCCCACGGAATTAACGAACGCTTTTCATCCAACTAATTTACATTTGTTTTTCACGTCACAAAATTTCCACCAATGGCGGAGCTCCTCCTACTATATAAAACCACACACTACCCACAATCCCTTGATTCGCTCCGACGAAGGGCTAGCGCTCGAAACGTCAGCTTTCTCGAATCTTTTTACGGTGGCTAATTTACCTTATCGACTCAGTCGATAAAACCAAATTCTTGTGCTTCACCCCCACCGACGCAGCACCACAGTTTCTCTAGAAACTAACCCCATTCATATGATATTTTGAGTCTGTTTCAGATCAACACGATTTCTTGAACTCGAAACTACATCGAATACGATACGGCTTCATAGCGTTTACGCAGGAAGCGTTTGTATTGACAAAAAAAGAAACGTTTGATCGAATATAGCTATCGTTTTCAGACAACGCGATTTCGGTGTTTGCGCGGAAAACGAAATCATAACTTTTATGCCAAAAACTGTCGGATACTAATTCTTTTCAGGACGCAAGTAAACGTAATGCTTTATAGAGTATTTTTTCTTTTTTTCCAGTTGACAAACTACATTAGAAACCCAGTAGCTGTGGCTACGACTGTTTCTCAATCACGCGGTAGAAGGATATCAAAAAGTCCAAGTGGAGCACAGCAACTACAACAGTGTACAGTCAAAGTCACAGGTCTATTGGCTGACACATCAGAGGATCTTTTGACAAATTACTTCGAGAACACAAGGAGGTCTAAAGGAGGACCCATCTCTAGTGTCGACATGGATCGCGATTTACTGGAATGCTTTATCACTTTTGAATCACCTGATGGTGGGCTCAACGCTTTTTTTCATAATACTACCGATGTAAAAAATGTCACACATTTGTTTTAAATGTTTTCAGCATTACTTACTACCCGTGAGTAGAGCATTAGTTTAGTTTAGTTTATCGAGTTTGTCACTAAAACGAAATAACATTACATCAAAAACGAAAACAAACAAAAAATAATAAGTATAAACGTGTGACAGGAGACGGTACAGGACGAAGTCCCAATTGATAACTGCCCCCTTAGGTTAAGAAATAGTAATGTGCCAAATTTGGAATTTACGTGATTTTGAAATAGTAATAATCAATAAAATGACAAACAGGCGGCACACAGGGTGGGTAAAAGGAGTTACAAATGTGGCGGTGAGTACGTTGGAAGTGAAGACAGAGAGGCACAATTTTCACAGCCCGGTGGTAAATTATTCCATAAGTTTATGGCCCTAGGGAAGAAAGAAAACAGGAAGTAATTTTGTCTGTGGTTTGAGCTCACAATATGGTTGCTTGGATCAAAGTCGTGAGTTTCGTAAGTGCATGTGGCGGAAGCGAAGTATTTACTACAATCAATTTGCATCAAACCAGATTTGTATTTGTCGTCGGACCTTGCGGCCGGAAGGCTCAATTCGTGAATATTATGCCATTATTTGTCAGAACTGGTCGGTCAGACTGGTTAATTTGGAAATAATATGCACCATTACAATGGACTTGTAGGAACAGGTCTCATTTTAGTTACGGACTGACAGGTCTGACCGGCCAGTGCTGACAAATAATAAGCGCCCTTATCTGCATTTTAAATATGAGGTGGAGTCAAACGCCGCTGGAAGCCACAATTGATCCTGTCACAAATGTTTGATTGGCTCTAAGATACTCTGACTGTCCTTAAAATCAAAAATTCATAAAACCAAAAAGCAATGAATTTGCCAAATGGAAAAAGCCCTTCCAACCTGTTGTCGACGTTTTCCCCTAATGGATTTTATCTCATTTCAGATGCGGCGAGGATAGTAGAAAACTCCCCCCACAAAGTAGATGCTTTATGTCTCGACGTATCATTATTTAAAGAGGAAAAGGATGTGCATCTCGACACAGGGGATGACCAGTCTGTCGAAGAAGCAAATATCACCATAATTGTCATCGGCACTTTACCTTCAGAGGATGCCCTGTTGAATTATTTTGAGAATGAGAGACTATCTGGGGGAGGTGAGATTCTTGAAATAGATTATACTGATGAAGGAGATGCCGTTATTACGTTTGCTGAGGTAAAAGGTAAGAAAGAATATTAATAATTCTAAAAGTCAGCATCACGTTTCATGCTTTGAAATATATGTATTCGTATTCGAGCCATTGTCGGCCTTTAAAACATGTTTAATAACTATCGCCTTTCCATTGTAACATTAAATCCCTGGTTCGACAACACGGGTGTAGAAGTTGCTTTGCAAACTTTACGGGTATACTATATATGCGGCGTCATAGTATAACATACTTGTCTAATTACCTCAATTTTAATTTCAGGACACCAAGAAATGATGAATTGTAGTAAGCTTAGCCAGTCTGTAACCAGTTATGCGGTTCACATATACTCATGTACAAAGTACACGGTGCAATTTGAATAAAAGTGCCAATCAAATTTTTAAATTTCGGTTTTTACATTTTTTGCGTTTTTCAATGCGATCACGAAAAAATCTCGTAAACCCCGCAGAGAGAAGAAAGAGGACCCTGAGAAAGACATTGGCTGCGGCCGCACTTGGTGAGTTAACTGGGTTATTTTTTTAGAAACCCGGTTAAAATTCCAAAATAAAATAACTCGGTGAAAAGATAACCGAGTTTAGTTTTTTGAGCGGCCGTACTTCAGAAGGTTGAAATTTGAACATGAGCGATCATGTTATCTTTTGCTATATTCTTTATTTTTTGTGACAGTTTCTACTTATCTGTTAGGAAAGAGGAACGAAATAAGCCTGCCAAAGCGTCCGTCGGCCGGGCAGCAACCACGATGGAGAAGGCAGCGAGAGCGGCACAAAACAATAGGATTAATGAGCGAAAACAATGCCTCTGCACGTGCCTGACGTGCATTTTACATTTTGTTATTCCCTGCAAAACAGCAACTTTAAATGATCAAATTATAGGTTTTGCGGAGAACGTAAACTTACGACGGTTTTCCTTTCTCTATTTAAAATTGAAAGTCGTCCCTACTGTTTCTCCTTAGGTTCCTTATTTTTCCCGTTCGAAAATTCCAATTCACAAAATTCTCGAGAAAACTACGACAAAACAACCACACAAGATTTTTTCATGGCGTAAGCGCTACTCCCCGAAATCCGGGAACTTTTATTTGAAACTGTAAATGTCAATATGTCAATCAATCCGCGCGCGAAACATGACTTCCGGTGAAAGTAAATTTCCGGTTCGCTCTACAAAAAAAAAACCTTTTCTGCTAAATGGGGAAGAGAAAATAATCCTTAACATTTCCCCCTCCTGGATTTACAATTCATTGAAAATCCAACACTGACTCAATCAATCTCTGTTACAAAATAAAGGAAAATTGCTCAAATGTTCCTGTACGTGTTCACGTTAAATCTGACTTAAAATCTCTGACAAAATAAGGAAAATTGTACAAATGCTCCTCCAAGTGTTCATGGTACAAATCTCTTATGAATATAACTGGCTAGTGTCATTGTTCAGTCTGCCCACTTAGGGCACTTCAGCTTCCAAAGGTGAAAGTCTGGAAATTGGTCGTCGCTTCACAACTCCTCCTGTTCTCACGTCTACAACTCTGACTAATCCATCTCTGCCTGGATAGACTGCCTCGATTCGTCCGATCTTCCAATCCCGTCTTGGTGCGTCTGGCTCAATCACTAACACCACGTCTCCCAGGTTTTCTGTAGGTAGAAACCATTTGTGTCGGGAACCAATGCTTGGTAAACACTCTCGCATCCAGCGGGTCCATACTCTGCGAATCAGCTCTTGCACTCGTCTCCATCGTTTACGTCACTGACTGCCGTCGTATCAACTGTATCATGAGCTAGCTCACCACCCATTTGACCAATTAAGAAGTGGTTTGGGGTCAACACAGGCTCGTCATTGACATCCCCACTAACGGTAGTTAGAGGCCTGGAATTCAACAAACTCTCAGCTCCTGTAAACACTGTTTGTAACTCCTCATCGTTGACAACTGCTTCTTTTAAAACTGCATAAATTGCTCTCTTGGCTGACTTTATCATTCTTTCAAATACACCACCAAAGTGTGGTGCTGCTGGTGGGTTGAACTTGCCAATCAATTCCTTGGTTGGAAGTCAGCCTTTCAATTTTTTCCTGGTCCATGCTCTCCACTAGCTTCTTGATTTCTCGTGCTGCTCCATCGTAGTTACTTCCATTGTTACTGAGCATCAATTTAGGCCACCCTCGTCGAGCCACACCATACATGTCAGTGCATTTAACAAGGCATCCGTCTCCAGAGAAGTTGCCATTTCTAAGTGACAACAGTGTGTCTGTAAACACACAATTAGGCATAGGTAACGCTTCACCCGTGGTCTACCTCGTCCTTGCATTGTGTAGAATGGTCCTGCGAAATCTGTCGCACAATTGGCAAACGGTTTCTGTGTCATCTGTAGTCGAATTCGGGGTAATGGTGCCATCTGCTGTCGTGCTGGACAGCTCCTGAATCGCCTGTTGCATTTCGCACATTCCCTGATACAACTCTTTACTTGCTGTCGTCCTTGAATCACAAAGTACGTCTCTCGTAGATGGTTCAATGTAAAGTTCACTCCCGTCTCGTGACTTTCCTCCTCATGGTGATACTTCACAATTAACTTGGTAACGGTGTGATTCTTTGGAAGGATGATTGGAAACTCCGTCTCTTCTGGCAAATCATCTGAATATCGCAGTCGCGTGTTTGATCTAAGGAGTCCTCCATGGAGCTTCGGCGTAATTTTAAGTAATGTACTTTTGCTGGCGGGAAGAGGCTTGTTGTCTTCAGGTGTTCTTATTTCGTCACGAAAACACTCTTGTTGAGTCGTCTTGATGATTTGCTCTTCTGCTTGTTTAAGTTCCCTTGGGTTCAACTCGCCACTTTCTCGATCATTTTGAGGCTTTCTGACATTCGCTAAGAATCGGTTAATCCAACCGGTCACCCGCACCAAAGAGATTCCGAACTCCAAC
This sequence comes from Cladopsammia gracilis, assembly GCA_022457155.1. Taxonomy (NCBI): domain Eukaryota; kingdom Metazoa; phylum Cnidaria; class Anthozoa; order Scleractinia; family Dendrophylliidae; genus Cladopsammia; species Cladopsammia gracilis. The sequence goes on from JAJGOT010000321.1 coordinate 431,120, forward strand.
TTTCCTTTTGACTGAATCCTGTACCATTTTGAATACTCCATTGGGTCTGGTATGTTCTTTTGTTTAACTGTTTCCACATAATAGCTCTGTGCATTCTCGCTTAACTCATTTCGCACTAACTGTTCTCGTTTCTCTGATTTAACTTCCTTGTAAGCTTCTGGGGCTTTCCAAATTTCCTTTCTGGCCACTCATCTTCACCACGCTTTAGAAACAGGGGTTCATACCACCAGCAGTCATCATTTACTAGCTCTTGAACTAAGGATCCTCGGGTTCGTTGATCCGCAGGATTAAGTTTGGTTGAAACAAATCGCCATTGGTCTGGACTGGACTCGTCATGGATTTCTCCAACCCGGTGGGATACAAACGGATTGAAATTTCGACTCTGTCCTTGGATCCAAAAACCGACATTTACACTGTCCACCCAAAATGTGCTTTGTTTCTGGGAATCTCCAGCGCTGCACATATCTTCAATGTCAGTCTGAGACCAATCAGTGCTCCCATGAGTTCTAACCGTGGAATGCTCATGGCTTTTAATGGTGCCAACCTTGACTCTGCTGCGACTAGCCTTGTGCTCGCCGTTCCATCTTCGTATTCATGGCGCACATACGTTGCCGCGGCATAGGCTTTCTCGGACGCGTCACTAAACGTGTGGATGGTAACATCTCGAACCTCCTTGTCTTCTTTCAGACACCGTGGAACACGGACGGCACCAAGTTCTCCAAGCTCCTTGAACCATCTCTTCCATTCCGCTTTAAAATGATCTGGTATCTCTTCATCCCATCCAAGAGCTTCCATCCAGGCTTCCTGCATCAATATTTTAGCTCGCACTACGAAGGGCATCAGAAATCCAAAGGGGTCATAAATAGAGGCAGTTTTCTTCAACACGTTCCTCTTTGTTAATACCAATTCTTCTGGGGTTGGAACAAATGAAAATGAGAACTTGTCTTCTTGAACAATCCACACTGCCCCAAGGTCTTCGTAACTGGAAACTCTCTCTTCTCAAGATCCACTTTTGTTGCTCGATCAGCTTCTGGTATGTCCATGATCACTTCAGGCTTCCGTCTCCACTGAAGGCATGAGATCATCCATGTAACAACTGTTCTTCACCGCCTCAGCTGCTAGAGGATACTCTGTTTTGTGATCATCCGCATGCTTCTGCCATACACACTGCGCATAAAAAGGATAGTAACACCCTCCAAACACGCATCTCAAGAATTCGTAAACTCCTGGCTCCTTGCTCTGATCCAAACTTCTCCATGGGAACCTGTGTAGGGGTCTGTCTTCTAGAGTCAGTGGAGTCTGTCTTCTAGATTCTGTGGCCTGAATCTGGTATTCAGCTTCCTCAGAAGTCCAGCCTTTGAGTGTAATGAGTGACTCGATCCTTCGGTTTTCCTTTACCCATCGAATGTATTGGGACAATAATTTCTCCGGCAGTTTTTCAAGGATAATAGTGTACAAAGTTCCCGCTTCTAAATCCGCCGCTCGATTGTTTCCCTCTCAGGCAAGTTAAGCATGACCAAGGCGTTTCAAACGACCCCCCGCGACGAATTTAGAGATCCTCTATTATTGATCAATACAATTAACTTCAAAGTTCGATACTAATAGTAGGATTTACATCTGACTTGGTTAATCATATGAGAGTGTAAGTTAGCATCACGTGACAATACGCCGTAAGTGACGTCACAAAATGCGTTTTCTAAAATGGGGGAAGGTTCTGCAATATAATTTTAAAAATATGTGCTACTAAATTGTCCAGAAGAGTATCAGCATTGTTATTCTGCCTTGTTAGGTGGTATCTGTAATTTGTATTGGAAGTTATTAAGCTATTTCTAAAGTCACGTGACCTATTTACCCTAATTACGTGATTGCTATTAAACCTGGACATGCGCACAAGGCTATTCCATGACCAGCACCTAAGATGCAAAAGATTGGTGCTCAAAGAGTTTTAATTTGATTTGATTTAATGTCCCCCATTTTACCCTGAAGATTTTAACCGTTAACGTTCAATAACAGGTCACGTGACTGATATTCGAACGTCACGAATGTTTCATATTATTAAGGCCACTGAAACAATATTACTTGCAAATTATTAGGAACATTGAACGACGACTTCCTTTTCAAACGAAACTATGCCAAATAAGCAGGTAAACCATGCCTTAACTTGCTGAGCTGCAGATTAATCACTGCCCGCTCTAACATGTCTGCAAATTTCTCCAATTCTTTGGCATTTTCTTCTCTGATTGGTTTCATTTTGATTAACTCGTCAACATGACTCTGAATTTCCCGTCGATTTCCACCGTATTTCCTCAACAACCTCGATTTAGCCGCCTCATAAGCAGCCTCAGAGTACCCTAAACCTTTAATCGTTTCTAGGGCTTCCCCGCTAAACATGCTTCCAATCTTAATATTTTGAACTGAGCAGACAATGCAGTTGCATCCACACAACTCGTAAACGTAGCATTCCAGTGCTGAAATTCAGTTTTGTTCCGCTAAACGTTGGAATACGAATTCTTTCTAGGATATTCACCACACTATCACCATTTCTACGCTGTAAACTTGTGTTAGAACTACTTGAGTAGGGAGGTGGACTTACCGGCTGTTTTGACTTCAGTGTAACTGAAGTCAAAACGCGACGAGCTTCGGCTTCAATTCTCTCGTTTAACTCGTCCGCTTCATCGACTTTAACTTGCAATTCAGTGTTTTTCAGTTCCTGATACAACGCCCGTAATTCTTCCAATATTTCGAAAGTTTTTTTCCTTAAGTTTCTCCAAACGCTCCAAAGTAGCTTTAATTTCTTCCATTTCATCAAGACTCCTTGGTTCAACGCCGCCGCTGACGCCAGCAACACGACCCGCTAATTCGTTTAGCTGTCTTGTTATCGCCCCATTTAATTTTCGTTTTTCCGCTTTTACACCTTCCAGTTTCATCATGGGTTCATCGACTGAATTTTCCTCGTTGTCTGGCATGTTTTTCTACTGATTTTCCTTAACAGAATCTACAAAATTTCCTCACCTTTGACAAAAACAACACCACTGTAAACGCGCCACACAAATCCACTCCACGTCCAAAACCGTTTTCCTTTGAATAATCCAACTTTTAATCCATTTGATCTGGTTCGAAGGACCATTTAATGTTTCTCCCTAAGTTCCCCTTTTTTCTCGTTTGAAAATTTCAAAATTCCCGAGAAAACTATGACAAAATAACCACACAAGATTTTTTCATGGCGTAAGCGCTACTCCCCGAAATCCGGGAACTTTTATTTGAAACTGTAAATGTCAATATGTCAATCAATCCGCGCGCGAAACATGACTTCCGGTGAAAGTAAATTTCCGGTTCTCTCTACAAAAAAAACTCTTTTCTGCTAAATGGGGAAGAGAAAATAATCCTTAACACCTACGAATTCAAAAGGGGGCCAAAAATGATAGCGTAAGTGAAGATGATTGACAGATCGGAAAAGTTAACCTGCATTAAACCTAACTCGGTTTAAAAAATCTATTGTTCTTTAATTAATTTCCATGGGAACCGCTAACACGGTTTAAATTCGGTGAATGCCAAAAATACAGGGCCGCATCAGGAACCAGTTAATTTTGGAAATGACCACTCTAGTGCGACCGCAGCCATTGTAAAGGCCCGTTTACACATCCGATTTTTTATGCGATTTCTGTCGCCCTGTCCAATGCAACTTTTGTCGCAAGTGTAAATTAGCGGCGATTTCCTGTGCTATTCGGATGCGACATTTGTTTTGATTTGCCGTGATTTCCCCAAAATCGCCGCCAAGTTGCATCAGGCTTCGAACGTGTTCGAAACCGCTGCGACATCGCGCGACAAATCGCGCCCTAATCGCATTGAAATCGCCGCCCGTTTACACTTGTGATTTGAAGATGCAACTTGTGCGCGACAAAAATTTGCATCGACAAGTACGACAAAAATTGCATCAAAAATCGCATGTGTAAACGGGCCTTAAGTCTTTCGCGTCACTTTCGCTGACTGATCTTTGAGGCCCGTTTATTGACATGCGATTTTTTTGTGCAATTTTTGTCGCACTTTTCGGTGCAATTTTTTGTCGCGCGCAAGTTGCATCTTAAAATCACGTGTGTAAACCAGCGGCGATTTCAGTGCGATTTGGGAGCGATTTGTTGCGCGATGTCACAGAGGTTTCGAAGATGTTCGAAACCTGATACAACTTGGCGCGATTTTTGGGAAATCGCAGCAAATAACAGTAAATGTCGCACCCGAAATCGGATGGGTAAACGGGCCTTTTGGAACTTTAGGAACATGCAAATTTACTGGCAGTGTGCAAATGCGAAGAATACAGTCGAAAACAAAAAACGGTTTCCAGTGATCAGATTGAAAAACGGGTTGGACAGGTTACATAATACATTTTTTTATTTCCATTCAAAAAATACACAAAAACGAAATAAAAATTGGCGCTTTAAAAGGTTGATCTTCTGATTTCAGATTTGAAGCGGCTTCTTGAGGATCCGCATTCCATTGGTAAAAAACGCATTACGGTTGTAAGGTGTCCTCCCAAGAAGAAAATTCCACTAGACCCACTAAAGGTTCATGTTCAAGGACTCAATGAGGAGACTTCGCTAGACAGCCTGCACTTTTATTTGGAGAAAGTCACTGCGGCAGAGGTCATTGAGGTATACAAAGGCAGCAACAACAACGCACTGGCAGTTTTTGATGTTGAACCAGGTAATTATACATTAATTTAAACAATGATCTTTATTCGGAGTCACACTGACTTTGAATTTAAGGGCAATGCACTTTGGCAAACTGATAAGATTAGAATTTGTGGAAATATTTGGGATACCTCCCTAGACGTTCGTCATAACTTCGTCTCGCCACTAAAACCTTAATTAGAATTATTTGCAGTAGACTCCCGCTATCTCGGACACCAGCTATCTCGAACTAAAACCCGTTCCCCTTGGTTGTACTTACTTTTTTTCAGTCATTTTCTACTGCCCATCTCGAACTCTGTTATCTCGAATCCCCCGCTATCTCGAACAAAGTGTGACTTCTCGTAGTCTAAATAAAGGTGGCTCGACTGGGTTTTTTGGCGACATAACACCCCAACTTTGAACGGCTGATACTTCACTGTCTGAGCTCGGTCAGGCAAGCTGCTTCACACATATACTGGAGATGAAATAAACTTTCCAAAAAAGTAGATTTGATTGACATCGGTGTTACCATAACAACGATCTGATGACGTCATGGTTTTAATAATTTTCTCAACATCTAGACCTAAACTTTTAAAACGACTGTATACCTCTTATAGTCTAGATGTATGTCTTCAAGACTGCAAAGTTTGAAAAAATTCTATGAGAGCGTTTTCGAATAAAATTGAGTTGAATATTTTCCATCAAAAATGTAAAAATTCGCATTACTTTCTGTTATTTCGTCGATGCCAGCGTTTTCCTGACAAATTGAAACGATATGTTCACCATATATTATTCATGTGCCATAAAACTACATTCCTTGAAGGTTTCATCCTGTTTGCTTCACTAGATTTCAGTTAAGTGATCAGAAGCAATGTCACTTTTGAATAAATTTTAAACGTGTTACATGTGCATGACCGCAGCCTTATGGTAATTGCCATTGTAGTCATTGTACTATGAAAAGAATTTTCACGATCGCTTTGGAGCATCCAGGCATGGCAAACGTGTTATTTCAAAAGCGCACAAATATGTAGAATGTAGACAAAAGAGAAAGCTCCTGAAATAAACCAGCTGTCAACAAATAATACGACAATGAAACTTTGGAAGACGGATGCAAAAGTCCCCTATAATTTTAATTTTATTTCGCGCCCTTAAAGTGATTCAATGCACTTGAAATTTGCAGAGATAGTGCATTACATGTACAACTTTAGATCAAAAGATTTTAAAAAAATTTCATCGACTAGTTTTTAAATAAACGCTTCCCTAACAAAAGTGTTACTTCTGTGAGTAGAATGAGCATATTTAAGGCATTGCTTCCGATCACATCAACTGAAATCTAGTGAAGCAAACAGGATGAAACCTTCAAGGAATGTAGTTTTATGGCACATGAATAATATATATGGTGAAAATATTGTTTCAATTTGTCAGGAAAACGCTGGAATCGACGAAATAACATAAAGTTATGCGAATTTGTAAATTTTTGATGGAAAATATTCAACCCAATTTTTGTTCGAAAACGCTCTCCTAGAATCTTTTCAAACTTTTCAGTCTCGAAGACATATATCTAGACTATAAGAGGCATACAGTCGTTTTAAAAGTTTAGGTCCAGATGTTGAGTAAAATTACTAATACGCAAAAACCATGACGTCATCAGATCGTTGTTATGGTAACACTGATGTCAATCAAATCTACTTTTTCGGAACGTTCATTTCATCTCTAGTTTATGTGTGAAGCAGCTTGCCTGACCGAGCTCAGACAGTGAAGTATCAGCCGTTCAAAGTTGGGGTGTTATGTCGCCAAAAAATCCAGTCGAGCCACCTTAACATCCCTTATCTCGAACTGTAGTAATTATGACGTTAAGTAAATGGCAACAGGACACAATTATAATGAATTTTGTCATGAGAGTTCGAGATAGCGGGAGTGATTAGTAAACTTGGTTTCAAACACTGAATGTCATCTTTCTCCGCGTTGAACGATAAATGAAATGTCACACTCGTTTGTTACCTTGCAAAAAACAAAACATCAAGAAACCCAATTACAATAAAAAACTTCATTCACATTAAAACTGAAAGAAAATCAGAGTTATTTATGTTTTTTTTTATCTCGCGAATAGGCGAAGCCTTGAACGAGATATAGCAAACGGGAACAGATATGCATCACTGGGATGTGAACTTTTTTTGTAATTCTCCAATGTATTACGTCATCCAAATATCTCGACAGTCTCGTTTCGCACAATGCATGTTTATGTAACGCTAAGTTGTTTTCATCGTTTTAAATCTGTTTACTCTTCATTTCTTTGACTTCAAACTCACTAAATTAAAACCGACTTGTACTGTGGACTTTGTAGCATTTAGGAGAAAATGTCACTCGATCGCTCGATAGCTGTCATTACTCGCTCACTCAGCCGTAAATCTTTCTTGGTAATTCCCCAGTGTATACCTCTTTATACCATAGATTTTTGTGCGAAGAATCTTTTATTTAGAGCTTGTTGTATTCACGAGTTGGCTCATAGGAGCCTTTGATTTAATAATTGTTTGTATTAATTATACTTTGTAATAACACTTATACTGTTTCTTTTTTAGACTTTGTAGCTCTTTTCGACAAAGTTAACAAAGACAGCAAAGGACTACAAGGAAAGCACGTTCGATTGGAGCGCGTACCCGTTTGCTCATGCGTTGAAGTTAAGGGACTCAAAAAAGAAACGTCGGACGACACAATAGAGCTGTACTTTGAAAACAATAGAAAAAGTGGAGGGAACCGTGTCAGCAGCGTAGAAAGAAAAGAAAAGGACGAAGTCTTGGTTTTTTTCGAGGATCCCTCCAGTAAGTAGAAATGCAGTCTTTTTATTACTTTATTTCACTGAACAACACAATGTTTCCAAGAATATTACAGACTACTTTCGGTTAAGTGCCTCCCTGCAGAATGCGGAATTTTAAATGAGATCGCCCCGGAAATGAACGTCTGAAAATTAGGCCGGGCTTCCCCAGAGACTCTTTAAAATATCTGTATTAGAATACAGTAAACTCGAACCGTTGTCGACCAACAACACACCACGCAACAACACAACACAACACAAAATAACACGACAGAGCGATTTTCGTATGACCTTGATAAATGGCTTGGAGAGTGTTTGCGATTTGTCTCATCCGCCAGTAGTTGAAAGGATCAAAACAAGCTTTGTTAGTTTTCCCGCTAAAAATATTCGTTATATGGAAAGAGGCTTGTTCGATTGACCTAGTGATTGACGCAGAGACAATCCATTTCTAGAAAGCCTGGGGTCAATTCAATGAAACTTTTACAAGTGTAATTTACAAGTGTAGCCATTGTTTCAATAGCTACACTTGTAAAAGTTTTATTGAATTGACCCATGGTCTTGGCCCCTGGTGTTGTTTTCTTAGACAACTGAGAAACTTTACTCCGAAATGTCTCTCAGTCTTCACCAAGGTGTATGAATGGGTACTGTACTGGCAACAAATGCTGGGAGTAACTCTGCGATAGATCAGCATTCCATCCGGATCCAGGGTGGAGTATCAATACTTTTAGTTGCTTTATGCTACAGAAACCGGGTTAAGCTCAAGCCGTGTAGGTCACCTGTGGCTCATGTGCGACTTTACCTAATTTTTTTTTACCGTACTCTTTCAGAGTACAGTCGACGCTCCCGTAAGCGGACACCCTCGGGAAGCAGAAAAAGTGTCCGCGACTGGAGCTGTCCGCTTACGGGAATGATTCTCGTAAGAGGAGAGTTCAAACGGCGTTTTGTCAAGGCGGCCGTAAGTAGAGCTGTCCGCTTACGAGAGTGTCCGCTCAGAGAGCTTTGACTGTATACTGTAATATTAATGGTATTTTCCAATTACAGTCAAAGCTCTCTGAGCGGACACTCTCGTAAGCGGACAGCTGTACTTACGGCCGCCTTGACAAAACGCCGTTTGAACTCTCCTCTTACGAGAATCATTCCCGTAAGCGGACAGTTCCAGTCGCGGACACTTTTTCTGCTTCCCGAGGGTGTCCGCTTACAGGAGCGTCGACTGTATTTGGTTAAATATTATGATCGCTATTGAAACCTATTTATTTATCAGTTCTTGTCAAAACACAATTTTCCTACAGTCGACGCTCCTGTAAGCGGACACCCTCGGGAAGCAGAAAAAGTGTCCGCGACTGGAACTGTCCGCTTACGGGAATGATTCTCGTAAGAGGAGAGTTCAAACGGCGTTTTGTCAAGGCGGCCGTAAGTACAGCTGTCCGCTTACGAGAGTGTCCGCTCAGAGAGCTTTGACTGTATTTACAACATAACTACGTGCCCTACGTGTTCTACAACATAACTACGTGTCCTACATACTTACTTTTAAATTACCACTACGAGCAATACCTACGCATTACATACTTTGTATCATTTCCAGCGTTCATAAGAATTTAGTCCCTGAAAGGTTAGCAGAAAAAAGTCTGAACCCATTTGTCCGTAGAAAGATGAAGCACTCTCAGCCTTTTTCTCAGCATTGTAGTTTCTCGTGAACTTCAAGAGGAAAGTTAAAGGTTATTGGTTTTACAAAGTAATCCAAAGTTCGCAAAGTTAATGTATAAATCAGATGTCGGCGACTTCTTTTTTACTTTTAATAATCATTTTACTTTTTTATAATGCAGGCGTTCAAAGTGTCATTAAAAGAAGCCATGTCCTTGATAGACAAAAGTTGGATGTAAAGCCATATTATCCTTTCCTGGCGAATACAGCAACAAACAAAACACAGGTTGTGTACTTAATGCAAAAGTGTTTGATTAACTTGTTTCCTCGAACGTGCGCACGGTGCTTATTTATTTCAGAATTTGAAATTTTTCTTTTTCAATATCAATAAACTGGCTTGCATTTTGGACAAATAATAGTTAAAAAAGGTAGCGTTCTACCTTCACGTACCTCGTACACTACTTCTCACTTTTCTGCGCAGGTGTTGGTGGTTATATTATCAGCTAGCGTTTCCTTATATTGTGAGTAATTTAATCTTTATTACTGTTATGCGAGGGTGAGCATTTAGGTATGAAACCATCGCACTATAAATGTTAAATATTATTATTATTATTATTATTATTATTATTATTATTATTATTATTATTTTTATTATTTTTTTTTTATCACACCATCAGTTGTATTGGTGGTCACATGTTCCTAGATCATCAGGCTATTTCCCATAGCCTTAGATGTATAAGGTTCTTCTTAATATTCTTGCTGTGCCCAACAAGCAGGCTTTCTGGAGTATGTTGAACACTCCAAGTGTTCCTATCTTAGCAATCCACATCCTCAAGTTTTTAGTCACTGCCCCAAGTGCCCCAACTACAACTGGGATAACAGACACACTTCTGCAATTCAACATCTTTTTTATTTCCATTTTTAAGTCCTGATAGTGGTCGATCTTTTCCTGTTCTTTTTCTGCTATGCGTGTATCAAAAGGACACGCCACATCGATAATGTGGCACACTCTGCCCGCCTTCTCAAATACCACTATACGATCAGGCCTGTTATGATCTAACTGGTGGTCTGTTTGAATTCTGAAATCCCACAGTAGCTTCACTTGGTCATTTTCCATCACTGCTTCTGGGGAATGGTCGTACCAGGTTTCGTTGCATTGCAGGTCATAATTCTGACAGAGTTTCCAGTGAACAATTTTAGCAACTTGATCGTGAAACCAGGTCTTATACTGCTTTTGAGCTAATTTCTTGCATTCTTTCACCACATAGGCGACACACACGGGTGAAACGTCTTGTTTGTCAATCTTATTCTTGATGTAATTAGTCCGAAGGGCCTGGTCTTGTGCAGCAGTTAGAAGGCCTTCAGTCTCTTTCTTCAAAGTACCTCTTTTCAGCCAATCCCATGTCTGCGGGTCTCTAATTCCTTCAGTGCCCCTTGCATACTGCCCGTGCAGTGTCTTTTCTCTATAACTGTTTAACCTTCTTCGACTTACACTTTCCTTATCTGCTCCTTCATCCAAAACATTTTCATCTATTGTTGCCTTAAGCAGCATTTCAGGACTGTTTCTCACATATTGACACAAACTACCAACCTCGATGTTGACGCAATCTTCAACACTAATTAGGCCTCTGCCTCCCTGTGATCTCTTGACATATAGCCTGTCTACATCTGCTTGAGGGTGAAGCGATCTGTAAATCGTTAACAGCTTCCTTGTTTTTCTATCCAGTGCCCTTAGTTCATCCTTACTCCATCTGATGGTACCCGCACCATATCGTATCAATGAAACTGCTCTTGAATTTATCGCGCTCACAATATTTCCGCGTTCAATTTTGATTTAAGAATCTTTCTGATCCTCAAGTATTCTTTCGATATTGCCTGTTTCATGTCACTGTGCTTCACATCATCTCCCTCCAGGATTCCTAGATATTTATATCCATCACTTTCCTCAAGCCCTCGGATGACTTGGGCATCCGGTAAAACAATACCTTCACATGCACATGCTTTTCCCCGTTTCATGGTGTTAGTGGTTATATTATCAGCTAGCGTTTTACTTATATTGTGAGTAATTTAATCTTTATTACTGTTATGCGCGGGTGAGCATTTAGGTATGAAACCATCGCACTATAAATGTTAAATATTATTATTATTATTATTATTATTATTATTATTACTATTATTATTATTATTACATCATTAGTTTTCATGACAACAACGGGGCGCTTAATCGGGACAGGATGCTAAATCGGGTGAGGACGCTCACTCCGGGAAATACGGTATTTCTAGATGAACCACTAGCACTAACTGCGGGCACTGGTTTAAGAACATAACATCACGGCTAGTTGAACTTTCAGAATACTTCCAAAGTTCGGCCATTATTCATTTTCCTTCAAAAAAGAAGAAGGACTCGTCAATTGTGGCAAGTCGGAGAGGGCAGGCATTTGGAATCTTTAAGAAAATTCAAATCAGCTAACAAATCATCTTTCTGTTCGATGAAATAACGCAACGTCGGTAGAAGGAAAATTAGCTATATCTAACTATAGGATTATCCAACTATTTAGTGTCCTTCGATGCAAATGTGTACAGATTATAGGCAGGAAGGATAAGAACGTAGATCAAGAAGCGCTCGGACTTAAAAGTTAAGCGATGTGCTCAGAACACACCCTTGAACTTCGCACGAACGTGATGTTTCGAAGAAACCAGCAGTCTCCGATGATACAAAGTTTTTGAGGTTCAAGATGGCCTTTACCCTTTCGATTTTTGGAAATAACATTCACCAGAATGACAAAAAAAGATTTAAAAAAATGTTTCCACCCGTCGTTACCACTTGTTGTGTATCTTTGACACACAATTTTTATACCTAATCGTAGACCAAACGAGTATAGTTTGTTACTTCGCAAAAGCACAATCCTTGGTGCTGACCAGAAGGTACGCGGACTCTGAAACCAGCGTTTGATTTTGCAGCTGTGATTTGACTAATGATTATATAGCTAGGTTGAACAGCTGCTGTGAAGCTATCTTTAAAAGCTTTTATATTGTGTTAATTGCATGCATAACACATTTAAACTTACAAATATAGCTATTTGTGGAATTGAAGTTGTGTTTTTACATACATTTTAGAGTCTGGAACATCAGTTTTCGTATGATATTCAACAAGATCTTCAATCAAAAGAAAACGTTATAAGAGAGCAAAAGCGTCGTCTGGAAGAAGAGCATCAGCAGAAAACAGCTTTGGAAGAAAGGCTGAGACGCTTGGAGCACCGAATGAATAAGGATTTGAGCGAGGCCGGAGTCGCTTATAAGGAGCTTGAACAACGATTGCAGAATGAACAGTTGTCACGTCAATCTATCCAACAAGATCTTCAATCAAAAGAAAACTTTATAAGAGAGCAAAAGCGTCGCCTGGAAGAAGAGCATCAGCAGAAAACAGCTTTGGAAGAAAGGTTGAGAAGCTTGGAGCAACAAATGGAAGAAGAAAGAAACAGTCACTTGTCCACCGAGAGAGAACTGCGATCAGCCGTGTCTGCAGAGAATCAGCAGAAAACAGATTTGGAAGAAAGGTTGAGAAGCCTGGAGCAACAAATGGAAGAAGAAAGAAACAGTCACCTGTCCACCGAGAGGGAACTGCGATCAGCCGCATCTGCAGCAGAAAATACATTGGCTGAGTACCAGCGTCATCAGTCACGTGACTGGATCATCAAGCGTGAGGAGGTTGTTATGAACGTCGAAAAGATTGTTGGCGAAGGGGCCTGGGGCAATGTGTGCGAGGGTACGTTTCGTGGATGCCTAGTTGCTGTTAAAAAAATCCACAAACTAATTCTCTCTGATTATAACCGTAGACTTTTTGAACGAGAAATGAGCATCGCATCTCGTTGCCGCCATCCCAATCTCTTACAGTTTATTGGTGCTACGAACGACGAAGAAAGTCCTTTGTTCGTTACTGAATTACTTGATACAAGTCTACGAAACGTTTTACATCAGCACGCATTAAATCACGACGAAATAGTTACACTTGCCCTGGATGTCGCCAAAGGTTTAAACTACCTTCATCTTAGTACGCCGCTTCCAATCATGCATCGGGACATCAGTAGCGCAAACGTGTTGCTATGGAGGCGAGGTGAATCTTGGAGAGCCAAGCTGTCTGACTACGGAGCAGCGAATTTCTTGCGTCAGAGCATGACAGTGAATGCTGGGGCCGTAATATATTCTGCTCCTGAGGCCTTCACTCCTCGGCAGTCAACAAAGGTAAAAATGTGGAATAAAACGCACAATCATTTTAATATTCGAACCATGAGAAAATCACACAATGCTTTTTATAGGACTCTGTATCGGAGGGCTTTTGAATGTCATACGGGGCTTAGCAGGCAACTGTTGTCTAGTAAATACCTTCGAATTCAGTCACAAGCCAATCAGAGCGTGAAGAATGAATTAATATGGTGATGGCACTGTATTTATAAAGCACATTTTCTACGACTATAAGCTCAACTGCGCTTTACAATTTAAAAGAGAAGTGAGATGGGACGTCAGCTTGTTTCAGGTGTATATGAACAGTGATGGCAAGAACAAAAGTTATATTCATAAAGGAAGGGCGAAGCCCGAAACTTTTGGTACTTTTTTAAAAAAAAAAATGACACTTATATCCTATTTTATTTCTCTTATTGTTGGTTGCATATGAAGCCAGTGTTTATGGCTTAGCTCAAACACAGTGAAACTGAGCTCAACTGCGAATTATTAGAAAGCAACTTCTGAAAGGTTGCGGGTTGACGCACACCAGCTTGTCGTTGGATGAATGAAATTTTAAAGTTCCGTATAGTTTTTTTTTCCGCTTGTGTTTCATTTCACCAGGTGGACGTGTACAGCTTTGGTGTACTGTTGTGTGAAATGTGCATCAGAGAGCAGCCGGATCCTCAAGAGCTCCACAGTCAGATAGGCCGGGTTAATCAGGATGCTCTGCGAGGGCTCATCCAGCGGTGTGTTGAAACAGACCCCGAGGCACGCCCTTCTATGAGTGAAGTCATCCATGAGCTGGAACAACTCGTGTAAGAAAGTATAGTCTCATATAAAGATTTCCCAAGCAGGAACTATGCTATGGACAATCCAAAACAGTACCCAGTAGGTAACTTAAGAAAACAAAACATCATGGGAACTCCTGAGATCCCATTTATAGGAACCCTATTATGTTATAATAATTACGATAGGCACTAAAACAACCTCATCAAGACCCTGCATGACCCTTGTGTATAAGCCTTTTGTAAATGCTGTGTAGGAACCGGCAGTATGAGTAGAAGTAGTATATTTAATGACGTAACACTTATGAGCTTTACAGCTCGTTAAAACACGTACGTGCATCTACGATTAAAAGTTAAATCAAAAGAAACTGTAAAGCAATAATACAAAGCAAACTGGTTGCTTTAACTTGTCGAATCCTTTTCCGTTCCGAGATCAGACATCGCTTTAATAAGAAGTCCCCTTTGAAAAGAACACCCCCCCCCCCCCCCCCCTCGAGATAATTAGAAACGGGCATAGAAAAGAGGCCCAAAACTATCGGAAATGGCATGCAAAGAGCATTTTAATAAAACTTTCGAGGACGTAGGAGCATTTCCAATACTGCATGCGATAATTTCTTTGATTTTTTTATGCTCCATAATAAATCAAGGCCCTTCAGGAAGGAAGTCGTTTTAGTAGTCACTTATATATAACACCATTACATATTCAACTGGTACGTTCGCTTCTTGTAACTGGAGTTTTTTTTTTTGGAGTTACAAAATATGGAGAAAATGTCTGGCTTAGATTTCATAGCAGATTTTTGTTAGTACTAATTTTACCAATTACCAAATGATCAGGATAAAAGTTTCGATATATATGTCACAATGATTGTACTTTGTATTTAGAGTTTTGAATCGGATTTAGCAAAAAAAAAAAAAAAAATTTAAATAACACCACCAACAACAACAAGCAAACCAAAAATATGGGAGATGTACTGTTCGGTATTGTACGGGTTATCTTAATCACGTGGATCCATGATCATGAGCCCAAGCGCAGCTGGACCAACACAGCTGTCCATGGCTGCTGACACCTGGTCACACGATTTCTCTTTTGTGGTAGATCAAAGGGTAACGCCCGCTACCGTTTGTGCTTCGTGCTCACCTTATAGCATTTTAACGCACAGTTGTGCACTATAATTTGACTTTGATACTACAATTGTAGAATTGTTATTCTTCTAAGAAGAATACATTGTTTAGAAAAAAAAAAACGTTTACAACGAACAGTGGATATAACAATGAAAATGTTTGAAACCGAGAGGTTTCCAAGCGAGCTGGTTAGATCGAATCTTGAATGTTCCACGCCAGTCAACTAAAGACTTAGTTTAGATAGTTAACCAATCAGGCTCAATAGTCATATAAGAGAGACTTTCTAAACCAAGTTTCATCCCGTCGTGCAATAAAATGGCGTACCACTCGAGTTTTGAATTAAAATTGGTGATTTTATCGGTGTATTCACTGCAATGTAACGATAACTTTCTACAATATAATTATCATGGTATTAGTTTTTATAGCAACAACAAGTGTGAATGTTTGTTTATTTAAGATTGATGATTTGACTTTGTACTTTTTATAAGTAACATGTAGTTAAGACAAGCGCGTAACATTTGTCATAACCTGAATAAACAGAATCGATTTGACTGTCTATACATGTATTGTAATTCGTTGTATAAAAAGTGCAAGGGCGTTACTTCACAAGAAATTCCCTTTTTCCCGGGGGGAGGTACTCATCAAAATTTGTGGTGGCTGTGCCGTCTATTGCTTGAATCCCGTACCCGTTTCCAGACCAAAATATGTGGTCTTCCCTTCTCGTTTTCAGTCCTCACCCTAAAAGGTTTCTCTTTTTCAAGCCTTTGTGGCTAAAAGTTAATCCATTATTAACCTAGAAACCAAATTAAAACAGACTCATTTTCAGACAAATCTCAATTCGTAGTCTCTTAAGGAGACTATCTGAAGACATCAGTGCCGTCCGACCTTGAAAAGTGTATTTTCTGTCACATACTGCCATAGCATACTCAGCTCAAACGGTCTAAAAATCAGGCATTTCTCATAGGCAAATTCTTTCAGTAGCGTTTTAATGGCTATAAACAAAAACTTCCTAGTTGTTGGGATTTTACGTGAACCCCTCTTATTAAAACCAGTGCTACTGAGTAAGAAGGTTTTATCTGACATTGTCCATGGATCATATCTGCGTTGAAACTGTGTACCTAACGAAAGGTCAACCCAGTGTCAAAAATACAAAAACGTTCTTGAAAGTACATTTGCAAGGTGGCATAAAAAATACCTTTGTCAGTCCAAACCACCCTTTCAGAGCTTTTTAGAGTATTGTTGAATTTTTGGGTAGCCCAGCACTTGTCCAAACGATGTCTGTGATTCGCTTAGAAAACGATAGATTTGTTCCGCTGGGATAGGTAGGGTTCGTACGGTCATGGAAAAACCTGGAAAGTCATGGAGTTGTATAATTTAATTTCCAGGCCTGGAAAGTCATGGAATTTAAGTGTGGGTCATGGAAAGTCATGGAAAATTATGTTCATGGTACAAAATCACTAAGGCAGCATACGTTGTGGGAATAATAAGGCAAGATGAAAAAAAAAATAAATAAAAAATGATCATTTTGATAAAATTTTGAAAACAACATCTTACTTTGAACTCTTTGGTCATGAAAAATTTGAAAAGGTCATGGAAAGTCATGGAATTTTAAAATCTGATAAGAGTACGAACCCTGATAGGGATTAGGGATAGGGGCATTGTTCAAGTGATATATCAATTGTATCGTTCGCCAATCACAGACATCGTTTGGACAGCTACGACCCCGCTCGAATTTTTCCAGTTTTCGATCGCTGAAAAGAACCTCAAAGCCATTTCAACGTGTGTCACGTGACAAAATATTCCAGGATTCTTGGAGTATCTTGATAGCCTTGTCCAGCGGTTTCTACGCGCGCCCCGCCATTTTGAAGCAGAGAAAGCCCTGGGAACGAACTTACTCTGTGAGGGAGTACAAGTTAGGGCATGCAAGCTGCGTACAAGATTAATTTTTGTCTTGACTTTTTGAAAGGCATAACTCAGTTTAACAAATTGACGTCAGTTTTTTTATGCGTCTGTCCTCTTATTGATGATAAATTTCGTCATAACATTTGATTTGACAATGTTATCGACAGACAGACGCATAAAAAACTGACATCAATTTGCTTTTTACAATAACAAAACGCCAAAACAGATGTTGAAACGAAGGAAGGAAATGCAAGATGCGATCGCCAAAATACCAGAATTTCATCGCCATAATTCGGAGAAACACGGGCTCTTAAATTAAAAGTTTGAGTAGAGTAAGTCAGAAACACAGAGAAAAATTGGAAGTTTGAAACTAATCTTTATTCCGGTTAAAATTGTTCTCAAATAATCCGTTGAAAAACGGTTCAGTTCACGTCAGATAAAGCTTATTTCAGCGACAGCACTATAATCCTGCTCACCGCCAATTTTCAGGTCTGGATTCTTAACAAACATCTTCATCTTTCCGCTTTAAGTGATAATCTCTGTAAAAGCGGTCCACTGCATTCCGGGTCGGAATATCAATTTCCTTCAAACTTTTCCCACAAAACTATCTTAGTCCAGAGGTAAATAAAAACACTTAAGTTTTGGAAAATATTGCAAAGTGAATTTTTTCCGAATTTTTTCTGCCCGTGACTCGAGCAGCTGATTTTTGTCATTGGCGTGAAGCAAAAATTGTGAATTTTGACGTTCAGGTCACCTCAAAATGCTTCAATTATTGGAGTGTTTTATATTTTTTTGAATTAGTTTGTTCTTTGGGCAGTACAAAAATTATAATTTAGGGCCCATAAATTGAATTTAACAACATGTTTGAATATTATTTTAGAAGCCTATTTCACCATTGACGCCAAGGAGTCCAAAATGCATATTTTCAATTCGTCATTGTGCAAAAGTCCAACTTCTTCCACACAATATTTCTACTCAGACAAACTAAGATTAAGTCAAAGAGTATACAAATATAAAAACATATTGTGGTTTAAGCGAGATTAAAGCATGGCCGGTCAACAATTTTAGTACTTTTTTCAATATGGCGGCCAAAATTACAAGATGAGACTGAGACTTACGCTTGAATACAACAACCAGATATTGTTGGTCTAGCTGCTTGGTTTCGATAAAACACACCAATAAAGCACCGTGTATAACCGCCATTGATAAAAGGAAGCGTTTGACCCTCACACACCTGATGACACGCAGAACACACAGACGAATAACTTATACTGCGAACAACTGAGAAGGGCCAGCGAAGTAGACAGTAACACAACACAAGCGGTTACATATTATGTCACATTGCTGTCGTAGTTTTAAAATTACTTTAACGCTCTATAATCACAATACGTAGCTCAAATATTTTCCTATTGTTTGAGAATTGGAATAGCGAAGGATAAACGACAGAAACGGGAAAAGTGGTATAAATGGACTGTTTTTATTCGTACTTATAAACTTATAGAATTTCGGCCCAATATCATCCCGCTCGAAAACAAAAACATTCGTTCTGCAGAAAACTCGAAAAAATAACTTGACATCGGCGCATTCCCAGGTAAATAAGCTCAACAACACCTTTGAGCAATAGGAATATAGCCGTAAAAAAAACCGGCTTTAAGTTTGTTGATATTCATAATGACAAGACTAGTGCATGACGAGTCCTAAGTGATATGTGACAACCTTTCGTAAAATGTGTCACGCAGAAGTCAGTACAATGCATCCACCAATAAACGAGGTGGATGCATTGCGAAGCGCAAATTAATGACATGTAATGACATTTTACCTTCAAATGAAGGCACAAATAAAGGCACATTTTACCGACAGCCATGAGCTCACAATGTTAACAATAACTTTTTATGAGTTACTCGGAAATATCAGTAACCATGGTAACTTGGCATTTTGTCTATAAGCTAGTAGCTGTGTCTGATTTTCGGCGTGCAAGGAACCAACGCTTCCGGTTAATATTATGTAGCTAGACTAAACAATGTACCTAAACTATTATTAGAACTAGCAGTAATCGGAGATTATGGAGACGCGTTCGCAGGAACTTCCGGCGGGAATGAGCCCCTGAAAAAACAATAGGGGCGGCCATTTGGAAAACCGTCTACCAAAAAATCTCAAATTTCACTTCACATAAACCACAGGACAACCAACACGAAACTTCGAACGCGAAAAGAAGCCTCGTATGGCTCTCATTATTCAATAGAACCATCCAATCCCCTCCCCCTGGGGGAACATCAACTTTCCGTGGAAACCCGCGCCAAAGTTGTATGTTTTCCTATCGGACCTATCGCTGATAGTCATGACTTCATTTCAACAAAATAGTAGACTTTCGATACAATCGATTATCACAGCCCACATTAAATAGGCCATTTTCGAGTTGCCTTTAGCCTCTCTATCAAAGCGAGGCTAGGTGCGAAACCTTTCATATGAAAATGAGTTTCATTCACATGCAAATAAAACTAATTTGCATGTGAATAAATACTCATTTTCATATGAAAGGTTTCGCACCTAGCCACGCTTTGATAGAGAGGTTCAAGGTAACTCGGAAGTGGCCTATTGCAAAACTGAACTGCAAATAAAACATGATACTATGAACAATGCAAAAACGCCGGTAAAATGCATGCAAGGACAGTCAAATCAACACCCCGAGGTGGGGTAGGAAGGAGGGTGCAATTGACTAGTGCATTGTACCTTTATCAGCCTCACTGTTTTGTAAACTTTCTACATAAAACAAAATTGGTTGCAAATATATGCTGTAATAGTTAACTACAGTTGCTTCTTTTTCTGTAGAAAGATTTTCGAATCACGGCTCAAACAACTCAAACAGCTCACAGTTTTGGACATTAGGATCAGCGCTAATAGTAAAATAATGTCAACGGGCATAATGTGGCTTGAGTTTTTTTATTCACATTATTATAAAAGTAATGATGCCATAAACACCCATATTTACAGGCTTTCTTCAATAGTGTTTCAACTTTTTCGTGTAAGCTGTAATTTCTTACGTCATATTATAAAGAAGGCTATGAGTATGATTTGTAAAAGAAATTGGAACTCTACCTCCTTTTCTCCGAGTTTTAGGAATTTTACATTCTAACGCGCGGTTTGGGACTAGCAGTAATTAATTAAGCACGCGCAATGACGATTCAGTTTCAAATCAGATATTTATCCTCATACAATTCCACCATTTAGCAGTAAAAAGCGCTCCAAAACAGCTCACTGACCCCTCTTTATCATCATAAAAAGCGCGCAAAATTGCACTGTATCGAAACAGATGGCGAATGGTAGATTTATCCATAATTATTAGCGCACGGAAATTCGAAAAACGCTCATTACATTGAACGCCCAGAAAATCTGAAAAAAAACTTAAATCCTAGCATACACAATGTTATTAGTACCGGGACGCATTTCGCAAAAATATGGCTTTCAATGTGCCTATTGTCTGCGTTTGGTTTGCAAGGTATTGCGGTAAAATGTACAGTCGCTACCATTTTCCATACGGTGGAATAACCGGCTGATTAATGTTCTTAGCTGCTCATACAACAGTTCAGTACCATTTCATCCAATTTCTTGACGAGTATAGCTTTTGTGTCCCTTGCCCTAAATCGATTTCAAAGTATTTACAAATTTCCCTGAATATTTTAACTATGAAACAGGACAGGATTCTTTACTTTGCCCATCTCACAAAGGTTATACACATTGTATATGACTGGATGGATAACACCAATTTCAGACATGACGGCATTGTTGATTTCCGTCGTCGAGCAATTGTTCATCTTCCCTGCGCGCAAACTCCTCTGCGGATTCATCATCATGTTCATCACTGTCGTCTTTCTCGGTGCCTTCTTTACTACCTGTCTGCTTCCGTCTGGCAGAAAGTCTAAAAAAGAAAAACCCTGAATTTGTTGCTTGGAGAGGTACTCGGTTCTGCTGAACATTCTCTCTCCGCATACCAAAAAATGCCCCTGAAAGGAGACATTTGTTCCGGAAGTGCGCGTTACTAAAATGAACTATTGCCCATGCGCAGGTGAGCTCGAACGGCCTGGGTGCTAGTCCGCGCAAGTCACCAACAGAAGCCAAAATGGGCTCAGTCGAAGCATATTGCACTGAAGAAATGGCAAAATGACGCACGGGACACGGAATTTCTTTTTCGCTCCAACTAAATCATATTTCCCACCAAAATATTCACTAGATCCCAGTCTCAAAGCCGAGTGTGGATGTTGACATTACGCCTATTAAAATGAGTTATACCGCTAAAAACGATGACCGCGCGGTTGAACTCCATACAAGCCTTTACGTGACATTGGTCATTTCAAGGTCAAAATGGCGGGATTTTATTTTAAGCTATTATAATATATTTTAACGTTTCCAGATAGAATGATAACCAAATTACTGGTATCCAAGTGTGTATTTCCGAAAAGTAATTCATAAATGGGCGAAATTTTGATTTTCCCTTCAAAAAATGGCGTTTTCGCTGTGATTTTGAGGGTCAAATTGGGGATCTGGGGACGAGTTAAAAAATTAGAGGCAAATGTCATCCAATTTTCGAGCTTTCCGCATGTCATCTGCTAATTGTTTCGGGTATTCTTTTCTTCCAGTTTCTTGTCCGATTTTAATTTTCTTCTGCTGATAGTCGCGGACATTTTCAGGGAAGCGCGTTTGAGTGGATCGGGATTTGTGAAGTGCCCATCCCATTTCATACGAGTCAGTCTCAGCTAATGCCAATTATTCTTTGGCGGCAGTATGAGAGATTTTAGTGTCACTCAACGAAATTCTTTGGAAACTTTGAATCTAGTCTAACTCCAACTGGTCATAAAAGCCAACGTAACCATGGTTCCACAGGGTGGTGATGCCCAATGACATCCAGGTGAATGTCCAGTTCGGCACGACTGTTGAATTGCTCTTTCGCTCCAAGGATAAAGCACGTTACAGACGAGCAAGTTTTCTATGACAAGTGTACGTAACAAGTTTTACAAATTTTACTTGCTCGTGTGTATGAGTACCAAGTTTTCTTTGACAAGTTTTATTTGCCCGTGTGAACGAATAAACAAGTTATCTTTGACAAGTTTTCATTGTAGCCTGCAATACAATTGTACAGCGGACGAAGACAACACAACACCATTTTATTCGTTTATCATAGCTTACATGTATTTAACAAGAGAGAAAAAGCAAGGTGCTTGCTTATGTTCTTGGTTTTGCTTTGCTTATGCAATATGAGTACTCGAAGAGACACATGAATTGCAGGTGGTGGGTTCGCCCAGAGATGAAATAAAATTATCTATCTACCTGAATCGATTGGCTCAATTACTCCGCGGAGTTTATAATATTTATTTCCTATCTTACGTTAACGTCCACGACGTACCGGTTCCTAATTGCTTTTTTGCGCCACTGATGTGAAGGATATTGGCATGGCCGGCGCTGCTTCTAATGATTTTAATAATAAAATCATAATTTCGTTGACTTTTAATAGCGGTGATTGAAAAAAACCTGCTCGTATTAGAATTAGTTTGTACTCAGTCACAATTTCTTCAGACAAGAGGCAGGTGTTCAAAAGAGAAGTAATCGAGTCATAACAATTTCCAAGACGATTTCTACAGGGCTAGTTCTAAAATAGGGAACGGGGAATCGGGGAACGGGGAATGGGGAACGGGGAACGGGGAACGGGGAATCTCTAAAATGGGGAATCTCTAAAATAGGGAATCTCTAAAATGGGGAATCTCTAAAATAGGGAATCTCTAAAATGGGGAATCTCTAAAATAGGGAATCTCTAAAATGGGGAATCTCTAAAATAGGGAATCTCTAAAATGGGGAATCTCTAAAATAGGGAATCTCTAAAATAGGGAATCTCTAAAATGGGGAATCTCTAAAATAGGGAATCTCTAAAATAGGGAATCTCTAAAATAGGGTCTAGTTTCACTTTTATCCCCAGTAAGTGTCCCTCACATCTTCATTTTAAACATTAACATTCTTTCTTACACTCATTGACTTTTTTGGAACATTATAAGGAGTTTCGCTAGATCTATAGTCAAATCTTTCTGTGTGTAGTTTAAAATCAGTTTTGTAGCGGTCAGTTAATTAGATTTTTTATCAAACACAGCCAACAAGTATACAAGCTTCTAATCAAATGAACCATGCACAATTTTATTTTTTCTTATTTCTAACATGAAAACTGGAGATCACAAAAAACTAAACATGACTGCGAACAGTTTCCCCTTTCTTCCTAAGAAACGTAGGGAGAGCGGAAAGGTATTAATTATGCAAACCAAGGTCAGCGCTTCCGCGCGACACATCTATTTGCCATTTTCTTGCGCCATAGAAAAACTTGAAGAACAAAACATCAAAGTACCCATGTGAAAAGGACTTGCTGGACTTTATAAAGGGTATTTTGAACGCCATGGTCAAAAGACTATAACATGGCTACTATGAACATTTGCACGTGGAGGCTAGAAGCACATGGCAGATAAGTGAGAAAATCACCACACGTATTAAAATCACTACCGCTTGGGCTGCCTGTGTTACCGTTTGAAAAATTCGTCTTCCTACGATAACAAATTCCTTCGTGCGACCGCGCGGAAAGTGAGCACGAACGACGAATGTGAGCACTACTTTTTTAAGTACACCAGAAACTAGTGAAGTTTTGTGGAAGAAAAAAAATACAGTCAAACCTGTATTGTCGATGTCCCAAAATTTTGTTCCCATGTTTACTGTAAAAACTGCCTCTTTTAAGCGAACGCCTCAATTAAGCGGACATTGAATAAATAGTCATTTGTCAATGTCAAAAACCTGTACTAACCGAACACTTACAATGGAACTCTTGCCACTGAAATTGAAACCCGAGTTTCCTTTGTTCAATTTGACATGTGTTATCCTTATTAGAGTGAAAAGCAAGGAAAAAGACGTTTTGCGGCGGCTCATTGTAGCAATTCAGAATTAATGCGAAAAATAATAGCACGATTCAGTTGGAAGGGGGACAGAGATGTTCTCATGTTATCACAGCATCATCATCAAGGAACCTGCATATCTCAGTGTATTGAGCGAACGCCCTCTTCGGACTGCAGAGCACAGAGGAACGAAGGAGAAATACCGTCATACAGACTATTAGTCCGTGGGCCAGTAGACGAAACCCTCCCCCCCCCCCCCCCCTCGGGGAATTTTGGGGACATATACCGTTTTGAAGCATTGCCCGAGGGTGTTTCAAATCAGGTTGTTCGCACTTCTCAAGTGGAGGCGTTTGGCCGTACGGCCGCATTCTTTATCTGAGGCAAAATACCACAGGGAACCCAAGTCGTTATTTTTTAAAATTCCTCTTAAAATCCTAGAAAACGCACATAAAAATCTAAAATATGTATGCTAGCTCAAGCTGTTATAGTTGAGATGTACACACACAAAAATCTCGTATATTGGCACCCACAGAGCATTTCAACACAGTTATGCTCGATCTACTCATTCTTCTCAATCTGGAAGACACCCACCCTGGAGCCAAGGAACTCTACAAAAAAAATTGGTTTCAGTATCAACCGATCAGAAGTCCCTTCCAGTAGGAACACAGTAGACATCACAATTGAGCAAACTATCAACAGGCATGCCAAACCTCGTTCTGGAATCATAGAATTCAGCAGAAAAAAAGTCTGCGTATCCACAGTTCGCATTGAAAATGACCGAGGAGCTTGAACCTGTGTTATGGTAGGAATCAAAGAGCTTCCTGAGCGATGAAATCTTGCTTCGAGAAACTTCTCATCTGTCTATATAACATTTTAGTTTTTCTTGGAATTCTGATTGGCTGGGTATCTTTTCGGTTATAATGCAGGCATTGTTTTGAAAATTTGACATAGAATTTATTACCCTAAGTCGACTTGAAATCAGTATGCCTTCCAATACAACAGCTAAACTAAAACTTGAGATCCTATATACTTGATATTCTTTTTGAAGTCACCCGTGACTCCAGAATCGTAAACTAAAACGCAGAGTGCTCGTTCCTTGTGAAAATCGAAGTTGCGCGCCCACATGCTTTTAGCTGCACGGCTGTTGTCATTGGTAAAGTGCGCTCTCAATAACTAAGGGGTAGACCTTACTTAAAACCGCACTTGGATCCTTTTGTTTTACGCATATCGCCAGGGCAACAAAGAAACCAAAAACTGCGGTCATTAAAACGGTCACACTTCAAGTACGTAAGCTACACTTGGTTGATATCGCACAAACCAACAGCACGTGTCCTTCAAAAAGATTTTTTTGGTAAAAAAAGAAGGGAAATATGGAACTTATTGAAAACGAACTACTGCAAATTATTTAACTTTCTTATTACATTCAGCTGATATTAATTTTTACCTCTGATGCGATGCATTTTACAAAGAGATTTAAATGTTTACATGAATCAGATGAGTGCTTCTATTGAAACGTACAGTGTAAGTCAGACTTATAAAACGCTTTTAGAGATGAGTTAACACTACGAGTATCTACCATAAGTGCGCCTCAAGTGCACTTAAAAGCCTTAGTGAGAACCAGCCTATTGTTTTGCGTTTCAGGGCAGTACGCAGCTCTTACAAGGTCTTCTCTGATTTGCTGAGAAAACAATAAAACAAACAACACAACAATGG
Organism: Cladopsammia gracilis; assembly: GCA_022457155.1. Taxonomy (NCBI): domain Eukaryota; kingdom Metazoa; phylum Cnidaria; class Anthozoa; order Scleractinia; family Dendrophylliidae; genus Cladopsammia; species Cladopsammia gracilis. The sequence continues at coordinate 456,897 of JAJGOT010000321.1, forward strand.
ACCCTAGCCCTGAAAATCAGGTCCATTGAAATTAGAGGTTGTTAAGAGCTGTGTGGTATCTGGCTTTCAAACTTCAGAATGGGTTTATTTGGTACCCATTAAACATAAAATCATTGCACCAATATTGGACTAAAAGAAAAATTGTCTAATGTTTGCTTCATTTGACCTTGTACGTTGTAGACATGGAGTCATCCATATCAATGAATTATTTTGTGCCTTGCAGATAGCTCGCCCGGGTGTGCCTATTTTTGAACCAGCGATAATATGCAGACTCATTTATGCTGAATCCTATGATTCCAGAACGAGACTTGGCATGCCTGTTGATAGTTTGCCCAATTGTGATGTCTACTGCGTTCCTACTGGAAGGGACCTCTGATCTGTTGACGCTGAAACCATTGTTTGTGAGGAGTTCCTTGGCTCCAGGGTGGGTGTCTTCCATATTGAGAAGAATGAGTAGGTGGACTGTGGTATATCGAGCATAATTGTGTTGAAATGCCCTATGGGTGCTTGTATGCGAGATTTTGGCGTGTGTACATCTCAACTATAACAGATCGAGCTAGTATAAGCATTTTAGAGTTTTATGTGCCTTCTCTGGGGGTTTCAAGAGTGATTTTCAAAAATAACAACTGGGGTATCCTGTGGTATTCTGCCTCAGATAAAGAATACGCCGTACGGCCAAACGCCTCCACTTGAGAAGTGCGAACAACCTGATTTGAAACACCCTCGGGCTATGCTTCAAAACGGTACATGTCCCCAAAATTCCCCGAGGGGGGGGGGAGGGTTTCGTCTACTGGCCCAAGGATTATATGTAGTGACAAAAAGCATTTAAATTAATGACTGATAATTGCGGAGATAAAAAAAAAATACTAAAAAATAATTGCGGAGATAACGCACTTATCCCACCCAAAAACGATGTCTTGAGTTGCAGAAAAAAGAAAAAAAATATAGCATTACTTAAAAAAAGTTGGCATAAGTAACGACGATTTACACGCTGCGCTTTTTCGTTCCGAGGGGGTTTGCGGCCGTTAACAGTGGACAGATGAATTTTGTCTACTCCCTTTTCAATGCACGTCGATGTTACATAGAGGTAAGCAAACGGGAAATTCCTTGTAATATTGTAACTTTATGTACCGATTAACTCTCCGGTGTACAAGGGGGGGAGGATGCCACCCCGCCATAAGGTTTTTCTTGAATTTTTGCACGATTCCCAATTTTTCCTAGATGAGTTAATTTTTTTTTTGGTGATTTTTTCTTTCTAATAGTTGGTATTTTAATTTTTGGATTATTATAAATTCTCAACTTAAAGATATCGCGGGTGACGACGGAGCGCCGCCTTTCTAATCCCGTACAGCCAACTAAATTCAAGATTGGAAGGAATAGTCATCTCGCAGTTCTCGTCCTACACGGTTTGGACCAACCGCGGGCATGACGCCGGCACGAGAAAACGCAAAGCGGTCACGTTCGCGAACTTACGAGATCTTGCAGATAAATTGAGCTTTTCTCTTCGGGTGTTAAAAAATATAACGAGAAGTTGTTAATTTTTCTTTCAAACTTACCGAAAAGCAAAGTGATTTTTTTTTTTGGAGTTTCGTGTGACGATTTCGCAATCGAGACCGGATATTTACACTTATGAACCAGACACTATAAGTGTCGCAGCATGATTTACTTGATTTGTCACACAACATGAAACAAAACACGGTGAGGGACGGACAATTTAATTTTTGTGGGGGGAGGGGGGTGAGCAATTACCAAAAAAACATTCCTGCAGAAGAAATTTAAGAGAAAAAAATAGTGCACAAGAAAGCACGTAAAAAAAAATTCAAGCATTTTGGTAAAAAAAATTCTTGCAAATAGTGATGCTGAAAAAAAAATCACACTCAGAAGAAATTGCCCCAACCCCCCCTCCCCTCCCCTCCTTCCCCTTCCGACAAAAATTAAATGGTCATCATCATCATCAATCTTTATTTATACACGAAATCGTATCATAATTTCATGGTCTTCCTAGGAGTCGTGTGAATTTACACTAGAGTACATCCCTAAATGAACGTCATAACGCATCGCCTGCCTTCTAGTTTGTAGCCATTTTGAATTTCAGTTTTATCGCGAGCGGACAGCTTTACTTACGGCCCTCGTAACAGCTGCTTTCAAGATTCCCTATTTTAGAGATTCCCTATTTTAGAGATTCCCTATTTTAGAGATTCCCTATTTTAGAGATTCCCCATTTTAGAGATTCCCCATTTTAGAGATTCCCCATTTTAGAGATTCCCCATTTTAGAGATTCCCCATTTTAGAGATTCCCCATTTTAGAGATTCCCCATTTTAGAGATTCCCCATTTTAGAGATTCCCTATTTTAGAGATTCCCCATTTTAGAGATTCCCCGTTCCCCGTTCCCCGATTCCCCGTTCCCTATTTTAGAACTAGCCATTTCTACAGCTTCCCCTATACTTGGACGAGTGCGACAAAAAGCACGACATCGCCATGTTTACTAACCAACTGATGACTGCCTGGTATTTACAAAGTTGAATTGACAATATAATTAATGAGTTTAAAGCTCTTTTTATTGCAGTTTTCCTTTATGGATTTTCGTTTTTTCCTAAAGAAACCCTGATTTTTATTACTTTTTCATGGATAATGCAAATTGAGTGTGATTTTTTTTCTTCGATTGCGTGACATTTAAAAAAGTTACATTTTTAAAGTGTCGCAAGTGTATAATTAGATTACTGCGCCTTTCAATAACATGCGGAATTTTAAATTCAAATTGCCATCAACAGTTGCGTTTTATGCTGCCGTCAGTCATCTTAGCTTACCTCTCAGGAAACAGATCTTCACTTCAATGAGGTCAAAGGGTCACGTCCGTGCATTATGATTGGTAGATTTCGATCCATTTTGTTTGTTTCTTTTTTACATGGTCCGTTGACTTTCGTATTAATTATGATTGACGGCAGGGAATAACGCAACCGTTGGTGGAGATTTGAATTTCAAATTCCGTATGTTATTGAAAGGCGCAGTAACTAAAATTTGCGGGTTGTTTTCTTTTAAATATGCCTTTCTACTCTGATTTTATTTATCAAAATGTATAACCTTTCTTTCAATTCTATCACATTTTCTCAGTTGAGCTCTAGTTGGACGTCTAGTTGCTTAGATATGGCCAAGAAGAAGACAAAAGTAGCGAAACCGACCGGCCGTGCCGTCTGAATCGTCTGAATCGTCTGAATGAATAAAGGCAAAACTGAACATTGTCGCTTATAAAAATCCACGGAACCGTGATCATGCTATTGGACTTTCAGTTGCGCTATCCATATGAAAGTCACGCTTAACAAAAGGCTCTATCGGATATTACGTGACACCCGCTGTGACCTGACTGACTCAAGAATCTGCGAATTTTAGAAGATTTTGCTCTCTCTCTTTCGTTTGAAGAACGTAATCGTTCTGTTACCTCCAGATTATGAAAGTACAATCTTTAAGCTTTACGTAGAGGTGTAAATTATACCGGTAACTAATAATCTTATACTGGCAAATAGATACTTTGTGTTGCCGACTCGCGAAATTTTATAAAGCTTTTATCTCATTTTTCGAGACAGGGGATGGAATCTGGACCGAGGTTTGCACAACGCATGCTCTAAGTTGCGCGTTACCGCAAAATTCAAAAAGAATACTAATATTGCGACTATTGCAATATAAGATTGAAGGTCTCGGTTCAAGTCACTTTATTCAGTCAAGAGATCACACTACGCTCCCGCGTAATTGTCACGTCATAACAGTAATTACAATTATAGATTTACGACACTCTCCCGGGCCGACAATAATTACAGTGTTACATCCAGCGTTAAACAATAAGTACGGTTAATTAGTATTTCATTAAATTATTGTAATTGTTCTTTTATTTTCTGCATGGCCTGCTGAGCAGCACGTCGAGTGGGGCGGCTCTGTGTTTCAGATTTCTTTTCTTCTTCTTGCTTAGTATCATCGACGCTATCGCAGTCATCACGCACTTCAATGGGGTAGAGTTTCTCTATTGGTCTTGTCAGTTCTTTTCCAGAACTTATTTTTACCTTCGTGGATCTGATCAATCCATCTCTACCCGAAAGTAGTTCTGTGACGATCCCCATCTTCCACTGACTCCTTGGGGTGGTGTCGTGGATCAGTACAACATCTCCCTTAGCTATGATTTCATGGGATGATCTTTGATTCTTGCGAGAGTGTTCACGCAGACTGGTTAGGTATTCTTGTTGCCAGCGAGTCCAAAAGTGGCAGACTATTTTCTCGTTGTATCTAGCTCTCTTGCTTAAATCTTTGGCGGAAATCTCAGACGGAATGTAGTCGGGATCGTTTTCCTTGTCTTTGTCAGTTTCATTCTCTGGAAGAGAGAGAAGGCGACGAGCACATAGAAAGTGTGATGGGGTAAGAGGAGTGTTATCCCTTATATCAACATAAGGGTACGTCAAGGGACGACTGTTCAGGACCGCCTCTACTTCAGTCAGTAAAGTGTACATCTCGATCAGATTTAACGATGCATTTCCGATGGTCTTCTTAAGGCATCTCTTCGTCATTCCAATTAATCTCTCGTAGAATCCTCCCCACCAGGGTGCTCTCTCGGCGATAAATTTCCAGGTTATTCCGTTGTTTGCGAAATATTGCTGAGCAGAGGAAGTTTTAAGTATGTTATTGCTCAGTGTTTCTAACTCTTGGGCCCCTGCCTTAAATGTCTTTGCGTTGTCTGAGATTATGATTTGTGGGACCCCTCGTCTACTTATAAAGCGCCTAAATGCTCTAAGGAATGCCTCAGTTGTTTGGTCCTCCACCACTTCTAGATGTAAGGCTCTGACCGCCGCACATGTAAATAAGCATATATATACCTTGTGTGAGGTTGGTTGTCCTTGACTACGGACGTAAAGGGGCCCTGCATAATCGATTCTGGTGAACTGGAAAACTTGGCATTTCGTTATTCTTTCTATAGGTAAAGGTGGTGTAGGAATTGAACGGAATGGAGGTCCCTCATGCTTTCTGCATCTAGTGCATTTGGAGATTATTCTTTTTACAAGTTGTCTACCTTGGGGAATCCAGTATGTTTGTCTTAGTTGAGTAAGCGTTTCACGTACACCGTTGTGCATCACCTTTTCGTGCATGCTTCTGACAATGAGTGTGGTCAAGAAGCTTTCTTTTGGTAATAGAATTGGAAATTTTGTGTCTTGAGGAAGTTCGGTATATTGGAGTCTTCCGCGACAACGGATAAGGTTGGCGTTGTCAAGATATAGATATAACTGATATACTAGGCTTGGTTGCTTTGTTTTGGGCTTATTCTGCAAATACATCTTTTCTTCCGGGTAAAATTTATCTTGTGTTGTTGTCAATAACAGGTTTTTTTCTTCTGTCATTGTTTCTGCTGTGATATTGAGATCTACTGCTTTCTTATTCCACTTTCTTGTGCAGACAATGATGAGGGCTACTGCCCTAACTGCCCGATTAAAGGTGCTGTAACTCGCGAGATCAATAAGGTTCAATATGCTGGGAAGTTCTTGAGTTTTAGTTGAGATTTTCATCTGGGAGATTTCTTTTTCTTCATCAACAGGAGTTATTAAATACTTTGGGTCCGTTGGCCACTTTTCTTCAGGTTCTTTGAGCCATGGGGGTCCTTCAAACCATAGCTTTTGGTTGTTGTTGAATGCTTTAGTATCAAGGCCGCGAGTTAGTAAGTCTGCTGGGTTCATGGTTGTTGGGCAAAATCTCCATCTCTTCGGAGATATGATTTCTTTTATCCTGAGAATTCTTGTGTTAACGAATGGTTGTAGTTTCTTGTTTGTTGATAGCCACGACAATACGATTTGGGAATCGCTCCAGCACGTTACTTCACATTCGTGTTCGTTAAGTTGAAGTGTTTCTAATATGTATCTTGATAGTTGTGCTCCCAATAGTGCTGCTAATAGTTCCAATCTCGGGAGGGTCTGAGGTTTTACGGGTGCAACTCTTGTTTTAGCCATAACAAGAACTGTGTTTGTTTCCTTTTCGGCTGTCCCTCTTAAATATCCGACTGCTCCGTAGGCAAGTGTGCTGCTATCGCAAAATACATGCAACTGTTTCTTCGTGTTCCTGTTATGGAAGTAGCGTCTAGCAATCGTTAGTGGTACAAGGTTGTTGATATCGTCAAGCCATTTCAACCAAACTCGTTTGTCATTGTCGGGTAGTTCTTGATCCCAGGTTATGCTGTGTTTCCAAAGTTCCTGTACCATAATCTTTGCTTTAACTGTTATTGGCTCTACATACCCTAGGGGGTCAAATAGTTTTGACGCAATACTTAGAACAGACCGTTTGGTGATCAAGTTTATGCTTTGTATTTCTGCTATCATTTTATCAAGCGAAAGCGATAGTGTGTCTTTTTTGGAGTCCCATACGAGTCCCAAAACTTTAACTGTCGGATTGGCTGCTGAATTATTCTCTTGCGCTTTGGTGCTGATGTTGACGGAGTTAGAGGTCCATTGACGCAGATTCATCCCTGCTTCTTGTAGGCATTCGCGTGAATATATGTAGTAGTCAATGGCGTTTTCTTCCGAGTCAGTACCGGTTACCAGGTTGTCCATATACATGGTATCCATGATGTCTTTAGCAATCCAGTTGTCTTTCTGTTTTAGGTGGTATTGGATAGTTGCATTCAACAGAAAGGGTGATGATGTTGCTCCGAAAAGGACGCGGCAAAATCTGTATACCTGTAAGTTATCCGTTTCATTAGCTGGTTTTTGCGCGTCTTTTAACCATAGAAATCTTGTCGCATCTCTGACGTTTTGATTGAGCTCTATCTGCAGAAATGCTTTCTCAATGTCGGCTGTGAGTGCTATCTGGTGTTTTCTGAATTTCATAAGGATGCCAGTAAGATCGTGCATTAAATTTACCCCTGTGTGGAGGCAGTCGTTGAGACACAGTGAATTGGGTGTCCTTTTTGCTGATGCGTCATATACTATTCGCATTTTTGTTGTCGCGCTGTCTGCTTTAAAGACTGGGAAATGCGGAATATAGTGAAGAGTTCCTTCGTGCTTGTCTGGGTTGTCGACTTTCTCAATAAATCCTAGAGTTTCTTGCTCTAGAAGCTGTTCGTTGTATCTCTTGATAAGTGTCGGGTCTTTCTTGTTCATACCTCGTTGTAGGCCTGTTAAGCGGTTCATACTTAGGTTGAAGTTGGACGGGAGATCACTCTTGTTGTCATTCCATGGAAGCTCGACGTTGTATCGTCCCGTCGCTTCGTTAAATTTGATTGTTTCTTCGAATTGCTTGATTATGGGGTCATCATTGTTGCTTTCGTTTGGTATTTCGTTTATTTCCCAGAACTTGGTCAGAAGATTGTCTAGGTTAAGGTCGGTTGTTGCGACGTCTACTTTATAACACGATACTGTGTTGTTCACGTCGTGGTTTGTTTTAACAGGTCCTGACAAAAGCCAGCCGAACTTGCTTTCCATAGCAATTATGGCTTCGTCGTTTGATTTGATTATGTTTCCTGTGATGAGTTCACCAAAGTGGTCGTTTCCAATTATGATATCTACTTTGATATCGGTCTGTGTTTGTAGAGGGTCTGCAAGTCTAAGTTCTTTTAGTTCCGGAGGTAGCTGGAGGCCTTTCCTTCTTGCGGATAAAGGAGGACAGATTATTGGCGTAACAAGCGCTGTTATTCTGATTTGTTCGTTTTCATTTTGTAGAGAGAGTATTACGACATCATACGTGGTCCTGATGCTTTGGGTTGTTCCGAATGTGGTTACGTCTAGAATTTCTCGACGGATAGTCTTAAGGCGCAATTTGTTTTTCATGTCTTGGCTGATGAAGGTTCTTTGGGATCCGGTATCGAATAGAATGCGGGCATTGTGAGTTTCCATCCCTTGTATTTTTACCGTTGCTGTTTGCATTAGGATATGATTGTTATGGGATGATGTGTGCGTTGCTCCCATGTGCGCTTTGCTCTGTTCTGCGCTGTTTATCGACGAGTCATTTGTGTTTGATCGTACTATTTGGTTGTTACGCGGTTGCTGTGAGTTATTCCCGTTCTGAGAGCTTTCCTTTGGAGGTTCTTCGCAGATGGAGGTGTGATGTTTCTTCTTGCAGATCATGCATCGACCTCTCGAGAAACATTCGGTTTTGGTGTGGTTTGCGCCTAGACAGTTGAAACACCTTCGCTGTTGTTGCAGAATTTGGCGTCTTTCCTGTGTTGTGTTAATTCTGTCACATTTATCGGGGCGATGATTTCCCTCGCAATACGTGCATGGCCTTGGTTTAGGTGGTTTGAAGGTGGTTGTTTTTGTTTGTACCTTTGATAGAAATGCCCCTGTTGTTGGTACTAATGGCTCTTCTTCGTGAGTTTCTTCTTCGTTACTGAATGACAGGTGGCCTTTCTCTTTTGTTTCAATTTCTTTGCGTAAGGCTGCTCTTAAGTTGTCGAGTGATTTGTCGGCTGTTGAATCTGCCCTAAAGATCGCGCATCGTAAATTCTCAGGTAGTTTCTTGAGAAGTATTGGAATAAGTAGGCAGCCGTATGAATCTGTCGTTACTCCTAGTGCTTCTAATCCGCGGATATTCGCTTCTGCTGTGTCGTAGAATGTTCTTAAACTTCTAAGATCGTCTGATGGAGGATATTGTTTAGAGAGCGATTCCATGTACGCGTTAATGAGGTTTTGTTTTTGCCCGAAGCGTTCTTTTAGTAGTTCTATTGCCTTGCTGTAATTTTCTTTTGTCAGCGGAAATCCGGCGATAGCGCGCGCTGCTTCTCCTTTCACCATTCCGATTAGGTAATTCATTTTTTCAATGTCACTAAGTTCGCTATGTTCATCAATTGTTGCACTAAAGCTATCCCAGAATGTAAGCCATTCACGAGGGTCTCCGCTAAATGATTTTATGGTTATTTTTGGTAGATTGACGTGCGTTCGTGGGCTAGCTGGTTTTCCTAAAATGCTAGTGTGGAGCGAGCTTACCGGTAGGTTGTCTTGCTGCTTTTTGTTGAGGAGCTGAGAGATTTTGAATTGACAGTCCGAAATGGTGTCTTGAAATGATAACGCATCTTCTGTTTCTTTTTCGATTTCCTCTTCGTCCTGAAGGGTTATCACTATTTGGTTGTCCATGCGTTCGATTTCTGCAGATCGCCGTGTGAGTCTGTCCATAAGTGCTGACAATTCTGCTTCGTTCGGGCATTCTGACGACATTAGTTTTTCTGCTTTTTTGATATCCTGCGTACAGTGCCCTTTGTATGATCCCCGGATTAATCTCAAACGCTTTGTATCTTCAGACATCGGGTCTCGGCACCAATATTGCGACTATTGCAATATAAGATTGAAGGTCTCGGTTCAAGTCACTTTATTCAGTCAAGAGATCACACTACGCTCCCGCGTAATTGTCACGTCATAACAGTAATTACAATTATAGATTTACGACAACTAAATTCCGCGCATTTTGATGTATAATTCATTGGGGTACGGTTAAGTTTCGGCCTGGCAAATGGGGCTTGAAGTCAACGCTTTGGTTCTATTTCTGCTGCTAACCTTTGTAAACAGCGTGAGTGCGACAAAAGAGGAATTCGAGCGTGCAGAACCCGGAGATGTTCCTTCATTTAAGTACGAAATAAACAAGTAAGCATTCATTCAAGCTTCGTTAATTTATTCGAAGATTCATTTGTGTTGAATAGCCTTTTTGCCTTTTTTTGTAGTTACCTGATCTATACAGTTTGTAAGGAATTAGAAGGGAAAATCAACGACCTAAGTAGCGAGTCCGCTCGGTCGGCGAGAATACTTCGAAGAGTCTGCGCTAAGAGGTGTAATCATAAATAGTCGCATTATTGTTATTATTTCGCTCCACTTCCCGATACAAACGGTTTGGAGGGAATGCAAACGATCATCTATAGATCCCGTGGATAGTTTAAATTTACGTTCTAATCGCACAATAGATAAGTTATTAGCATCATATGACCTCACTAAATCCTTTAAAATTTATTTTTACTCGCTTTCCTTCTTTGTCGACCTCCTTCAACTCAATGTCGTAAAGGCGATTGTCCATGCATTCTGCCCTTATCAGCTACAGCTTTTAACGGGTTCATTTCGTTGATTAATCGCTTGGGCGCTTTGATTTCTCTTTTCACTCTGGCCGCCATGGTTATTTTTATAATTCACGCTTGAAATTTTTTGTCATTCGCGCATCCCATATATGGGTATCATAGATCCGCGAGAGTCTGGATGCAAGTTAGAGCAAATGTTAACCCTTGTATGAAATGACTTTGATATGATGTTTTTTTATCTCCTTAAAGTTTCATCGTGCAAACAAACTAAAACCGCATTGGATTTATATAAAATGAATTAAGCGCGAGGGCTTCTTTTCCGGCAAAATGGGCTGCCATGTTGATGAAAGTACTAAAATTGTTGACCGGTCGTGCTAAAATCTCGCTTAAACCACAACATGTTTTTATGTAAACAAGCTCTTTGACTTAATGTTAGGTTGTCTGAGTATAAATATTGTGTGGAAGAAGTTGGACTTTTGCACAATGACGAATTGAAAATATGCATTTTGGACTCCTTGGCGTTAATGGTGAAATAGGCTTCCAAAATAATATTTAAACATGTTGTTAAATTCAATTCATGGGCCATAAATTATAAGTTTTGTACTGCCCAAAGAACAATCTAATTCAAAGTAATAAAAAACACTCCAACAATTGAAGCATTTTGAAGTGGCGAGAACGTCAAAATTCACAATTGTTGATTCACGCCACTGATGAAAATCAGCTGCTCGAGTCACGGGCAGAAAAAATTCGGAAAAAATTCACTTTGCAATATTTTCCAAAACTTGAGTGCTTTTATTTACCTTTGGACTAAGATAGTTTTGTGGGCAAAGTTTGAAGGAAATTGATTTTCCGACCCGGAATGCAGTGGACCGCTTTTACAGAGATTGTCACTTAAGGTTGTGTTTTAGCTTCTTTAGGTTCATCTTATCTATTTTGGAAAATTTTCTCATTGAATAATTAATATTCTGGATTTGTGAAAGAATTCTCGCCACGAAAAACGCAGCGCTGAAAAGTTTGGAAAAACTTTCGCTGATGGCGTCAGTTTTATCGTTTTATCCGTCTATATTCTTATTGATAATAAAAATTAGCCAATCAGCGCGCGAGAATTCGCACAGTTATTGTAAAATATCTTTTAGTTGTTGTTTTTTTTTTCAATTTTTTCTAATTTCCGCACTTTCTCCAGTCCCCACAAAGAAGGACGAAACGCTTCCGCTTCTGCTTGCGCACGTATTACATGCCTATGTTGTTTGCTTCGTTTCCCGTAAACCTTTGCGGGCACCGCATACTTCCGCTTTCATTCAAGATAAGCCTATCCCACGATGTGACGAGTTGAGTATTGATACGAAGTTGGAAATTATTTAATTTTGCATCAGGTTTTTTCATTATCTTGGACCTTCTACATCTTAAGAGGTCTTTTCAAGGTTAATAATCATTTTCATTCCTTATTGCTGAAGTTGACTTGCATTGATTTTATCACCAAACACCCGAGACTCGACGAGACACTCGTTGGAGAACATGCATTTTGAATTCTGAAGGGATTTATCTATTCGTATGTTATTTGCAGGGAGTTCCACGTCTTAGGCTTGAAGAAGGCTCATTCGAGAGTGAAATCTTTGAAAGGTGTACGAGAAACCTGGACCGTTATTCCACGAAGCAAACAAAGTGCTGCAGTCGTCTGTCAACGTCAGTCAGGTATAGGCTTCATAATTGCGAACACAACGAGGTGAACCGCTATTGAACTATATTCAGTATAACTGTATTGATAATTTTCATCGTTAAGCTTACATTCTGCAGTGCCAACATTGATAAAAAGCTTAAAACCCGCCAGTGAACATCGCTTAAGACCTGATGTTAGCTCTATGCCCTTGGCGGGTTACTCGATCGCGATCTTTGCAAGTGTCGCACTAGCACATGATTTGGTAGCGAAAAGTTGTATCGAGAATACAAATGTACAGTGGTCTGTCCGTATTTAGAGAAGTGTCCTTATTATGGAGGTGTCCGTAAGGATCGGAGAGGTTCGACTGTACATAGATGTTCGCATATCTATAAATCTGTTTCTTAATAAATAAAGCTCGATTGTTTTACAGTGAAATTACTCATTAGTTAATTTTTCTCGATCCTTACTGACCTTACTGAATTACAAACTTACCTGATTTGCTCGCTCGATTAGTTTAGTAGCACCAGACCAAAATTCATACAATTCTTGCCTCTATAATATGGACACCTCTATAACTGATGCGTACACTTGGGTCTGCCTCTTTGGTGCCCTTATTGAAAAGAGGTTCGACTGCATGTAGTTTAATTTTCAGTTAATACGTTAAGCGTGACAACCGAGTAATTTATTACAGCCATGCTCCGTCACGCGTGACCAGTAATCTAGAGAATGAAATGAACATTTGAATATTTCTTTGTAACGTCCGAGATTTGAATGAAATCTTGAAGATCTCTGTGGAAAACACTTTGAAAGTCACGAATTAACGGAAAATAACTTCGCTGCACGCATAAAAAACCTGATATTGTTCGGATATGTAACATTTCAAACAAAATGATATTTTGTTGCCCTTTGTTTCCGAAAATGGGGTAAAATTCTCACGGGAATTCCGAATCTCGGAATGAATTTTCAAAACCGACACGTAATCTTGAAAACTGAGGGATACTAATGACCGAGTTACGAGTTGAGTTGAGTTTGAATTGAGTTTGAGTTGAGTTTGAGTTACCGTTGCTTTCAGTTTTTTAAACTTAATAAAAGTGGCTAATGGAGGATCCAGATCTTTTCTACAGAAAATAGACCGTCTGTTCTCTTTTCACGGGTGAAAAAGCGTTAATTTTACATTCCCAAGCGGGAAACGTTGCATTGTCCTCATTTCACAGCCACAACAATTGTTTGCTCCCCATAACTGGTTTTTCACTCATGCTCTTGTTGGACGTGCGAATAACGATCAATTTGAAGTTCCCAGCTGGCTAACTGATAATATGTTTTCTGTAATAAAAGTAATCGAAGGCTCCTAAGAGCCCACCCGTGAATAAGAAATGCTAACGCGTAACGCAATATTGTGGTATAAAGCTTATGTTATGTTTTCACACTGACACGGTTGAATTTTTTTTTTAAAATTAAACGTAAGGTTTTTTGACAAATGCAAAAAAAGAAAAAAAAATACAGCAGATCACTTTCATAATGTTCAGTCTGAAGAAAAACGAAAAAAAAAAAAAGAAATGGACGGCAGGAGCGAGCTTTCAACCTTGGGCCTTTCGGCTGTCATTCCTCACTTTACACCATTAGGACACCGTGTTCAGAACGGGATAAATTTACGCAGTGCTATTCAGCTCTATTCGTACGGCACCCGTAGTCCAAAACTTTCGACAATTTTTTGATGTTATTCTTCGCTTTTGTTGGTCCACAATATTAAATGTTCGTTTAGTTTTACGAAGCGTTTCTGGTAAGCGATGTTGATTTGGCTTTAATAGACTAATTTGCCGAGTCTGTATACAACGCGAGCGACTCATTTCGTGACACGTAGCTGAATAAACATCGCTCACAAGAAGCGCTTCGTGAATCTAAACAAACGTACAATATTATGGATTGGCAAAAGTGAAGAATAATATCGAAAATTTTCGAAAGTTTAGACTCCCGTACGAATAGCAAATCCGGCGAAGTTGGCCGGGGATGTTCCGCCCCAAGGTCCGAACCCTTACCCTTTCATATACCTTTTATTGAAAATGGTACCCCTTTCATATAGCCTTTAAGTGCATATGTTTGATATATTTTGAAAGGCCCTTTTTGTAATACTTAAATGGCAGTTTTCCCTACACTTTTTATACTTCAACTCGTGTTTTCCCTACCCTTTCCTATACTCCCTGAAATCCCTTCCATTTCACATACTTTAGCTCGTAAAATCCCTACCCTTTCATATACCTCCAGCCTCAAAAAAGGTACTAAAAGAAGCAAGGGCTGACAACTGCGTAGAAAAAGTAACGCAACAATGGCATGATTGAGACCAAACCGAAAGTTTAAATGCAACTGTGGTCTCAATCATGCCATTGTTGCGTTACTTTTTCTATGCAGTTGTCAGCCCTTGCTTCGTATAGTATTTTGTTTATTTTTGGCTGATCAGATCTCTTACAGATCCTTCGTATACTAGCAGCATTTTCGTTCGCGGTCTGAGTTTTCGGGACAACCGCTTAGGACCACCCAGTTTCGGAGTCACGAACAAGCGCTCATTCAGCTCTGATTTCCCTATCGGAGAAATCTTGTTTAACTCGACCACCCCGTTAATACGACCACATTTTTATGGGCCATCAGAAAAAGTTGTACATGCAGATTGGCAGAACAAGCACTGCCCTGCTGTCACGTCTCTGTATATCAAATCGTCAATGAACAACAACAACAACAATAGAAGGCCATAGAACTCTTTAGCTTGTACGTTTTGTTTTCTTTGATTGCCAAAATATATTTTTTTTGTAGAAATATGGCTTAAATTTGTTCCCGACACAAAAATTGTGCGAACCGGCCAACGGCCGTAAACTGGATTGTGCGCGAGGTGTGGCTGAGGTGCCTCTTTCGATTAAAAGACCATTTCGACTAATTTTAGTGAAATCAGCAACTATTTACCTTTACCCCTTAGGATCATCTTCTGGATCTTCTGGAGATCCTGTGACAATTCTGTAAAACATATTAAGAAATAATAAATTTCGATATCTATTTCCCTGGGTTTCTTAACTTTCCTGAAAACCTTAGGAATAACAAGCTCTGATTGAAGATGGCCGAGCTGCCCCTGATCACTGGTAACTTTGAACGCATTCCCACGTTCTCCTCTCTTCTTGGATTCCAAAAACGTTTCTCCAACGTTCAAATCAAAAGGACATTCGTGGTAGCCTTTAACGGCACAGAATATGGATAGTTCAACGAGATCTTGGTTCGACATTAAAGACGTTTTACCGCGGACGTTTTTATCCAACTCAAGTGCGTGTGCAATCCGATTACCACAGCGTGCAAAATTCCGTCGGGTATATGATACGCCGTAAAAGCTCAGGTTTTACTGTTGCATAACCAGTTATTATAATCAGTTATAATAATCAATATAATATTAATCAATATAATAATCAATATAATATTATACCAGTTATAATAATCAATAAAATTAAGACGTGTCGGTGAGTGAGTTTCGATTCTATTGATTGGTTAAACCAATCAATATCAATCGATTAATTATTATAGATTATTATTGATTATATTGATTGCAATCAATGATTGATTTTTATTGATTGATACCGCCGGAAATAAACGAGTCTTCATTTGACGTCGCCTTATTAATATTTTGTAAATTCAAACCTCAGTCTATAATTCACTAACGCAACATTAAAACAAAAGAAATACTTAACTATTCAACTTTTCAACGTACAAAGAGTTGATTAAGCGAAAAACAATTTTGGTGTGAGGTGCACTTTTAACGAAGGCCGTTTGATAAGTCATAAAGCACGTAAACAAACACCATTTACAGTATTGCCTAATTTCCGGTCATCTGTTTTCAACAACCGATAACTCGAACTCCCACTAACTCGAGCCTTTTCCGATTTCCCTTGGAGGTTCGAGTCAAAACACTGGGTTTTCTAAAACGTAAC
Source organism: Cladopsammia gracilis (assembly GCA_022457155.1). Taxonomy (NCBI): domain Eukaryota; kingdom Metazoa; phylum Cnidaria; class Anthozoa; order Scleractinia; family Dendrophylliidae; genus Cladopsammia; species Cladopsammia gracilis. Next base: position 472,535 of record JAJGOT010000321.1, read on the forward strand.
CTACGGCACTGTCCTTCCAAAACTAAGGAGACGGCATATAGAACTTTAATCCGGCCTACAATCGAATACTGCTCTACTGTGTGGGATCCGTTTACAGCTAAAAACATAAAGTCTGTAGAAATGGTACAAAGGAGGGCAGCGCGTTGGGTCCTTAACCGTTACGATCGCCTTGACAGTGTTAATGACATGCTATACTGCCTGAACTGGAAAACCTTGCAATCTCGAAGATCAATAGCTCGCCTGTCGATGCTATATAAAATGCGGAATAACTTAACCTATGCCGACAAAAGCATGCTTCAGCCAGTTACTTATAAGTCTACTCGTTCCTCTGAGCATGCATACAAGCTCCCAACTGCCAGTTGTGATTATTTCAAATTTTCATTTTACCCCAGAACACTACTTGCTTGGAACCAGATCCCTAGGGATATTGCATTAAGCAAATCTCTGTTACTTTTCAAGGAAGCAATTTCCAATTTTTATTAATTTATATTTAAGTACTTAGTTAGACAGTCTAAATGCTCATCATTGAGTGAAGACTTACGTGGTAAATAAATAAATAAATAAATAAATAAATAAATAAATAAAAAATTATCGGGATTCAACTGTATGTCAAAAATAGCTTTTTTTGGCTGCTCGGGCAACGTTTGCCATGGGGTGGGACGTCAGATAGACATAATTTGTTTGTTAAAATACATTTTGACTCTAGTCGATTGGAATCAAGTTCAATGAATTTCACCTTTCTCTCTCTAAAGCAGAATACCATTAAAACAAATGTCTATGAAAAAGCTAAACCCGAATCTGTAAAGATGTTGAGCTCAAATTTTCTTCTAAAACCCCTCTTCTATCAATTTGTAATTCATACTACTAGGTTTATTCGAAATGGCGCCTTAGGACCAACCAATTCATGAAACACAGAAAAACCCTAGAATCTTCACGGTTGCAATGACCGATTAGAAAGTGTTCTCTCTCCTTCTAACGCAATAAATGACTTTATACTTTGTTAGTGTCAATACTGATTTAGTACAGAAATCTGAGAAATGCCACCGCAAAAAACTGTCTATTTGTCTGATCAAGCAGTGTTTCAATTCTGAAAACGAAATAGGAAGGATACTGTTCAGAATAGTACTTATTAAAAAACCCATCCTGATTTCAGTCGTCATATCAAACTTATTTCCCTCTGCGTTGAACATTTGCTCAGATACTTCCTCCACATATGTTTCAATTTTATTCACAAAGTCCGTGAATGTATGACTTTCAATTGAATTCAACACCTTTTCATTCATGCATTTATAGGATAAACATCTGACATCCTGCAGTTCAAGTTAATCAGCTGTGATTTTGGATACATGGCTTCCCTCTCAGACGCAGAGCAGACGCTTCGTTCAACAAATGCAAAAGCCAATTTCCAGAGATTAACACGGCTGTTGATATGCGGGGGTGCTAAGCTTTTAAGAGAAAAGTTCGACTGCATTCACAAGCCAGCCGATCTTCCAAAAAAGCTCAGTGATCTTGCCACAATAAAACAACTAAAAGGAGCACATCTAACGAAAGACGAATGGAAATGCCTGTATCCTTGCGCAGGAACATACGGCAAGTCAAGTGATTTTGACATAACCTTAACATTCAGATTGTTCCGACATATCTGCTCCCTCACTCCTCCTCCCAGCGCCGGCCCTCCCGGCTCCGGATGGGACAAGCTACCAATCGCCTCGGACCACAGCCTAGAGGCAGATTTGGCGCGGATAAAATATTACAGGAATAAAGTCCATGCCCACACCACGACCATGGAAATACCCGACGATGAGTTTGGTAACCTTTGGAAAGAAATCAGTGAGGCACTCCTGAGAATTGCTGCAGGTATCAATCATGTAAAGAGAGACGAGTGGAAGAAGTCCATTGATAAATTTATGTCTGACGATCCTTTAACCCCAGAGGCGGAACGATTTGCTGATGAGCTTCAGTTGTGGTACGAAAACGACAGAGATGTTAAAAAAGAGGTACAGAATGTAGGCGAAAAGGTGGATGGAAGTTGCGAAAAGATCGAGGAACTTTGTGAAGAATTTCGGCGCTTACGGGAAGACGTAAGACAGTCTTCCCATATTGTAGGTGAGTGGGAAGATCATTCAATCAGTGCGAGCAATGTATCTTGTGCTCGTAGGCCAACTGTGTTACATTTATATATTTTGTGTGAAAAGCGTTAACAGACACTTGGCCAGCTCTAATGGTAGCTAAAGCTTTGCATTTTTTTAATAAGAGCTGGCCAACGGGGCTAGTTAAAGGGGGTGAACCTTAACTACAGTTTTAGAGTCTTTGCTAGAGGCATTATTTTATGGTTAGTATTTCTCACTTGTCATAAATTGCTAACATGATGGGAACTATGAATCTGTATCCACATGTTATCACCGCTTTGATTCAGGCGCGGGGACAAAAGATTCGTTTAATTGGAGTTGTACTTTTTCACGTTATATCAGTGTAGTGACGTCGAAATACGGACGAGAGGTTGCTTAGAAAAGGATAAAAACAATGAGAATTAAACTCATCAATATTAACGGTGGTCACGGTCGCTTCTGAAAGGTTTCGACTTTCGACTGTAATGGCTTAACTAGGATAAAAAAACGTTATTTTGGAAAAATAGTCGCTTGGGAGAGGTTTTAACAATACTGATTTGACTGAAACAAATTTAGCATTTTGGAAATCTGGACGCTTACGAGACGTGCTCGCACACAGAGGTTCGACTGTATCTAAATGTTACTCGTTGCAATGACTTAAAAAAAATATTCTAAACAACAGTAAAAATCAAAAAGAACGTTTCACAAATTTGCAATTACCAGTATATACTGATCACGTATAACAGATTTTGTTGTTATACAATAGGCATGCCGGTACGTATTGAACATTCCGTCGAAACCATGGCACAAGGTGGAATAGTATTATATTTGGAGCAACTAAAGGGAAAACGGGTAATTATTATACAAGTCGATGATGATGTACAAGAGCAAGCAGCAGGGGTGGAAAGCGGATTGTCCCATGATCAAAGAACTGAAGAAAATCGGCAGGAACTTCCAAAAGAGAAAGACTTTTGGGATGTTGTTGCAAAATATACGGACTTTTTTTCGTATTTAGAGTACTTGGAAGACAAATGTAATGTCATTTTGCAATACGTTGAAACGGGGAGTCTTTTGGTAACTGTCGAGTGCAGCTCATTGCAGATCCTTGAAGAACTTTGGGAAAATTACAACAGCGGTCACCTCAATGAAGTTGCCCAAAAAATATTCGTGACAGATGATGTCTTGGAGAAACTTGGCCTTACTGGGGTGAAGCTTAAAACCAATATTTCGGAGGAGGAGTATAAAAAAGGAAAACAAATCCTCGTGGATAAATTAGGTAAGTGTAAAATCTAGTCACGGTATAACAGTCTCAATATCGGACACAATTGTTGAAACACTTCTTTAGGTCCAACATTGAGGAGGAGGAAGAGCCATGCACCGCATTCGATGGCGAATTCTTACCTTGAGCCAAGTGTTTCAAGTAATTGTGTCTTGCATTTTGTAAATTGCTTTGCTCCATCTACTGATATTCATTTCCTTCTTGTTTGAAGCGTGTCCTGTGTGTTGGGAGCAGTTTAGTGAAATCAGGGAACCAAAAAAACTGCAATGTCGGCACACTTTCTGCAAAGTCTGTCTGGAAGCTTGGTTACGAGAGCAGCGTGAAGAAAAGTTGAGTTGTCCGATGTGCCGTCAGATCACCGAATGTCCTAACAACAATATCGACAACATTCCATCCAGCTTTCCGGAGGAAGGTACTCATCAAAATTTGTAATGGCTGTGCCGTCTATTACTAGAATCCCTTACTCGTTTCCAGATGAAAATATGTGGTCTTTCTTGCCGGTTTTCAGTCCTTACCCAAACCGTTTCCACCTTTTCAGGCCTTTGTGGCAAATCTTTCACCCATTGTTATTACCTTGTAGTTAAGAATAAAAATAAGCGATATCAGAGAACGACGTTTCAACGACTCCATGCCATCATTTTCAAATTCTGAGAGTAAATTAATTGTGCGATTTCATTTTATTCTTGGTTTTCGTATGACGTCATAAAAATTCAAAAATCTAAAGTATACTTCCTACAAAGCTGTTTCTAACATGGTATGTGGATACCAGTGTTATAATATTTTACAAAAAGTTTCAGGTTTTAACGATGTTTTGCTTCCGATTTATAAAGGTTTTAAATGTGTCACGCAATTCGTTACGCTATTTCAGATAAGCCGTGAAAATAAACAAAATTGAATCAGCCGAAAGTTATTGCGGTTTGCATTATAAGTGCTTATAAGCCGAGTTAATGGAGCTTATAGCAAATACAATATTTTTTAATTTGATTTTTAGTGTAATTAAGACTGAATTTTTGGCCGCCATGTTTGTGCCCCTGAGTGGGGCACAAAGATGGCCGCTCCATACATTTCTTACCAAAAATGTATAATACTCGTTCACCTATAACTCTTGAACGAAACGCTTTTGCGCTTCAAAATTTGGCCAAGATGTGTAGTTTTAAACTCTCTGCAATTCCATAAACATTTTGGAATCGAAATCTATTGTTTAATGCTTCTGAATTTTGATATGACGTAAGTGAAAACCAAGAATAGTAACATATAGTATGACGAGCATTGAAAGTTTTATCTTCCATCGTCAAAATAAAGTAATGAAAATGACAACTGTGTGACGTCATATCACTTGACATACTTCAAGGTCATCAAGAGATAGCAATTTCCTGTGTGCCGAACAAGAACTCTGCGAGTCGTGAAGTCGGGCTTCTCTTGAAGGAATCAACAAAAAAGTGTCAAAATGGACAACATTATTTATTTTCTCAAAAGGTATTTACGATTGTGTGGAAAGCTATATCTCATATGAAAGGGTAGTAAATTTTTTTTTGGAAAAAATATACCATAATGTTTGATTTAATTAGCATAAACTAGCATAACTATTCCACAATAGTCCATTTTACAGTTGTGTGCTTGGTGACCTTGCCTTTGAGTGGAAGCGAGGCTGGAGGTGACTAAGGACACTAAGAAGACAACTGTAAAATGGACAAAAAAGCATATTGGTTCAAAATGATATGAAGTACAAGAAAACTTGAAAGCAAAAAAAAAAAATAATAATAAAAATAAATAATAAATTAATAATACTCTAAATTCGACGAAAAACAAACCCGCTTGAGTTTTATAATATTTCTAAAATCATGCAACTACACACGAATGTGAAGGAGGAAAGATTGCGCGACAAGTCCAAAGGAAGTCTTCGTAGGAGGCTACACACGATGCAAAACTTATTTCCGTCAGGCAAGTGAAATTTGAACTTCGGCCTGCCTGTAAACGACTGAATATTACGCAGCAACAATACACAACAGCTAAATAACAATAAAATGAGCCACATTAATAAACGCATTAATAAATAAATAAACGCAAACGTGATCTCGCGTAACGCAGCAATGCATGCGAGATATTTCAGTAACTTGATCAGTGAGCAATGGGGCTTTATCACGCCCCGCCATTTTGTATAAAAACAAAAGATTTCTGCCCGCCCAACCTCGTTTTCAACTTTTTCACTGCGAGGCTGGGCGGGCAAAAACAAAGCATTTTATTCTCCGGGGAGTCAACATGGCCGCCGCGTGATAAAGGCCTATTCAATGGACATCTTAACATCCAAAATCAGGTCGCCTGGTTTCCAAATCGATGTTCACAGCAAAAAACTCTACAAATGTTTTCGTCAACATCATGTGACAAAGCGGAGAAAGTCCAAGGGAACTGCTCTTTTCGGAAGAGGTAATCACACAAGTCATTTTCAAGTCATTTTCAAATCATTTTCAAGGTGGTAGTGGATCGTTTGGGTCGTTTTGGGTCATTTTCTAGGTGGTTGTGGGTCGTTTTGGGTCGTTGTGGGTGGTTCCGCGTTTTAGTAGCTACGACATTGAAAACATTTTCTCTAACCGAGACTCAATACGTAAGGCCAAAGAAGCTTTTTTAATTTCAAAAGGCAGAACACTTGCACCTCATGGCCTCAACATTCGCGAAGAAACATACTAATTATTTATGCGCCGATCAATTCGAAACATCAACATTCCCCCCCCTCCCCTGGGCATGCCCCGGGCATTTGAACATTTTCATTCTACCTCGCCAAGCTCGTACGAAGGAAAATCATTTTCCTTCTACAGAACGCTGAAGCATAAACACACGCTACAACAATGTAAAGGCAGGCAGTGTGCGAACACTTGCCTACAACGTGACATTCAAAGAAAGGGGAACGAAATACCTCGAAAAGCTGCCTATCGTCATTAGAAGTACTAGCACGCATCCGAGAAGCGCCAAAGGACGAGCTTCTATCTCTGTCCGCCCTCATCGGAACATTTTCCTTCTTCTTTTTGAGCGCTCGCTGCTGTGCTTTTCTGATCTTCTTTTCGTCTTCGGAATTGCTCGCTAGCTCCTCGGCCTGATACTTTTTAACTGCAAGCCAACCCGCCTCGCTTTTGTCGGCAAGTTTGATGATTTTCTGTCGACGCTTGTGACTCTTGTCCAGTCTGCTAGCTTCTCCTGCGCTCGGCCGACGTCTTGGGCTGCCAAGAAGTTTTTAGCTTCGTCCAGAGTTCCTGCAAGTTCTGAATTAAACAGAAATTGGTCCTTGTTTCCAGCAAACTTGAGTTTCTCCGCTTCAGCGACTCTGGTTAGCTTTTGCGTCTCCGACGAAGAACGGGAAACGAGCCCGGACGAAATAGATTCCACCTTCTGGTCAAGATAACTCTTGAATCGCTCGAATACTGCGTCCACCGGAGCACTATCGGCACTTTTAGAAGACGATTCCCGTTCCGGCGAAGACGGCATAACGAAACCAGCAAACTAAAAAAGCCAAACTACCGTCGAGTAGTGATGCACGTGATGACAACCTTGACGCTAAAACCTCCTTATATCCCTTAGTGGGGTCTCAAGAGACCCCACGCGCTAACGGCGCTAACACAATGTGTTAGCTGGCATGCATAGCATACTCACGCTGAACTTCCGAAGGAAAATACATTTTGTGTGCCCGGGGAGTCGGGAATTTGATGTGAAAGGCCATCCCGGGGATGGGGAATTTGACTTTGCCTGGATGGGGTGGGGAATTTGAACCGGAAGTGTTCAATGTACCTTTTTTTGCCTGTAAAACGCACGTTTTTGTTAGTGAATGGCTAGTGAAAAAGGGGCTGACAAAGCTTTGCAGTGTTTTTTAAGGTTTTTATGATTAGTTAAATATTTATAAATCGTAGATTTTTAAAATATAGCTTTAATTGCCACTCAACGCCTACTAGATTTTGCAGTCAAGATGGCGGACTGTATTACCAGTCTAATAAATGTCCGTAGATCTTAATCGTGTGTGTGATCAACATCTGTTGATCACACGAGGAATTACTCAATTAAAAAAATTATCGAAAAGTCAATCCCCAAACAATAACAAAATTCATTTCAGCATGGTGTCCACAGGAGTGCCGTGAAATATCATTCCATTGAGTATATTCTCGAGGAAAACACCAGCTCGAATAAATCAGAACAACTAAATGCAAAGTGTATTAATTATTTTTTTATTCCCACTAAAAACATTTTATCTTTAGGAGGGGCATTTGACAGTCAAATCTAGTGCTAGGGTGGGGTATTTGAATGCAATTTTGGCCCAAGGGGGCGGGAATTTGAATAAGTCGATCTTCAAAAGTTCAAATGCCCGAGTCATTGCCCGGGGGGGGGGGGGGAGGATGTTGATATTTCGAATTGATCGGCGCATTATTTTGGTATTAGTTTCCTTTCATTGTTTTCTGTATATTTTTCGTTATCAGCTAGTTTTATTTCTGTCTATCATTGTTATTTTTCTAGGCGGAGCCCTTCGTATTTCCGTTGTTACGTATACATGTCAACTATATAAGAAATGCCATTTTTATTGTAAATTTAACCTCATTGTACCTGAAGAAAGCTGGTTTGCCCAGCCGAAATATAGTACACCTTTAAAAATTTTTTACCAACGTTGTATCGGTCGTTGCTTCTATACTGTATTAAAATAATCCTCCACTTTCAAAGTCAGTAACATCGATTCTTCGCTAGAACTGATCAATTTCAGATTCTGTATCGCTTGCAATTCATCCATTGCCGCTGTCTTCCATTTTTCAAGCGCTGAAACATCGTTTGGGTCAACACAGGAGGATCTTAATTTCTTCGCCACTTCGGCTCGCTTCGCATAAATTTGATTGTTTTTTGTAAACAACCTCATGTAGTCTAATGGTAAGCTGTCCGGCATAAACTCTCTCAGTGATTGGCTTAGACCACTGTCATGCTAGCCTCCAAATTTGGAGGGGATTAAAAATAACGCAAATTTTTGCGAGATTTTTCGGATTTCCCATCGTGAGTGTCGGATATTTAAGAGCTAGTCCTAGGTACGAGAATTAATTAACTTGTTATGATTGTTTTACATGTACAGTCGCTTTTTCAGTCACACAAGGTGATCCGTCACGCACGTTACTAAGTCGTTTGAAACCTTTAATCAGTCTTTCGCAATCACTCGTGCGTGCAAGGTCAACTTTAGCTTTATTACTTCCATTTATCTGTTGCTCGAAAAGAAAGAAAACGAAATCGTTATCGAATCAACTCTCGCCAAATCCGGCTATAATGTAAGTTCCTTTTACTTGATATGTTTCGTTTCGTCATTTTACTTTTTTTTATGTTGTAAATAAATCCATTCTCCTTGGCCATCGTAGCTTAATAAGAAATAGCACACAAAATGGTTATCCTGCTGGTGTTGTCAATTACAACATTAATGATGTTTTGAACAGACAGCAGAACAGACTGAGGAATCCGATCATCACAGTTCCCAAAAAAGAAACAATCTTAGTTTTACCTTATTTAGGGGTACAAAGTAAAATTGTTACCAAACAGCTTAAGACCTGCATTAATAAATTTTATGGCTGCATTGATCTTAGGGTGATTTTCCAAAACGCTCATCGCATTAAGTCCTTTTTTCCCTACAAAGATAGGTTCAACCGTTCCCAAATGTCAAAAGTTGTGTATAAGGCTAGTTGTTGGGATTGTCAGGATTTCTACATTGGAAAAACAAAACGAAGATTGCATGACAGAAAAACTGAACATTTTAAATGGATCACAAGTATTTGTCATGCATCTGCTATCGCAGACCACGTCACATCAACTGGTCACAACTTCAAATGGGACCACTTTGAGATATTGGTAAAAGGTCGGTCTGATACTCACTGTAAGATTAAGGAGACTCTACTTATTCAGGAACTCAGACCTACCATTAACGATAATGTCAGCAGCGAAAAGCTAATTCTTTATTAGTTTGCATCTTTTATATGCAAATTTTTCTCATCTTATGTTATTGTTGTTGTTAATTAGTTACTTATTATTCATTTAAATTTAGTTGTTACTTGTATTCTAAACGGTCACTTCTGATGATGTATGTTGTAACATACGAAACGTCAAGTTAATATTTTGTTTTCCAACATATTGTCATGTTTGTCACTGCAGTTTGTGTGCTATTTCTTATTAAGGAGGCTCGTACCCATTTCTCAAGTCCACACCCTTTCAATTTTAATGGGCCATATCTTTTGTTGCGTTCGACGATAGGAGAACGCAGTCCTTATCTTGGGGTTCCTGTGGTCACCTATCACGTGATTTCGCCGGCGTGAAGAATCGAGATTTTTTGGGTGGGCGATGTGCAAAATCTGCGCCATTTTGAATAATAAGAACTATGCGCACGCATCTATTTCTTTTTATCAAGAGCGCGGGCTACAAGTGGAGTGAAATTACTTGAGACGACACTTGAGACCACGTTTTTCTGTTTTTGTTCGTGCCGTCCTTCGTGCTTTCTTCTGCCTTTGCTGTTTTTCGCAATGTTTTTTTTTTTAAAGTAAGAATGATTTAATCCCAAAGTCCCTAGATCCTTAGTCACAATGTTCACCGATCCCGAAAACGCGTTCACTCTAGTCATACACATGGCCTATAAAGTGACCTTATCTTAACTTTGCATATTTAAAAGCCTAACGGAATCTGATATACTTAATTTCCCGACTTGTCAAACTAAATGTCCTAAATCACTTGATAAGATCAATGAATGAAAATAAATGAACCGATTTCCGACAAACATCATTTCTTCTTTCAGCTGTTGTAACAAACATATCGAACGCACTCTGTTAATCTGTGATTCTGCTAGTTGTAGTGTATAAAAAGACAAGCCACTTTGCATGCAAACACACAATACATTGAACTTTATGGGAGTATAGGATTTGTTTACATCGGTGCTTCCATGGCAACGGAATGGTGATCCTCTGAAATTCACAAGTTACGGAGTTTCTCTAGATCAAGAGAATTTTTTTGTAAAACCCGCTAGTGGACTAATTGATTAGACCATGGGCTTCAACTGGACAAAGTTTGAAAGAAATGTATGAGAGCGTTTTCGAAATTTTTAGGGATGAAGTTTTAGGGATTATAAATACAGTGAAAAACATACTATCGACATAATTGGCTAATATCTAAAGAAAATGATGCGCGATGGGGATGCAGTTTCATCTCATAATAGTTTCATTCCATTTGAAATGGTGTGTGAAAAAGTGAGGGGGTTGCTTTGGCCGATTGCAAGAAAGAAGGATTTGATTAGCGTGCGTTCAGCTGCTCTTGTTGCCATTTTTGTATGTAATTTGGTCTACGCCTACAAATGTGATGATAATTTGGAAACCGCGAGATAAATTTTTTTAAAAATTTGACAATCTCGAGATTGGTCAACACTTTATATGGCCTGCAAGTTTCAAGGACATTGAAGACATGCAAGGCAATAAAATAGGGCCTCCAATGTACCAATTTTTTCCCGCAGAGTTTGTGTTTACAAGTGAGCGTCCTCATTATTCACGGGTATTGTTTTCAAGTTTCATATGCACGTGCAAAACTTTACAAAAAAATGTATTTGCATCAAACTGGACGCTCGATTGCTTTCCGAACAATTTTCCGAAACATGCTAATAACTGGCTTGCGTTACGAATAGCAATGACAACAGTACTGATGAAGACAACGTCGGAAACGTCACGTTTCATCAAGTGCCGGATGCAGAAATAACACATTTATGATTGTCTCACTCTGGTTATTTGTTGAAATCGGCGTTGCATCTGTTCCTTATTTAGATATAAAATAGCGCAAAGCAGAATTCTCAGCTAAAATATAAAGTTGTCACGCTGTTCTTGCGTGTGACATATTAAAGAAGCACTGTTTCTGCATTACGTTTATAAATTTTCAAATTGGGATATGTTCTTCTTGTCCTGCAATTTTAAAGAGACCCTCGGTATGGCTGCATTACAGCGTAATAGCGCAACATCGAGTGCGTAATGTTATTACAGTTCTCAAGCCAGCTATTAGCATATTTCGGAAAATTCTTCGGAAAGCAATCGAGCGTTCTGTTCCGATGCAAATAATTTTTTTGCTAAAGTTTTGCAAGTGCATATGAAACTCGAAAACAATACTCGTGAATAATGAGGACGCTCACATGAAACACAAAATCTGCGGGAAAAAATTGGTTCATTAGAGGCCCTATTTTATTGCCTTGCATGTCTTCAATGTCCTTGAAACTTGCAGGCCATATAAATTGATGACCAATCTCGAGATTGTCAAATTTTTAAAAAAAATTATCTCGCGGTTTGCCTACATTTGTAGGCGTAGACCAAATTACATACAAAAATGGCAACAAGAGCAGCTGAACGCACGCTAATCAAATCCTTCCTTCTCGCAATCGGCCAAAGCAACCCCCTCATTTTTTCACACACCATTTCAAATGGAATCAAACTACTGTGAGATGAAACTGCATCCCCATCGCGCATCATTTTCTTTAGATATTAGCCAATTATGTCGATAGTATGTTTTTCACTGTATTTATAATCCCCAAAACTTCATCCCTAAAAATTTCGAAAACGCTCTCATACATTTCTTTCAAACTTTGTCCAGTTGAAGCCCATGGTCTAATCAATTAGTCCACTAGCGGGTTTTACAAAAATTTCTCTTGATCTAGAGAAACTCCGCAACTTGTGAATTTCAGAGGATCACCATTCCGTTGCCATGGAAGCACCGATGTAAACAAATCCTATACTCCCATAAAGTTCAATGTATTGTGTGTTTGCATGCAAGGTGGCTTGTCTTTTTATGTACTACAACAAAAGATATGCCCCATTAAAATTGAAAGGGTGTGGACTTGAGAAATGGGTACGAGCCTCCTTAAATAAATCCAATTCATCCATGAGGTTGAAGTTGCTATGTCAACTGATATGACGTCACTAACACTTAGCCGCAGGCTACAAACAACTTGAAAAGCGCACTTTTCTTAATTCTTACAACCGAAATTATAAGTCGTGCATGCTCGGCTTGTTACCCGACTAATTATCTCACCACATCAGATACGAAAGTCCTTGTCAATTTTACCTTTCTGTTCGCTTTATCCTCGGAGTCACAGACACATCAGATGTAAGTCGATCGGTTCATTCTCATTATTGTATTTTTCTCATGTTCATAAGTATATTCTTTACCTCATTGCACCAAATTTGTAACTTTTATTTTATGTAATTAGTTTTTACCGATTGAATGACGTACAACAAAAAAATTATGCAAAATGATTCCACTGCGTGGTTCTCTTTTCGTTGAGAAACATGTACAAGATTAAATCACAAAAGAAAGTCAATTGCACATGTTGCATTGAAATATTCTGAAATATGACATGCACACAGGGTTGCCTCTCAGACCAAATGTAAATGTAAATGCGCATTTCATAAGAAAGCAAATTACATATTTACCAAAAAAAAAACTGTTAACTAATTTGACGTCACTAAGGCCCGGTTCAAACGTCGAACTTCACATGTGCCGAATCTAATGCAAATGAGCAAGAACAATAGATTTTTCTCATTTGCATTAGGTTCGGCACATGTGAAGTTCGACGTTTGAACCGGGCCTAACATTTAGCCGCAGGCTACAAACCACTTGAAGCGGTCCATTTGCGACCGTGAAACACAGCTCATTTTTATAAGTCGGGCAGTTGCATTAGGTTCGGCACATGTGAAGTTCGACGTTTGAACCGGGCCTAACATTTAGCCGCAGGCTACAAACCACTTGAAGCGGTCCATTTGCGACCATGAAACACAGCTCATTTTTATAAGTCGGGCAGGCCCGACTAATTTTTATAAAATTATTCAATCTGTCACACGCAGCGAGTGTTTCACTCACACTAACTTAACACTGAAACGTGATTTAGGTAGCATTTTACACTATTGTCATTGTCTTCGATTTCGACTACGACAGGGTTCACATGGACGACGTAATTTTAGCGTTTTATTGTTTTTCTTATACAATGAACTACCGCATCTAACCCCACTGAAACACTACAAAATTACGATTTAGAGAAACGTTCGTAATTTTCTTTCAACCAAACTGATAGTATATGTGTAGCTGCCTGACTTTGACATGACTTGCGCATTTGAGAACATAAGAATTAGCCAAATTAATTTTGGATGAAATTGTTTTAATCGGGACGGAAAAAAAATCCGTTGTCCGTAGTAAGCGGGCAAAGTTAAGGGCTCACGGACGGATTTCTCGCACGTTGCTTAGGAAGTGAAAAATCATTTCCGGTGAATGACGCAAATATTTCGGCAGCCAATCAGAAAAACCCCGCGAGAACCCACTAAAGCACAGATCTCTGGTCAGACGAATAGCGCATGCGTTGATAAAATGACTTCCGGTTCAACCTCGTTCCCAGTACCCTCGTTTCAGATTACTTCCGGTTTGCAGAAAAATCCTAAATTCTTGGCGGTCTCTGACTTGATTCATTATTTTTCACTGTTACATTTATCTAACCTGGATATGGAATATAACTAAGTATGCGTCTATTGAAATCATTTTCAATACAATTTTTATGGACAAATCAATATTTTAAATCTCTCTAAAAAAGCTATTTTCAAATTAAAACGAATTCCATACTTACGATGGTGGGAAAATGAATAAATACAACAACACTGTCAACGATTTTCCGATAAAATGCGACACATCAAAAATGTTAGACTTTTTCGTTATTGGTCACGTGATCATGGGCATGGCTCGATGACGTCATTTTTGGGTTTAGGACTGAGTTGAAAATTTGACCGTATGTAAACGATTAAAATTAAAAATAAATAGCCATTACTGTCCCTAGCAACGGGTCCGAAAATATACGTCAGTGAGCCCTTAAGAGAAAATGTATGGACTTTCGGCCGGGACCAAGACAATTGACAAATCTGCACACCCTATGATTAATTCATTTGAACAGAGGCCATTCTCGGAAAAAACAAACACACAGGGAGTCCAGGCTCACAACAGGTATTCTCAACGACAAAAATATAAAGATTGTATGGGATTTTATCGTGAGTTTGATAAAATATCGAAATTATAAACAGCCATTAAAGTGTTCATACCTCATAAAATAATGTTTGTCTATTGTTTCTTGGCGGCTTTATGGGTTCTAAATGGCATTTTGGTATTTCTGGTTTGACTTCACCTAAAAGAAGTAAAGGGAGAACTCGCAATTCCAAGTCACTCCATCGAAAAGCGACAAAAATTGCCTTCAATCGATTCCAATCGCTCCAAAACTTCGCTCAGTAAAGAGCGAGTCCGTTCCTTTCTATGCATCTCACATTAAGCTCCAAAACCGCAGTCATCGCCTCATAAATACGATAAATACAACCAGAAAATTCAATGCTCTCTGGTCCTTGAATGCTTGGACATCCTAAAAAAGCGTGTTACGGGCACCCGTTGGCTGTTGCAAAACTGGATTCGCACGAGCACCCAGGGGACGCCTTGTCAACATTCAAGCCGCTCGCCCGGTTGTTCGAAAAGTTGGCGGGACTACTTTTTTCTTGTTTCAACTTCAAGTTCCTTCTATAAAGCCGAGAGTAGCCGCGGTTACACGACTTTACGGCTTTTTTGCAGAGAACGGCAAAGAAATGTACCAAAATGTGTAACGCACGTGCATAGTCGTTGTTTTGCTAATTAAACCTATTGTTTTTAACGTTCTCGTTGCCGTCGCCGTAAAGCGTAGGTAGCCTATCTTTACTGAATTAAAAAAAACTAAAATTTTGCAAAATGGGACCAAAAAAGGTTCACAGTATCCTTAAAACCCGGTTTCACTACTCGTAGAGATCTTAATTCATTCATTCATCCGCGCCGGCCATATCACATTTCTCATGAACACTGAGAATGCTGAAGTGCGCACAGAAAGTGTCAAATTTAACCAATTAGATGGTATACCAGAATCTGATGTACCCGAAAGATTTTTTTTGGTAAGAATTTTTACAGGCGTTCCTTCTCCCTCTTTTCTCTCATCTTAGCTTAAGCAACTTATTAGAAAGAATGAAGCTTGCAGATCTGGGAATAGGTAACTCACTTGTGTCAATGTTTATCACTTGCAGTCCCTCCAGAAATAGCTGCAAGGGGAGCCTTGGCATTTAAAGCCTATAACAATGCCCTAAGGGAGGGACGAACCTGTGTCAAAAGAGTGCCAGTAATGTTGATTGGACAGGATCGGTCAGGAAAGACCAGCCTAATGAAATCACTAAGGGGGCAACGATTCAACCCAGATGAAGATAGTGCTGTCGGGATAAAAAGAGATCCTTCACATTTCAAGGTAACCACTGAGATTTGGAAGGCCGGAGAGAAGGGTGAAGCAACAAATTCCGATGCAGTTACTTCATATGAGCAACTTGCAGCACAACTGAATGTCAGTAATTTGAGAGAGGGAAAGAGAACACCCACGGAAGGAGCTCTAAAGTCTGGAAGTCCTTCGTTGTCTGCTATACACGAACTAGCTGAAATTACGTTTGGTTCAAAGGAAAAAGATCTGGAGACAGGTGTGGAACAAGACCATTCTGGAGGTATTCTTATCACAAACACAAATGTCCATAACTCCAAGACCTCAGGTGCAACACTAGAAGAGCGTGCGTCCAATCAAAGCGATGAGCCAAAGGTACCATACGAGATAGCAGCTCTGGTTGAAAAGTTGCTTCCTGAAGTTAACAAACGAGAAGACGAACAAGATGTTCATTTCGTTTTGTGGGATTTTGGAGGGCTGTCAGTCACTCACCCACTCTTTCTTACTCCAACGGCATTGTACCTTTTGGTTTACGACCTCAGCCGAAATCCCCATGGCAAAGCCGAGCCAATTGTGAAGCAGGGAATGTTCAGTAAAATCATAGACACCTTCGGTCTGAGAGCAAACCTGGACTATCTAGATTTTTGGATGACTTCTGTTGAGTGCCTGTCAAGTCAAGATGAAGTCCGTCAAGAACATTCAGATTCTAAATCTGAAGTCTTACCAAAGTCACTTCCTCCCGTGTTCCTTGTATGCACACACGCTGATAAACCACACGGTGGGGCGAATCCTTTTGCACTTGCCCATGAAATCTTCAATAGTCTGCAAAGAAAGCCATACAGTGATCAGTTCGTAAAGCATGTCTTTGTCGTGGATAACACAAAGGCTGGTAGCCATTCTGAGTGTGCAGAAGTTATTCGCCTGCGGCGGGACATCCTTGCTGTTGCTAAAGAGCTACCTCAGATGAAAGACACAATTCCAATCAAATGGTTGAAATACGAAAGGGCGCTTCGAACTACTACAGAAGAGGAGGGCTTCAAATGGATTTCTCTGGAAACAGCTAAACAGATTGCATCTGAGGTATGCGAAATTAATGATGATCAAGAGTTTTTGACATTGCTTAACTTTTTACATGATCAAAGATATCTGATTCATTTTGACGACAATGCTGTGTTGAACGATTTGGTGGTCTTGGACCTTCAGTGGTTAGTCGATCTGTTCACGATGGCGATAACCATCAGGCCTTATGACCACGAAGAAAGAGAATTTAAAGAACAGTGGCGTAAGCTTGAGACCACAGGAATCCTGGAGGAAACACTACTTGAGCATGTTTGGGGTCCTTTGCAGCGGGAAACTTATGAGAGCCTCATTGCAATCATGGCGAAGTTTAGCTTGCTATGTCCTTGGCCTTCATCAGATGCTTCATGTAACAAGCAATACCTCGTGCCATCCATGTTAATGTCCCATCCACCGCAGGAAATAGAGAATTTAGTTGCCTCTGCACAAATTCCTTCTCTTTTTCTTAAGTTTGAATCAGTTCAAATTCCTCCAAACTTCTTTCCCCGATTGGTTCTGCAGTTTTTTCAGTGGTGCACTGAAGAATTTCCAACCCAATTTACCCCCCAATTGTTCCACAATTTTGCGCGATTTTACATTTCGTCAGACACAGGTTGCTCCGTAGTCCTTCTGTGCCATTTGGTTGCTGTTGAGGTGGTCTTTCTTAGTAAATGTGATGATGTAAGTGTTTCAGAAAATTTTTATGTCACCTATGCCGTTGTTGTGCGCAATCAGCTAGCCCTGATGGTCGAATCCATGCGGAACGAGTTCAGCTGGTTGAAAAACAAGAGGTGTACACTGAGTTTTCTTTGCCCAGTCTGTTCTAATGGAGGTGCACTTGATTATTGTCAAAATCATCGTACAGCAGGTTGCAAACAAGAAGAATGCCTTCACTTCCTTTCCGAGTTGGAGTTGTTGAAGTGTAAAGAATATATTACTTGCACCCGATCTGCTTTTGCTCAGGATATTAGAGTTGAGATCAACCTGTTTACTCCTTGGTTTGCGTCTAGTTGTGAAAAGGTGAGAGTACATTTTATTGCATTCAACATAATTATTTAAAAAGCAATCTTACTTGAAGACACTTAGGCATGTTTTTTTTTTAAAGATATCCCGACATTTGAGGTGTGGTAGGTTTATCAGAAATCCCATTCTTTACGCAAGGTGACTCGTTTGCACCTCAGCCTTCTGTTTTTGCACCTTTCGTGCGAATTATTTATGCGTATCCCCACTGCATGTCGCATTGCCATGCCAGGTCAGGTAAAAAATCTAACCACATAAAAGGCTGGTAGCCGTTGCCTTACGTTTGTTTAACCCTAACTCGCTTAAATGGTTGATGACCCTTATTTTTTGTTTGATAGATATGTTTTTACTCACGCCAACGAATTCCCTCCATATTGTAACTGTATAGGGTTTGCAAATGCCCTCCTTAAAAATAAGTTTATTACATGGAAGGATAGTAAAGTTGAATTTAATTACTTAATAGTCTATGTTGTAGACGATTTCCTTGGTTGGAACCTTTTTGATAGTGGTTAAGGTGGTTAACTGGTTTTCGGCGGCACACAATCCCAAATTTGAACGATTGATACTTCACTGTCTGAGTTCGGTCAGGCAAGCTGTTTCACACATATACTAGAGATAGAAATGAAAGTAAGGTTAATCTTTAAATTTTTGCTGAAAAATATTCAACCCAATTTTATTCGAAGACGTTCTCAGGAAATGTTTTCAAACTTCTAAAAGTTTAGGACTTGCTGTCGAGAAAATTATGTCATCAATTCGTTCCTATGGTAATACCGATGCCAATCAAATATACTTTTTCGGAATGTTCAGTTACTCTCTAGTAAATGTGTGAAGCAGCTTGCCTGACCGAGCTCGGACAATGTAGTATCGGCCGTCCAAAGTTGGGATGCTGTGCCGCCAAAAATAAAGTTGAGTCACCTTAAAAAAACGTCCGCGGTTGTGTTGTATAATGCAACCAATGTTAAAATTTTAAGGGGTAATAGTTGTATTCTAGGTTTTATTCTATTCAATTTCTTTGTTTACTCATCAATAGAATCAAATTGGCAGCGGAGACTGTGGCGGGCTTTTACCTTCTGAGCAAGGTAGGCTCCCTCCATTTGTAAGGTCTTTTATGAGTTGTTATTTCATGTTTGTTGTTGTTGTGTTTGTTCTAGGTGCGAATTGGTGGTTCAGTTTATTGTTGGTAATCTGGATAAAAAAAAAACAATCAAAATCGAAAATCAGTCAATCGACTTATGTGGCCTTTCACTGCTATTTTTGGGAGTTATATTCTTTGGTAACCACCAGACGTGCCTTAAAATGTCAGTTCAACGAAAAGTGACTATTACGACGTTAAATATTAACACTTCACAATAACGTTTTGTTCTCGGGCGAGCCCTCGCTTCAACGGCAGCATCTTGCAGCTCAACAGGATGTGACGTCAGGGACATCAATTTTCATTACCATCCAAGGTTGTTATAGCGTCGGACAAAATGCGAGAGTGCGGTCTTTCCGTTGTCGTTTTACGCGTTGCAAATTAAAGGAGATAATTATAGCGGAGCTTTCGTAGCTCCATACTCATAGAACCTATGCCCTTCATTTCTCATGGTCATGGCTAGTCGGTCTGTGTGCCCGCCGTTGGGCAGGGCTAGCTCGCGAGCGCGTATGACGTCGTAAAACATGCGCGTATGACGCGTATGACAATATCCAGGATTTAAGCAATTTTGAAACCAAAGCGAGGCTTTGTTTTTCGCGCGGCTACACAGCTGAATGTCACGTCAGCTCGGTAAACACTTCGATGTTTTAGTGTGTTTAGCGGAGAAACCATTTCAAATTGCAGTCGTTATTTCCCTGTATTTTTTCGCGGTTAGCTATTCAAGACAGGGATACTAATTAAGGGATTATCAGGAGCCGCTATAGTTGAAAAAGAAGAGCTTCAGGGATAAAACCTTCTTCGAGGAACTTCATACGTTTTCATCAGTGCGGGAGCAATGGCCTTGGTTACTTTTAGGGGTGTCGCGCTATATAGCGGGGAGTTGTTTCTCACTTCGGATTTCAGAACTGAAGAAGCGGAGATGAAAGAAAGAAGATTGTGTTGTCCATTTTTGTGTTTGTTCATTCATTACATTGGTTGAAAAGCGATTTCATGGAAACAAAACAAGACTTGGATTTTATAGTTCTAAATTCACTCGCGTGGCCTTATGCAAATATGTTTGTGTATTTTTTACAATTGTGATTTCCAAATCAGTTTCAAGGGCAATTTTTGATAAGCAACAGGTGTATTTTAATTGGAAATTAGTCGTACTAGTTATTCTTGACGGATAAAATAGCCCGGTCGTCAATCATTTCTTCTGCTTTCGACCTTTCACCTCAGTTAAGTTTATCATCGGCTTTCTGGTATGGAGTTCCATCCCCGCCAAAATTCGATGTTTATATTTGACATTCTACTTCGCGCATTTTAGGCTACATTACACAATTCGACATTCAACTTTGCATATTCCGTATTCAACCTCAACGATTGTACATTGCACTTTTCATTTTCGACATTCAACATTACGCATTCGGCATGCGATATTGGTGATTTCTTCCACGCGCATTTAACATTCAAGTTTTCGTATTCAACATTGTAGATTACTCATTTCATACTCAATTTTTCGGGTCTTACCGTTTGGATTCAGATTACTGCATTTTCAACACGCAACTTCTCGTATTCAACATCCAACTTTCTGTATTCGGCTTCATTCGACATCCTACTGCAATCCAGGAAAGATTGACATCGTGGGCGCACACAACCCTCGCCCCCTCCCCGAGAGTAGAGTGTCAAAAATCCCTCCAGGTGAGTGGAGTAGGGAGAAATTACTCTACCCAGGGACAGTCAAATTTTCGCGGTTTTCAAAATGGCGGAACAAACTTGAAATCGGCTCTGATCCACCCGGAATCAAGCTTTGACGCCTAAAAGTAAGTGATATTTAGTACTTTTTTATAGAAATAAATAGAGCGAAATTAGTAGCGGTTCAGTAGGTGTAGAATGTGCTTAATTCATGTGAAATTTCCATAAACAAGCTTTAGCCTTTACAAATGTGCTTTGCTGACCTCGTTTAAAGTTCCATATTATTATTTTAATTTTAAGGTTATAGCGAATTAAATTAGCCTAGAACCTTTTGGCTTATCTTAATTTGAGCTCGGGCCTCTGATAAGCTTTTAATATATATTAGTTTACATACCGGTACACATTAAATGGACTACGTTTAAATATTAAAGTCTTAAATATGTTAAAGGGTCGTTAAATAAAGAGAGTGATTCGTGGTTCGTTGCATGTACACGCTTATCAGATAATCACATTATATAAGCTTTTCTATGAGCTTTTCGATGCTTTTCTTTGAGCTTTTCTATGCTTTAGAAAACCAGGATATGTTAAATCCAGATAATGGATGTCAGTTGTGGTGCCTACATATAGAGGATATTACATGGCCGCGCGAAGATACGAAATTTCTCTTCGAGTGTTGAAAAATATTTCACGAGACCAGGGCCGTAGCTAGCATGAGGCGAACCGAGGCACTTCCCTCGGTAAAAATATAATTAGTACAAGCATTGGATCTCTCTTGTAAGAGGCTATGCATAAAAAAAATGAAGGAAGTGCTTTTTTTCTGGTATTGCCTCGGTGAGAATTTTCGTCTGACAACGGCCCTGCGAGTGAGCGCAGCGAACGAGTGAAATATTTTTCACACGAGAAGACAAATTTTGTATCTTCAAGCGGCCATGTAATGTTCTGTTTATTATATAAACACCAATGAAATCAAACCATTTCACTTTCACACATATTTTTTGAAGTCCTAAAGTAGAACAACGTGTCAACGGTGATCTTTTCACGTGTGAAGATAACATTCAAAGGGGACAGACCGCAAATAACATGTTATTCTCACGTGTGAAGATATGATGTTTACGCGCGAAAGCTCACCTGGTATTTCATTGGTGTTTATATAATAATATGTGTTCTTGCCCATCATTAACAAACACTTGAGTAACTGGAAGGAGGCATGGGTCCATCATCCTTTACGTACAGAAAGGAACAAAACAGCCATGCAATTATGGATTGGTAGACTGCAAGTGGCGTGGGGCTCACAAGGTCCAGAAGATGAAGTGTTTCAGGTATAAAAAACACATTAATTTGGTTTTTACTGAATCCACAAAATTCATGGTTTCCAAGTGTTAACACTTATCTCTACACAAATAATATACATTTTATATTTATATGACAGTCACTGTTCTGTTTGTGGTTATTTTTACTGTTTTTTGTTACCCCACCCCCACACAATGCCACCCAAAATATTTCAGACAGAAAATGTTTCCCGTGTTTCCACAATACTACTAATTGAAATTAAACAGATAGATTGCTGCCATTTCAATGCATTTTTTATATCTGTTTGAAAGTTTGATAGAAGTAAAAACAGTTTTGGGTCTTTAATAAGGTATTTGTTGTTGATCTTTCAATGTTATAGTATTGTATGGATCTTTATTTGTATGTATGCGTTTTGTATGGTTGTACAGTACTTAGAATAACTGATAATTTTGTTTTAGGGTGATTATGACAATTATGGGATTGACTGGCAAGGGCTCATTCCGGTACCACATCCTGATGATGTCAACGTTCCTGAGACAAACTGCCCATTTACTGAAGAGCAAATGCATATCTTACCAAAAACACACAACTTAACATAAAAAAAAAAATTATTTAGAGGGTGTAGAGGTATTCAACTATATCACCAGCTTATTATGATATGAAACACCTTAAAGAGTCACTTAGAAAAAGTAATGAGCCAAAAATGCAAAACAAGACACTTCATGTTTAAAAAAATAAAGCCATGTAATTTAACCCATTCCCTACTGTGCCGCCCCAAACTGCCCTGAGGGGTCAAGTTTCTCTGTACCACTTGTGACGTCGTCACAAAATGACTTTGACAGGCAATCGGCACAGAAAGGATAGATCTTTGCAAGCATGCATTCGCATTGCAAATCGAACAAATTCTGCCAAAGTCACGCAGCGAAAACCCCTTCGATTTTGGGTGCAAAAGCACTGTCAAATGTGGCTCATGCACCTAACGTTGGGTCCACACTGATTTCTCGGCTTTCTTAAAAGGCTTGCTCGAAACGTTTTCAGCTGACCGAAAGTGAACAATTAGCCCAAGATATCGACCAAGAATCAAAGGGCTCTTCAAGCCATCTCGTTAATGCGTTGGAACGTGAGGTTAAAAAAAAAAGAATCTTAAATAAATATGGTAAAGATGGCGTTGTAGAATCAGACATTATGTAGAAAATGCGAGGCGCAGTAGTCAACTGGATATGGTTCTTGGCAGGATAGAGAAGATTGAGAGAAAGTTTGAAAATTCGTGTTGGTGCAAGTCAATAAAAGTTATGAGTAACAAAGAATCACGAGTGTGAATGTAAATAATTTTGATGTTAGTGAAGTGAAAGTGAAAGACTTTTCCCGCCTTGCTAGCTAATTGACGATGAAAATGTGTTGTTGGTTCAATTTACACAGTGCATTTTCAGTTATTCATTGTCTATTTTCTGTTGGGATATTTGACAATAGAAAAGACTTTCTAAATCAAATACAATAGATTGCCCCAATTTCAAAACAATTAAAAGCCCACAAACCTATAAAGTGATCGATAATACGTCACGTGCAATGACTTTATATCTGATCAAATGACATATTAATATTAATTATCAAAATATCAATTGACACAACAAATGGTGACTGAATCTTTAATATTCTTTCAAGTAAGGCCCAGTTCAAACATTGAACTTCACATGCGCCGAATCTAATGGAAGGAGACCGTAACAACATGTCATTTCTCTAGAGCTGCCTGTCCCCATGCCAGGACAATTTGAGCTATGTTTAGCAGACATCGCGCCATCAGCCATTTCTTTTTCAACTCTCCAGCAGTATTCGAAAATAGAACGAAAGTCAAAATTTATGGTATTTTGCTGTTCCTACTCTTGCATAATGAAACGGAAAGTTTTGTAGTTAGCTAAAGTATCAAGTCTGCTGTTTTATATATTTTGACGTGATAAATGGCGGGAAAATGGTGATCACGTGGTCATTTTTCGGTCACGTCTGCTATGGACGCACTTATATAGAAAATATTGGGTCTGGAGCGGGTAAACAGGACATTACTCCTGGCGGTCACTGTTTTAGTTTCCCTTAGATCGAAACGAGGTTCATGACAGGCCTGCACCGACTCCGCTATGTGGTTTTGCGGTTGCGATGCATTTATATTAGCTTTCAAAGTTTGGCTGTTATTAGTATGTCGTTAAGTGATTTACGTCCTGTATGATATGTTAGGCGGCGTTTTATAAATAGTTTTCAGGAATGGTTGGTTTTGAACGAAACTCCATTTTTCATCAGTATTTGTTTAAGGTTTTTCAGTCGTGGGTGAAATGTTGTGACAAAAGACATTATTATCTCGTGAGTTTTTTTCGTTTTGTTTTCATGCCAATTGCGTTCCGGCAAAAATGAAATTCAGAATACCAGTGCATTTAGGAGGGTGCTAATGGGGTTAACAGTTAACTGACAATTGCCCAAAAATATAGTAGGTAACTGATAAATGAAAAGTTACTGTATTTTCTCTATTAAACGTCCCCGGCGTTTATTTCATACTTGGCCTAGTGGACCCGGCGTTTCTTTGTATCAGCAGTTTTTTTCTAGCCCGCCATTTTTTAAGAAAGGGTTATTATTCGTTTTTCTTGGCAGCCTTGTACCTTGCCCTTAAATCTTAAGTATATTATACCACAAACAAACGTTTGAGGAGCTTACTTACAACTTCCTCTATTATACCCGGCGTTTATTCGGGGCCCGGCGTTTAATCGAGAAAATACGGTAACAGTTAAGTGACATTCTATTAATAATACTAAATTAACGATTGTTGTTGTTAATAAAAGCAACATAGTTTTTTCCTAACAGCAAAGCTATTTTGTGACTTTTACCTGCCTCGCTGCGTGACCAGGTGACATATTAACCGATATTATATGCGAAAGGTACCAGGGTCGTAGAGCGTTGACCTTGATCTCCGTGATGGCGTCGAGTGGCCTGGTCAAAGTTATTCTGAGTTTTTATCGAGATGATGACAAAGGATCGGCATTCGAATGACACATAAGTCGCATACCGTTTGACATGACAAAGCACAATTCAATGGACATATAATCAAACAATAAGCGGAAAGTTTGGACTCGGTGCGTTTGATTTAAAGTTGTTCCGATTAGAGAAGATCGACGGGAAAGCTGTTACAAAGGCTCAGTTGGTAGTACTTTTTCTAATGGGAAGTGCGACAAGTGAGATACAAGGTGTGTATTTTGTTTCGTCATTTTGTTTAGAATTTTGTCATAGCACGCGAACGCGGGTTGACCCCGGGGTTGACCACACAAGCCCTTTTCAGTGTTAGATTAAATGAGTAAGATTTCTGATTACAGTCCACCGCGGTCAAACGTCCGAGGCGTTTTTCGTTTTATTTAGTGAGATTTTATTTAATGTTAAATGGAAATATGGGCAAGGATGTATAAAAAAAATTAGTTGACGTTACTATATTTTAATTTTTATCAAAATGATGAGCTATTTTCCGTTAAAAACTGGCCAAAACTCTTTGCGTCTAATCAAAATTATGTTGTCAAATGGCGCCGACAATTCTGCAGTTCATAGTTTTTAAACGCTCAGAACTTTTTTTAGTAAACTTTCAAGACGTTTGGTAAATTGACAGTGTATTGGCAATATATTAAACTTTAAACAGTGACAATAGGGCCATTTATACGGGAGAAAATAAGACGCGTCTCATCTAAGACGCGACTCAAATAAGTGTACCATTTATACGTTTGCGTCCAACATAAGACGCGAAGATCACGTATAAATGGTTCGCGTCTTATTTTTGATACGGCGCACTTGTTGTTCACGTCTTATTTAGGACGCGAAAGCATTTATACGAGGAAGTTCACGTCTTATTTAAGACGCGGACAAAATAAGAACAGCTGAAAACCCTGTTCTAAGATAAGACGCGTCTTATTTAAGTCGAGTCTAAAATAAGACACGAATGCTTATTTTGTACTGTTTATATTACGATCGGTTCGCGTCTTATTTAAGTCGCGTCTTAGATAAGACGCGTCCCACTTTCTGTCGTATAAATGGCCCTAATGACAACCTTTACTTTTAAGTACTTTGCTTAACTTTTGCAAATTCCTCTCGTTAGACCGCGGTTAAAGTTTAGACTGGTTTTGCCAGATATGCAAATCTTTTTTTTTTTTTTTTTTTTTTGCAATACACTTCTTACTTACACTTATTTACAATACTTACAATGCTTACAATACTTAAAGCTTTTTTACAATACTTACAATGCTACAACACTTACTACTTTTATTAAAAGGAATAAAAACAAAAAAATGACTTATAAGACTATTACTTGTGTATATATTTTTATTTAGAATAATTTAATTTAATTTTCCCCATATTTTCAAAAACAGCTGTAACTTTTTTTGGACAAAATGACTTTTCTTCAAAATATCCAGTTTGTCTTGGAGACGTAGAAGAAAGCCTTCAAAACACAAGTTGCCAATACATGCACTCGTTGTGGTATTTTGCAATAAGAAGGGTGACATTAAGTGCCTGTTTATTTTCGATGTCTTCATGACATCCGTATAAGACAGCGGATTCCGTTAGAGTAATGGTCTGTTCAAGTTTTATGCGCCACCAGCATGTGAATCTATCCCAGAAAGCTTTGGATACCGTGCAGTGGTATAGTAGGTGGGTTATTGTTTGTTTTTCAGTTTCACATAATGTACAAATATCATTTTCAACAATGCCAGCTCGAAATAGGCTGGATCTGGTAGGCAAAATGTGATGAACTATTTTGTACTGGAAAGCAACGAGTTTAGAATCTTTAGTAATTTGGAAAGGCAATGAGTACACTTTGTGTATGTTTTCTTTAGTGAAACCATATTTAAGAATTCTATTCTCCGCAGTCGGTGGATTTATATTATTGTAACAGTTTAAAATTGTATCGTAGGCTACTCTTGTTGATGGAGGGTCTTGGGGAGGGGTAGTTTGGGGCAAGTTGTTTTGTTTTAGTTTTTGTTTCCAAGCAGCTGGTATAGCGGCGATGATGCCGTGATAGAGTGTGAACGGGATTTTAGTGTTTGCTTTGCGCTGGATTTCATCAAGAGAAAGGAAAGTGTTGTCGTCTTTTAGAAGATCTTTAATACGTGTAATGTGAGCTTGGAATAAAGGTTTGTAAAAAATCGGTTGGTTTCCAATCCGGATATAACTGTTATTCCAAATAATTTTGTCTTGTATATGGTGGTCTTCAGCGAGTTTAACAACGTTATATTCCTGCCAATACTTGAGTAAAGTACGGTAAAAAGGTGGAAGGTTATCTAGGCGAAGGTTTTTGATGTCATACTGACACTTTATCAGGAAAGGTAAACCCCCATACTGGGCGGTGGCAAAATCTGGAATAACTTTCCAGGCGGAGTCGTTTTGATCGGTTATTCTCTTAATCCAAGCTATTTTAAGTGCTTTGTCCATCAATTCGAAATCCATCATTCTAAGACCTCCTTGGTTTATATTTGCTATTATTGTCTTTCTTTTTATTTTGGGCGGTTTTCCTTCCCATATAAAATTAAAAGAAATCTTGTTAATCTCTTTCACATAAATATCGGGAATCTCAAGCACGGAGGTGTTGTAAATTAACTTCGACAATCCAAGAGTTTTAACAATTTTGATTCTACCATGGAGAGTAAGCTTCCTTCTTTTCCAACTTTTAAGGGTGTTTTCTAGCTTGATAATTTTCTCAGCAAAATTTAGATTATTTGCAGCGTCAGAGTTATAAGAAAAGTAAATGCCGAGGGCTTGAATCGGCTCGTGTGGCCATTTAAAATTACCTAAGGTGTCAGTCCTGTTTCTCCAAGCTCCTAGCCACATTGCTTCTGTTTTGCTTGTATTTATTTCAAGACCAGAGGCAAGCTTAAATTCGTGAAGAAGTTTTAATAGATTGGTTACGGAATGTTGGTCGCTTACAAACACTGTTGTGTCGTCTGCAAATTGCGTGAGTTTTATTTCTTTACCTCCATATTAATTCCTTTAATATCCTTATTGTTTTTCAAGGCTTTTGATAGAAGCTCAATACCGATCACAAAGAGGAGGCCTGATAGTGGGCATCCTTGCCTAACGCTTCGGTGTAATTGGAAAAAAACTGATGCGTGGCCATTATTCAGACTCCAAAGTAAGTGGACATACCGTATTTTATTGGACACAAGCATCAGTGAGTTTCGATTTTTTCCTTCCCATACTCTCTGTGTACGATCCTGTATCAAACAGACATCTTACTGACGATCCTTATTACGGTTTTGGAAGCTATAATTATGGTTTTTGTATGAGAATCTAATGTCGAAAAATTTTTTAGTAAAGCGGCTGTTCTAAAAAAAATATAAACTAAAGCTACACGGCAAAGAGTTCTACTGACAAATTTTGGGGGCCTGTTGCTTGTTTTAGTTTTCCATACATTTCTCTGTCTCTGGTTTTATGTAAACAAAACAAGGCTTATGTCACGCAAAATTCGTTGAGAGGGAAGGGGTGCGTTGTCGCGAACGCCTCTGTTTGGCACAAGAAGTCCATGACAATTCTCAAGTAAGAATGATTTAATCGCAAAGTCCCTAGATCTTTAGCCACAATGTTCACCAATCCCGAAAACGCATTCACTCTGGTCATTCACATGGCCTGTAAAGTAACCTTATCTTAACTTTGCAAATTTAAAAGCCTTACTGATATACGTAATTTCCTACTTGTCAAGCTAAATGACTTGATAAGATCAATAAATGAAAATATTGAAATGAACCGATTTCCGACAGCGTCACCCAGTTAAAAAAGAAAAACGTAAAACGTTCTTATACAAACGCATGAGTATAGGCTACCAGTGTAGCCTCATGTTAACTGACAATTGGCCGAAAAAATAGTAGTTAACTGACAATTGGGTACCCCCATTAGCACCCTCATTTAGCAGTGCTAGATTAATTTGTCGTGTGTTTGGCCTTGTTTACAAAATGGTAAAGTAAGCTCACTGTAGCTGTCGAGAAAAAGCTGCGCCGGGTTTACAGCTCTTTACAGGCAAATTCACCGCGAGAAACAACTTCAAGCATCACGCTTCAGTGAATGTTCTGACACCTATAGAATGAATTGAATTCCATTGTAATAATCTAATGGATGGTATCAATTATATATCCGGAAAAAATCCTCCCGTTTTCGCGTTATTTAACGCTATATATTTATGTTTAGTTTTTTTTTTGTAATTTCTAAGTTTTTCAGGTTTGGAATTGTGAAATGTAATACCCTAATCAGCCTGAGTAGTTATGAAAATACATTCTCTAGAGCACCTCCCAAGGTACTATTTCCACATATTTTTATAATAATTCCCGATATCCAATTTTTTAAAAATTCCCAAAGTATATTTTCCTATGATTTTCTTGCGAATCCCTGTCATATTTTTTTGATTTTAAAGGGAAATCAAGACCTAATTAATTACTGTAATTTTTTGTATTATTGGAATATTTCTTATGGAAAAAAAAGTTTTTTTAAAGGGAAATAATTAAAATTTATACGGTAACTCTTGTTTATATCGTTGTTTTTCTATTTATTTAAGAGAATAAAAAAAAAATCTAATAAAATATTCTTAAATAAACGGCTTTACTTAATACTTAAAATTTATTTCCGTATAAAATATAATTAATATCCTTATTGTGTTTAGTCTATAAATCAAACGGGAATAAAGGTTTTTTAAATTGAAGAAATAAAAGAAATCGAAGAAATCGAAGAAATTGAAAAAAAATCAATAACTTAAAAAAATTACAGAAAATATAATAAATTCTTGAATTGCTTTAAATTTCAAAAAGGTATGAGCTCGCTCGCCCTTCGGGCTCGCTCGCGGGATTCGCAAGAAAATGATAGGAAAATATACTTTGGGAATTTTTAAAAAATTGCATATCGGGAATTATTATAAAAATATGTGGAAATAGTACCTTGAGAAGTTCTCTAGAGAATGTATTTTCATAACTACTAAATGGGGCTTTTGGATATTAGGTTTTTTGGGTGATTTAAGTTGTAGGTAGAAAATAAAAAAAACAATTTTTAAAATAATAAAGGTTTAAAGAAATGAAATATTAATATGTATAAGATTATGAACGCAAAGCCAAACACAAACCAAATCATAAAGAAAAACCAAAAGAAAAACCAGAATCCTAAAAAAATGGATTCAAGAGATATTCTACAAGAAAGATTTCATGCTATTGACTTCTTGTTTGTAGAAGTTTTGGAAAAATTAAAAAAAGCTCTAAATTTAGAAAATAAAAAAGAAAGGAAAACAGCAAAAAAAGAATTGAAAGAAATTATTATAAATATAAATTATAAATTGGATCATATTCCAGTTTTAAATTTATATTATAATATGCCTGAAAATATGGAAGATTTAGTAACTTTTGTAATATTTCATTGTTCAGGTGAATTATTCAAATATTTTATAAATATTGGAGAAGGAAGTATGACAGTTTTTGAAAATTCAAATGGATATCCAACTTGTAATGAGAAAAAAATTGTTAAGAAATTATTGAATAAATTTTATAAAAAGATTGTGATAAAAAGTGAAGATCAAGATGAAAATAGAGATAATGATGAAGATTATGGAAATTATTATCTTGATACAGAAGAAGTATTTGATTATATTTATGGATAAATTTTAGCCCCAAAATGGGGCTTTTTTTTATGCTGAAATTTATAACTTTTGCGGAAAAAAAAATAAAGTTAAAAAAATATTTATATATAATAAAAAGGATGTCTTCATCTGATTTAAATAACTTATCATATGGTGAACTTATAAAAATAGCAAAAAAAGAAACTAAAGAAAATAGAAAAATTAAAGAAGAACGAAAGAAACAAAAATTGATTGAATATATTAAAAATAAAAAGGAAGAAAATGATAAATTAAAAAAGAAACCAATAAAACTTAAACCTAAATCTAAACCTAAACCAAAGAAAATTAAAACATTTGATGATTATTTTCTTGAATGTATAAAAAATAAAAAGATTCCAAAAGATACTCCAAAATATTTAAAGAAAGCACTTAAAAGAGCAATGAAAGAATACCACGTTGGAATTAAATTTGAAAAATCTGCTCTTGATAATTTTGCTGAAAAATATGTAATTGAAGGAAAACCAAAAATCTTTCCTAAAGATTATTTTAAAGAAAAAGCTTCACAATTAAAAGAATTTCTTAAAAATCATAGAAATATTAAAGTTAGATTTATATTAGTTTGTTTAATGGAAAGAATGGAGCATGAAGATAAAATTAAAGATAAAGCTTATTTTCATTCTGAAACACATATTAATCTTGAAGGTATAGATGCTAAAGAGATTTTAACTAAAATAATTCTAGAAATTCTTAGTAAAATTTTAATTTATCAAAGAAATGGTTCAGGTTGGTATTTTAAAGAGATTTTATCATTAGAAATTCATACTATAAAATATAAACCTTTGAAAGGATCTTCATATATTAAACTTCCTGGTTTTATTTCAAGTAAAAAAGCTATAATAAATTTAGAAAATAAAAAAGATAATAAATGTTTCATGTGGTGTATTTTAAGATATTTACATCCACATGAAAAAGATCCTCAAAGAATTTCAAATTTAAAAAAATACAAAAACGATCTTAATTTTAAAGGTATAGATTTTCCATTTAAATTAACAGATATAAAAAGGTTTGAGAATCAAAACCCGAATCTCCCAGGAATTAATGTTTTTTCAATTAATGAATATAATAAATTTTATCCTTTAAGAATTAATGACAAAGATTGTAATAATACAATAGATTTATTTCTTTATGAAGACACCGGAAAAACACATTATACACTTATCAAAAATTTTTCAAGATTAATCAATACACAAATAAGTAAAGATACAAGAAAAAAATATTTTTGTAAAAAATGTTTATCTCATTTTACAAAAGAGGATCTCCTAAAGAAACACATTATATTTTGTTCTAATAATGAGACAGCTGCAGTAAAAATGCCTCCTAAAAACTCATTTTTATCTTTTAAAAATTATAATAAAAAATTACCTTTACCATTTGTTATTTATGCTGATTTTGAATGTTTTACAAAACCAATGAATAATTGTGAACCGGATCCAAATTATTCTTATTCAATGGAATATCAAAAACATGAACCTTGTGGATTTTGTATTTATATTAAATCTTTTGATTTTGATGATAGAGTTGATAGAATTTTTGAAACTAATCCAATTATTTATACAAAGAAAAAAGAAGATGAAAATATTTCATTAGTTTTTGTAAAAGAATTAAAAAAAATTGCAAAACAAATTAATTTTAGTTTTTATAATTTCCCAAAAACGATGATATTTACAGACTCTGATAAAATAGAGTTTAATAAATCAACAAATTGTCATATTTGTGAAAAACCTTTTATTGAAGGAGACTTTAAGAATAAAAAAGTTAGAGATCATTGCCATTTTACTGGTAAGTTTAGAGGAGCTGCTCATAATAATTGTAATATTTTTTGTAAAAAACCTAGAGTACTTCCTGTAATATTTCATAATCTTCAAGGTTATGATTCACATCTTTTTATTAAAGAATTAGCAAAAATGAAAGGAGATTTAACTTTTATTCCTAAAACAGAAGAGAAATATATATCATTTTCTAAGAAAATTAAAGTAGCTGAATTTATGAGAGAAGATGAAAAAATTACAATTAATTTTGAAATACGTTTTATTGATTCATTTAAATTTTTATTAACTTCTTTATCAAATCTTGTAAATAATTTACAACCTGATGATTTTTATTCTATAAAAAGTTATTATGATAAAAATATAGAATTATTAACAAGAAAAGGAGTATATCCTTATGATTATGTAAATTCTTTAGAAAAATTCAAAGAAACACAATTACCACCAAAAGAAGAATTTTATTCAAAATTAAATGATGAAGACATAACTGATGAAGACTACACCCATGCACAAAAGGTTTGGTCACAATTTAATTGTAAAACTATTAAAGATTATCATGATTTATATCTTAAAACAGATGTATTACTTTTAGCTGATGTGTTTGAAAACTTTCGTAAAACTTGTTTGAAGTATTATAATTTAGATCCAGCTCATTATTATACATCTCCTGGATTAGCTTGGGATGCATGTCTTAAAGAAACAGAACAAAGACTTGAATTATTACATGATTATGATATGTTAATGATGTTTGATCAAGGAATTAGAGGTGGTATAACTCATATATCAAAAAGATATTCAGAAGCAAACAATAAATATATGAAAAATTATAATCCAAATGAAGAATCAAAATTTATTACATATCTTGATGCTAATAATCTTTATGGTTGGTCAATGATACAAAAACTTCCAACTCATGGTTTTAAATGGATGAAAAATCTTACAAAAGAAAATGTAATTGAAATATTAGAAAAGAAAATTACAAATAATGGTTATATATTTGAAGTGGATCTTAAATATCCAAAAAACTATGGAAAGAACATAATGATTATCCACTTGCTACAGAAAGATTAAAGTTTGGTTCGGTAGAGAAACTTGTTGGATCTTTTTACTGTAAAAAGAATTATATAATACATTATAGAAATCTTAGACAATGTTTAGAATTAGGACTTGAACTTGAAAAAGTACACAGAGGAATATCATTTTATCAATCTGAATGGATGAAACCTTATATTGAAAAAAATACAGAATTAAGAAAACAATCTAAAAACTCTTTTGAAAAAGATTTTTTTAAATTAATGAATAATTCTGTATTTGGTAAAACAATTGAAAATATAAGAAAAAGACAAAATATACAATTAGTAAATAATAAGAAAAAGGCTATTAATTTGTCATCAAAACCTAATTTTGATCGATTAACAATATTTGATCAAAAATTAATTGCAGTTCATTTGAAAAAGACAGAAATATATTTCAATAAACCGATTTATGTGGGTCAAGCTGTTCTTGATTTGTCAAAATTTCATATGTATGATTTTCATTATAATTATATTAGAGAGAAGTATTCCAATAAAGCTGAATTATTATTCACAGATACAGATTCATTAATGTATGAAATTCATACAGATGATTTTTATTATGATATAAGAAAAGACATCAAAAAAAAGTTTGATACAAGTGGTGATCCAGAAAATCATGAATCTGGAATAAAAACTGGAATTAATAAGAAAGTAATAGGAATGTTTAAAGATGAAGCTTGTGGAAAACAAATTACACATTTTGTTGGTCTAAGACCTAAGCTTTATTCTTTTAAAGTTGAAGACATTGAAGTAAAGAAATGTAAAGGAATTAAGAAGAATGCTATTAAAAGGGAAATAACATTTGAAGATTTCAAGAAATGTTTATTCTCAGAAAAAGAAGAAATGAGAACAATGAATATAATCAGAAGTAAAGAACATAAAATTTACTCGATGAAAATGAATAAAGTAGCATTATCTGCAAATGATGATAAAAGGTTAATTTGTAAAAATAAAATTAATACTTTAGCTTTGAGAAATTAAAAAAAATAATATAAAATAAAATGATTAATTTCACAAAAAAAGATATTTTATTAATATATTTAAGAAGACTTTTTTTAATAGAAGATTTTGATGAAGAAATTAGATATAAAAGGTATAAGAGAGAAAGATTTTATAAAAGAGAAAATTTAAAAAATTTAAAAAAAATAAAAGATTAAAAAATGTATACAGAAGAAGAAATTATAATATCATAATTTTAATTGAGTTTTGAAAATTAAGTTGTAGCGGAAAAAAAAAATAATTTAAAAAAAATATATTTATATAAAATAAAAATGAATTCTTCGCAAAGCAAATCTGTTAATACGCAATACAAAGCAATTCCTATCACTCTTTTTGGTGTAACATATTTTGATAAAATATTATATGGTAAAATGTTTATGATTGATCTTCATTTTCACAATATATATATTAATTATCGAAGATTTTATGAGTTAAGAAAGAGAGAAATTGAAGATAAAATTATATCAGATAATAGTTTAAAAATAAAAGATATATTAAGATATTTTGAAAAAAGTAAAAAAAGTAATGAAATAGACAAACAAAAAAGAAAATATTTCAATAGAATAAGAAAAGAAATAAAATATATGAGAAAATATTTAATGAAAGAAGAATATAAAGAAAAAGTTTTATATCGTATTGAAGATGAAAATATAAAATTCGGAATTTTAAATTATGAAAAGTTAATAGATTTTACACATTCTAATTATTTAAGTTTTAGCATAATTAAAAGTATTATGTTAAGACAAAAAAATATAGAAAATCATTATATCGTGAAGATATTTTTAAATGTCAGGGAAAACTTTCATTGAGAAAAGATGATAAAGAAATAAGAAAAGAAATAAGAAAAATTGTTAAAGATTTTGAAAGTTATTTTAAAGAAAAAGATATTATTCTTTGGCAAACCAATTCTGATTCTGATTCTGATATTGATAGAGTTAGTCAAGTTAATTATATTTATTAACAATAAAAAAATATATCGTTTTTAGGGATTTTTTTTATGTCGAAATTTATAATTTTATTTAAAAAAATTTATTTATAATAAAAATGATTACTACGCAAAACAAAGCAATTCCAATCACTCTTTTTGGTATTAAATATTATGATAAAATATTATATGGTAAAATGTTTATGATTGATCTTCATTTTTATAATTTATGTAAATATTATCAAAAATTTTATGAAATAAGAAGTAAAGAAATTATAGATTTTTTTGAAATAAATAATAAAATAAAAATGGAAGAAATAGTTTCAAAATATAAAGAAAGTATTAAATTTAATAAAGAAAAAAATAAATATTTGAATAGAATGAGAAAAGAAATAAATTATATGAATAAATATTTAATGAAAAAAGAATATATAGGAAAAGTTTTAATTAAAGTTATTCATGATGAAGATGAAGATGATTGGAGAAAAAAGAATATAAAAGGAAATTTAGAATTCTTAATTTTAGAAGATTGTTATCTTATATAGATAGAACTTTTTTATATGATTTTGAAACTTTAGAATATAGAAGATGTAATGCTAATAAAATAAATACTTTAGATTTAAGAGATAGGGAAGGATTATGTATAATTAAAGTATTTTTTACATTAAGAAGTGAACAAAAAGAATTATACCAAGAATTAGTAAAAATAATTGATGAATTTGAAGATTATTTTAAAATAAAAATTTAAAAAAAAAAATATTTATATATAATAAAATGCAACTTACATCTCCCGAAAACATTTCTAAAGAAAATCTAATTTTTAACGAAGCCAAACAATATAAAGTCAAGAATTCTAAGATGAAATATCATCGTATTAAAATCGAAACATCTTATCCTAATGGTAAGCAAGGTCCTCTTATAATTGAAACACCTTTACTTTTTAGTTTTGGTGTATCTGAAAGAAAGAATCAAGAATCACAAGAATTAGTTGGATATACAATTCCTGTTTGTTTATGGGAAAAAGATAAAGATCCAACAGAAGAGGAAAATGACTTTTTTAATGCAATAAAAAATATTCAACAACTTTGTTATGACCATCTTGAAGATACATTTGGTGTTGAAGAATCTCAAAATTTATCTCAAATGTTATATTATAAAAAGAAAGAATATACTGATAAAAAAGGAAGAACTAAAAAAGTAAATGATGATAGTGTTTCACCAGTTTTATATGCAAAACTTATATATTCAGAAAAATCTAATAAAATTCTATCTTTGTTTAAAACAAAAGGAAATAAAAATGTTGATCCATTTGAATATCTTAATCAATATTGTAAAGTAAAATTAGCTTTAATAATTGAGAGTATTTATATTTCCAAATTAGTAAAATCTATTCAAGTTAAAGTTCATGAAGTTTATGTTAGACCATTAAAACCAAGAGAATCATTAATGATTAAAGAAGAAAGTGATGACGAAGTCGATGAAGAAAATGAAGAAGGTGATTCACAGGATTTGTTTTAAACTGAAATAAAGTATTTTGCCCTTTTTAGGGCTTTTTTTCATGTCGCTTGAAACAATTTTTAATACTACAATAGTATTAAAAATCTTTCAAATCACTCAAAGGAATCCACGAATTAAACTTGTCAGGATATCCACTCCATTTAACTAAAGCTAACTTTTTCTTGGTGTCTCGTTTCAATACTTTCTCAATTCTATATATTTCTTGTTTTGCTTTTTGTAATTCTTTTTCATAAAAAGATCCTTTTACTTCTTCACCCATTAAATCAACAATTTTATAGGTGATAGGTTTTGTATTTAATATTTCATTAACCACAAATATTTCCTCTGTCCAGTTAGGAGTATATCCTTTATCAAATACAGGTCTCTTATATTTTGATATACGAACGAAATCTCCAACCTTAAATTTTATTTTTCCAGGTTTCAAATAAATTAAATCTGAATATAAATTAGCATAAACTTTTTCTTCGTTTTCTTTTTTACTAGCTTGAATTGGAGTCATTTTAATACTAGAATGTCTTGTTTTATTATAATCATTAACTAATTTATCAAGGATGTTCCAATAAACAGTATTGTTATTTACACTGAACATCTTAAACATTCTGGTTTTCATTGTTTTATTCCATCTCTCAACAATGCTTGATTTCTCTTCATTCTCTGTATGATATAATTTGATTTTATTCTTTTCAAGGAGGTCCTTAAAATGTTTACTGATAAATTCAGAACCTTTATCTGTCCAAAGCATTTTTGGTTTACGTTTACTTTTTTTAAATATATCATCAAATGCTTTACTAACACTTTCAGTCTTTTTGTTTTTCAATGGTTCAATCCATCCATATTTACTAAAAATATCTATTACCATCAGTAAATAATTTATTCCTTTATTCCATTTACTAAACTTTTGCATTTCAACCAAATCTGCAGCCCAGATTTCATCAATCCCATTTGATATTACAGTTCTCTTTGAAAAATTTCTAGTGATTGGTTTATGTAATTCATCGGCTAATTGTTGAGTCCAATCACTATTATTACTCAACGCCGCTTTACGTTTTTTGTCTTCTTTGGTAAACCCAAACCAAGTTTCTGTTTAGTATTTATAATAAATCTCGCTGTTTGACCCCATTTCGGTATTTCACCGTATGGAATCAGATCTAAAGATTTAACCATTTGTCTATCACATTCATTCTTATTTTTTCCCATATCATAACATATATCATGATAAGCAGCAATTTCATCTACTTTATTATATGGTTTAACCATCCATTCTAATACTTCACCTGTTTCAGGATCATATCTTAATTGTTCATTCAAAGGGTTATACGGACCCATGTACTTATATTCTCCAGGAGTCCAACCACCTTTTGGTTTTGGTAATTTTCCAATGAGTTTATGAATATCTACACTACCTCCTTGGTCTAGATCTTTTCTATTTGTTTTATATTTTAATTTTGGTCTTATTTTTGTTGATATTTCATCCAATGCTTTACTACCAACATCTTGAATCATTGGAGTTAATTTATTTAATCCATAATTAATTGCTTTTTTCTGTAAGTTTTTATTATAAGATTATATAATTATTTGTAAAAAATAACATTTAATTTTATTCAAATTATCTAGCATTATAATAAAAAAGTATGAAAATCCCAAATTATGATTCGAATCAAAAAACAAAGTCTAAAAAACTATGTAATTTCTTAGATGAAGATTTCAGAATGCTTATTGCTGGTCAAACCCGTTGTGGAAAAACAAATACTCTAATGCATATGATAAGATCCCCATTAGTTTACTATGATAAAATTTATTATTATGGTCCTAATCATAATCAAGAAAAATTACAAGATCTTAAAAAAATAATGTCTCGAATTAGTGAAAAAGTTGGATACTCTGTTTTAGAATTTCCAGAAGATATAATGGAAACAACAGAATATCCAGAAGATAATAGAAAAATTGTTGTATTTGACGATCTTGTTAATGCTACAGATGGAATTCAGAAAAAAATAGCAAATCATTATACTGATGGAAGACATCATGGTATCAGCCCTATTTATCTAAGTCAGAGTTATTATGATGTACCCTCAAAATTAAGATTAAATTGTTCTCATATGATATTATATCCACCTGTGAGTAAAAATCATTTGAATCTTATTGCAAAAGAAAATTTGATTGATCCAAATCTTTTTAATAAACTTAGACCTTATGAATTCTTGTTTTTAGATAAAGAACAAAAATCAGTTACTAAGAATTTTGATGAAAAAATATAATTATAAAATAAAAATGGGAATATTCAATAATATCAATCAATACACTAATATTGATATCAACGAATATATTAGACAGATTAGTCAAGAAATACATGCAAGCACAGGAATTAAATTAGATGGTGATAATAATTACGATATTGAACAAAAACGATTAGTAAATCTTAGTGAAGGTATTAATTCTTCTGATGCTATAACTAAACATCAATTTGAAACTGGATTAGAATCAAAACCTAATCCTACTGAAGTTATTCTTGTTAATGGAGCAAATCATATGACTGGTCATCTTGATTTAGGTGGAAATAGAATGGTTCGTCCTGGAGGAATTGAAATGAATCGAAAATTAATTACAAATATGGATACAGATGAAAATAATGATTTATCAGCTGTAAATATGATTACTTTGAAGAAATATCATCCTAATGTTCCTCCTCATACTCATGAAGTTACTAAAAATATAGATTTGAAAGAACTTTTTAATGTTATACAAAGTAAGCAACAAAGTTTTGGTTATTTAACACAAAATTATAACAATGTAATTTCTTATAATGATGCAAAGAATATTTTCTTATCACGTAAAGAAGTCTCTCCAATGGAAAATGATATTGATATCAATGATAATCGAATATTTAATCTATCAAAATTACCTACATTTGATCATGAAGTACCGAATAAAGAATATGTTGATCAACAAGATAATAACTTAAACAATATGATAAGTGAATTAAACACAAGAAAATTAAGCAATCCTTCTGGAAAAGACCTTATAATGCAAAGTCAAAAAATTAGGGGATTGTTAACAGATGAAAATGATCCAAATTCAGCAAGCAATGTTCAATATGTTAAAACAAAAACCAGTGAAAATACTACAAAAATAACTAAATTAGAACAAGATTATAAAGATTATGTTAATAAATCTCATATCTCTTCTACTTTTTACCAAAAAGATCAATTTAGATATTTAATGGAAAATGTTAATGAAAGTAGCAGTGAATATGGAATTACAGTATTTGGAATAAATGATTTTTCGGGGAGTCCTCATTTATTCAATAAAAAAGCATATGATTTTAAAATAAATAAAAATTCAAGTGATAATAAATACTCAGGAAGACTTAGTTTTAATTTATATAAAATTCCTGAAGGAGAATATACTATTTGTATTGAATTTTTTCCACTTTCTATGACAAATGTGAGTGTTGATGTTGTAAGTACAAGTTTAAATATTAATCAACAATCTACAAAAAAGTTTTCTAATTATACAAGATCAATTATTCATTTACATAAATGGAAGATTTCCCCACCTGAGTATATTTATGTTGACATGAAATGCGATGGAATTTCATCTTCTCCTAATCAAGGACAAGGATATTTAATTATTTATGGTGTTAAAAATTACGTAGCAGACGTTGAATCAAGTGTTTATGATTCACCATTCAATTTTGAAAATAAGAAAATGGAGATGCAGACTGATATTGTTATGAATAATCATGATATTAGTATTAAAAATCCAACAAAAGATGATCAACCTGTTAGTTTAGCTTTTTTGAAATCGTTGAAAGAATATTTTGTCATTACAGGTTATCATTCTAGTACTGATGGATTTTATGTAAAATTCAATTCTGGAATAAATTCAATCGCTTTTCCATTTGATTGCACTTTAGAAACATTAAACTCTTTCGTTCTTAGCAGAGTAATTACAAACTCTGTTCGTTTTAATATAAAAATAAAAATAATTGGTCAACCAGATAGAATTTTAATTTCTGATGATAATGTTGAACAAACTTTTACAAATATTAATCTACTATATAGAAAAAATGCAAGATTTAGCGTTGAAATAGTAAAAAAAAATCCTACTGGTCTAGCTGATTATCCAAATATACCTATTTCATTTACTTTTACATTCAGTAAAAGTTTATTATAAACATTATAAATAAAATGTCAATCACAAGAATAAAATCATTAAGAAATAAAAAAGAACCAAAAGATATATTCGAATTCAATCATATTTCTTCAACTTTAGATCTTGAGAAAATCAAACAATTAAAGGATTTATACTCTTTTTATCATAAAAAAACATGGATATACAAAAACAGTC
The DNA here is from genome assembly GCA_022457155.1 of Cladopsammia gracilis. Lineage (NCBI taxonomy): Eukaryota > Metazoa > Cnidaria > Anthozoa > Scleractinia > Dendrophylliidae > Cladopsammia > Cladopsammia gracilis. The sequence goes on from JAJGOT010000321.1 coordinate 513,661, forward strand.
AAAGTAAATACAAAAAAATAAATTATATTATGAATATTTCGTCTGTGTTACTAGCTTCAGTTGGTGTAATAACAGGTGGAATAACCTTAAACCCTATTATTTTAAGTGTTTTAACTGGAGCTGGAATAATATTAAAAACATATCATGAAATGAAAAATTACAAAGGTAAATTAGACATGGTTAAATTTGGATTTACAACTTATGAAAAAGTATTGACTAATTTACGAACAGCAATGAGAGGTGGTGAATTCGATTATCAGAAATTTATATCTGATATGAAACTTTTAGATCAAGAAATGATAGAATTAACACCTACTTCATCGAAGATTGAAAAGAAATACAATAAAAAGTTTAAGACGTAAGAAATTAATTAAAACCAGACTTGTTTGTAATTTCACGCTGTTATTTTAATTAGATATTTTACACTTCCTCTGGATTCCGCTGAGTGATGCGGCAAAGCTTTACTAATTTAAATTACTCCAAACTCCCCCGTCATCTTGACAAATCTGTGTTATAATTTTTAAGTTATTACAAAAAAAAATCTTTGTGGCAACTCACACTTTAAAAGTCTTGGAAAAATAGTTACAAGTTCAGTTTCCCACGCGTGGGAATATTTATTGTTTCAACACCTTTTATGACAGCTATAACTTAAAATCACTTATTTAATGTTTCACATAGAAAACTGTCTAACGCGTTAGACAAGGGGTTTCCCCGAATTACACGTAATTCAGTATTTTGAATATTCTATTTTTTTTCAAATAAATTCCCACGCGTGGGAAACTATGATATAATGGGAAAACCCCCCCTTTTTTTTAAAAAAAATATTCTGTGAATCATTAAATATTTAACCATTAGTCAAAACAAACTGCAGATATTTGTATTCGGTAGTTATGAAAATACATTCTCTAGAGAACTTCTCAAGGTACTATTTCCACATATTTTTATAATAATTCCCGATATCCAATTTTTTAAAAATTCCCAAAGTATATTATCCTATCATTTTCTTGCGAATCCCGCGAGCGAGCCCGAAGGGCGAGCGAGCTCATACCTTTTTGAAATTTAAAGCAATTCAAGAATTTATTATATTTTCTGTAATTTTTTTAAGTTATTGATTTTTTTTCAATTTCTTCGATTTCTTCGATTTCTTTTATTTCTTCAATTTAAAAAACCTTTATTCCCGTTTGATTTATAGACTAAACACAATAAGGATATTAATATTAAGTAAAGCCGTTTATTTAAGAATATTTTATTAGATTTTTTTTGATTCTCTTAAATAAATAGAAAAACAACGATATAAACAAGAGTTACCGTATAAATTTTAATTATTTCCCTTTAAAAAAACTTTTTTTTCCATAAGAAATATTCCAATAATACAAAAAATTACAGTAATTAATTAGGTCTTGATTTCCCTTTAAAATCAAAAAAATATGACAGGGATTCGCAAGAAAATCATAGGAAAATATACTTTGGGAATTTTTAAAAAATTGGATATCGGGAATTATTATAAAAATATGTGGAAATAGTACCTTGGGAGGTGCTCTAGAGAATGTATTTTCCTAACTACTAGCCTGAAGGTTATTTTCGGAGAGGTTTGATCTCGTCATTTCACGAACAGAAATCTAGAACCGGAAAGAGTTACGCGATTAACATCGGAACGAATAGATTGCCGTCCAAAATGGTGGCGCTGTTCAGATGTGTGTTACTTTTCCTTTATACCCTCTTAAAGTTTGATGTTCCCAATGTTTACGTAGTTTTCTACGAAAGAGACGATAACTTTGTAATAGGAACGAAATTAAAAAAAGCCCGTCAAGGTTGTTGAAAGGAGGTGTCGCAGAAGATTCCTTTTTAGAATTTTCAGTCAGTTCAGTTGTAACCTGTTGGTAAACGAACTTGAAATGTTCACCCGTATACAGACTTCTATTTTATGAGAGGGGTGAATCCAGTGATCTGTTTTTGGTCGTATCGTAAGTGTCTCAGTAAAGGCTGTAATTTGAGCTTGTATTCGCTACGCTTTATAGCTGCGTGGAGCTCGCTAAAACCTTCGTTGGCATTTTTGGTAGTTTCTTGGTGTTGCGGATGGTGTGATCACCAAATGACGTAAAACAAAAGATTCAAAAGACACTGAACAATACCCACACCAAAACACAAAAGCTAACCAACAATGGCTTCCGCAACACCAAGAAACACCCGCATTTTTGACAGTCTAGCGACTGCTACGTTTATGCCAGCCCACTGTTTGATTGAGGCAAATATATGTATATTTCTATGAATACATGTAGGTGAATGTAGTGTAGTATTAGTTTTTATACGGAAGTAATGCGACTTGTTGCTTGTGTTTATTATAGCCGGCGTAAGGGCAAGAGCCCTTTTAGGAGCCAGCAAATCAATAAAAGTCGTGAGTATCAAAAGAGTCTCGAGTGTGACTATAAATAATTTTCATGTTAGTGTAGCGTATTTGTTTAAAATAGTCTTTATTTGACTGAGGGGAAACTTCAACTTGATTGTATTACGCCACAGCCAACCCGTGAATAAGAAATGCTAACACGTAACGCAATATTGCGGTAAGCTTATGTTTTCAATTAGCTCCCAAATAGAACAAAAGCCAAATCCATACTCTTGCATAATCAAACCGAAAGATTGATACTTCATTAGCTTAGTCGGCAAAATCTCACCTCTCTTGCATACTATTGCATAATCATGACACCTCAACGTTTTTACCCATTCAAAACTGAAATTACTAATTACTGTTTTCCTCAAAAATCTCGACAAACTATCAACACATACAAAAAAAACATCTTTAGGAACAAAATTTTACTGCTTAACGAATCCAATACGTATATTTAACTTACGTTCTAATTCGCTGCGCTCAAACGAACGTAAATCATTTTACCCTTCAATTCCTGTAATACTAATCACCAGACACAAAGTATGGTAGGATACGCAAGCGAATCCAGCACAGTTTTATTACATCATACATGAAGTTACAGAAGGGAATGCATCTAAATAGGCTAATTACTATATCTTACAATTCTTCGTATACCTTAACTAATCTAACGGAAAAAGTAAATATATGTGCCCCGCAATATTACAATCCCGAATACTTAGTTACTTGTAACCTTCTCTTAAGGCTTCCTTCGACATCCATGTCCCTAGCGGAATCGGACTTACATCTCAGCCATGTATTATGAGTAGCCTTTCTGGGATCGAATTACTACGTTTCAACTCCGCACATCATACGCTCCAATAGATTGATTTTTCTGCATTTCGGCCGGACGCCAACGGCATTTACGAACATATTTAATATAATGTGAGTATAACAATACAATTTAACGGTACGTGTACTCAAAATCCATAAAATGAAAATAATACAATGCTAATGACGAACCAGAGCTGAGCAACCACTTACATACAAAGAAATTGCGGTTAAACGGAGGCCAGAAAAAACCTGTCACCCAAAAAACCCCTTTTGGGGAAAAATATGCGGCAGGAAATCTGGGTAAGATCCATGGCTCAAACTCTGTAGCCCATCCTACGAGGCCCTATATAAGTATTACACAATAAGTACAAAATGCGCCGAAGTTCTTACACAGTAAGAAATAAATAAATAAATACTGAAGCTGAATGTTGCAGGCCTAGAATGACTAACCGCGTACGATACTTCGCTTATAACGAAGTTATGCTACCCACAATGCACTACAACAATAATGCCCGGCCCCTGCTGTTCCCGTGCCGTAGAAATATCAAATTCTGTCTAACTCGTTGACTACGTTGCTCAAACGCCAGAAATTACATTATACACACCGCGGATGTAAAACCGCCAGATCCTTGGCTATGAAGGCCATAATTGTTGTGGGTTATAACCTAGCTGACTTAAGGCATCTCTGAGAACTTCCCTGCATCTAGTGTAAGAGAACTAACCACTACTAGGGTATAACTAGAGTTACTACGGTGAAACACGAGAGGTCTTAATAACGGGAGAGTACTACTATCGCCAATACGGCTACATTCAAATACCTTCTTAAACACTCACAGGGCAGCATTTAGAACCAGATGCACTAACAAAGACGTAGTTCCCTTCCCTATATATTTCCGTCTTATTTTACACCAGCTCGTAAATGTTTTAATAACACGCATATAAGATGTGGCTGTACTATCTGCTCTGGACTTCAACATCGCCTCCAACACCTGATTAACACTCAGTGAAGCAAAATTGCGAAAACACTTCCATCCTTTGCTTGAAGAAAACGTCTGAAAAAGCAAGAGCACAACATACGAACGAAAACGAACAAACGAACTAGAAACAACACACGAACACCCCGCCCCGAAATCATGAGCGCACAAAACTGCCAACAAGTTAAGTGCCGCCTCTCCGAAAAGGTCACTGCTACATAAATCGATAAGGCATTGTTTCAGGCCAGTGCCACATAAAGCAATGAATCTCTATTCGGCCAGTGCCACACAAATCAATGGATCATAGTCTAGGCCCCTGCCGCATATATTGAGAAATCATTATCTTGGCCCGTGCCCGTGCAATATATAAATTTCACTAATAAATTACGCTGTAAACTCCAATCCATATTCGGCCAGTGTCACACAAATCAATAGATCGTAGTCTGGGCCCCTGCTGCATATATTGAGAAATCATTATCTAGGCCTGTGCCCGTGCAATATATAAATTTCACTAATAAATTACGCAGTAAACTCCAATCCATATTCGGCCAATGCCGCACAGATCAATAGATCGTAGTCTGGGCCCGTGCCGCATATATTGAGAAATCATTATCTAGGTCCGTGCCCAGTGCCATATATAAAATTCCGCTCATAATAAATTACGCGGTAAACTCCAATCCATATTCGGCCAGTGCCGCACAAATCAATAGATCGTAGTCTGCGCCCGTGCCGCATATATTGAGCAATCATTATCTAGGCCCGTGCCCAGTGCCATATATAAAATTCCGCTCATAATAAATTACGCTGTAAACTCCAATCCATATTCGGCCAGTGCCGCACAAATCAATAGATCGTAGTCTGCGCCCGTGCCGCATATATTGAGCAATCATTATCTAGGCCCGTGCCCGTACAACATATAAATTCTACTAATAAATTACGCAGTAAATTCCATTCTAATTTAGGGCGACAATATCTCCTGTGAATTGATCTGACCTTAAAAGCAAATAAGAGTTTCTCCCGCGCGTTAAAACTTCCTTCCCGATATGAATACCGTGGGCCACGAGATAACTATTATATTTATATGCATAATTAATGGGAAGTAATGAGCCGAAGACCAACGAGTACAACAAGTGTACCAACAGCATACTGACATTCCATATAATAATGTAATACCCGCGGAATAATACCAACAGGGGGAAACACCCGACAATTCTCACCGCGGAGATGCTGAGCGAAAAGATCGACATCCGCACTGTATGGGTTTCATCACCGTGAAAAGAACTTAGGGAGTTTGTGATTGTAATAATTGGTAAGAGAATTGACACTATAGGGCCCCCACCGATGCTCAAGAGGTAGAAAAAACTCATGTAATTGCCAATCATCGATATCAATTAGCCGACTAATATAACCCAACTTGCTGATTAACAGTAGGAGGGAACCCTGGGACCTCCAAATAGATATACGATCGAATGCAAATGTTAAAAATACTCCGGGTCATCTTGCGAAACTCCAATGTCGTGCTGCCCCCTTCAACGATTTTATCAGCCGCTTGGCTGTCAGTAAACTGCTTAACATGCGATCCTTGGAGCACTCAAGGCAAAAGATTGCAATGAAAATTCAATAACGAACAACTCCCTCCACGCGGCACTTGAAAACGCTCGTTCTGCGTCCACGTTTTATGACACACAAATTCATTGTTTGGGTCAACAAATGCACCACCCTCAGTTGCACTGGCATCTGAATATACAAAATAAATAGAATCTTTACTTTCAAAGCAATATCTGCTATTGATATTAACCAGCTTCTCCTTCCAAAAATATAATTCCTCTTTGCAGTAAGCATCAAGGCAGAAATATGGAATCCCACTTATCTCGACAAAAATAGACATGATGCAATGACTGGTCATTATCCTACCAAAGTTGCCCACTGCTGATGCCGTAGAAATAATTTGATCGATGAAGGAAGCTAACTCTCTAAACTTTAAATCAGTGAGAATTACACGTTCTATTATTGAGAATTACTAATTATTAATTAATCAGTGAGAATTACACGGTCGTTATTGACTATGGTATCAATAATCTTTGTAATTCTTCTACCTACAATTTAAAGTACCCAATACGGAATTCAAGGTTATGCCTAACCAGTCCAATATTGAATGGGGACCCATACCGGTTTCTCGTCATAAATTTCAAAACCCGCATTACATAAATCCTGCTTTACAGCCAGGGCCTTAACGCGGCAACCTTCAGTATACTGGACTGTCGCCAACCGTCGTCCAAGAAAATGGCTATGTAGATCCCCTGTATACTCCAGTGTTTCTCTAAAGGTTTAAAACCTTTGTAAATATATGAGGAGCTGTTGAACGCCCAAACGGAAGAACAGTAAAATATAATATATATTATAGGACTCAGGATCTCGCCAGGAAAATCCCCGGTAGGGTTGGTGTTCCTGTGAGATATCGATATGACGATAGCCGTTTTTTAAATCGAAAGAGAACATGCACGAACCTTGGTAAATTAAGCGATAGCGACTTCCCAATCTTGATATTTGACCCTGTGTTTACTAAACGACCTATTAACGTGGCATTAATCCAGAATTAGCCTCTTTCGCCCCATGGCTGTATAGATACTGACAAGGGATAAACAACTAAAGGTTGCTGGTCTACCTGCGAATTTGACCAGAATTAGCTAGCTCAATGACGGCTTGATTCACAAATTCAGCATGCAGTAGCGCGGAACTATGTTTTTAGTTTTTCAGACAATGGGAATCTAGTAAACGGTAATTTATAGCCCTTGCCAATGGTTGTCAAAATAAAAATCGGAGCGCCAATAGCTTCTCCAAAACCCTAGATTTTTCTTTAGACTACCCTTAACACCTCAAACCTGTCCGCTTCCGAATTCATATTTCTTCATCACATCCTCTACCTGTGCCAAGTCCTCTTCGCCGTTTTGATTGAAAATGAGATGATTCGCTTTCAACCGGCTTGTTATGTTAGCGTCCAGGGTATGTAATGCAGCTTAAGGCTGGTTCTCATATAATCGTCCCGGTCGTCCCGGTCGTCCGAGTCGTTTCAAAAGTTTTTTGCAAACGACTCAGACGATCGGGACGACTCAAGCGATTTGGGTTCTCATATGGTCGTCCCGGTCGTCTCGAACGTCAATAGCGCAGTCGTAAACTGTGTCCGACAACATGTTTTGGGCAATAATACTGCATTCTGGGGTAGATTTGGGTTGCTTCTATCGCCGCAGTCGTCCCGGTCGCCTGAGAGTAGTTCTCATATGATCGTCCCCGATTATTCACGATGGTCTCAGTTGTCCGGATAGAACACAGTTCTATCCAAGCGACCGCGATCGTCCCAGTCGTCCGGGTCGTTTGCGATCGTCCCGGTTTGTCTCAGAAGTGTTCTCATATAATCGTCCCGGTCGTCCGTGCACTTTTTGAAACGACTCGGACGACCGGGACGACCGGGACGATTATATGAGAACCAGCCTTAAGGGACCGGTAACCTCCTTGCCAAGACACGAGTTTGCAGTCCTTAGCCCAAAGCCCAAGTCTTCCGCATTTGTAGCAACGGAAGTTGCCGCCAGTAGCGTCTCTTCGGCCTACAAAGTAAAGCGAAACATAAACCCGGGGTGGGGGGGGGGGTGGGGTAAAGAGATGTGGAAACTGTGCGGAACCGCAGGCGTGAATGAAATTCATGAATAGGCCAAGGTCTATAAGTACTGGAAAGCTGACCAATAGGACGTGTGTAATGCACAATAGAGGGTGCGGCAGGTGATAAAGCTAAACAAGTAGCATAAATTACTTGGAATACCAGCGGAAAATACATTTACGTTCTAATTCGCTGCGCTCAAACGAACGTAAATCATTTTACCCTTCAATTCCTGTAATACTAATCACCAGACACAAAGTATGGTAGGATACGCAAGCGAATCCAGCACATATGAATTCACAAAGTAAAATGAAAGGCGCTTTTTCTTACCACGAGAAAGCTGATTATCAGAGCGCGTAGAAAATCTCGCTTTCTTTCCGCGGCCGCTCGCACGTTGATCTCTCTGTCGCCTTTTACGACTCGCCGCTTCTCTGGCCTTCTTTAGACGCTTTTCATCTTCCGAGCCGGATGGCAGTTCGTTTGACTCGTACTCCGCTACCACTTGCCAACCGTCCTTACTTTTAACTGCGACCTTTTTCAGCTTCTGCCGTTTGTAGATACGCTGCCTGGCTTCTTGGGAAAGAGTCTTTATACAAGCCAAATTAAGCTCCCCGCGTTCGCTCTCGATTTGAATACTTTCAAGGATGAAGTCTAATTCAGTGTTCAGCTAGAACGCCCTTGTACTTCAACTGCACTATTTCTTTATCCATCCTACTCTTTTGAACGATCTGCTTCTCTTTATCTTCCAATTTCTGCTCGAGATAGCCTTTGAACGTGGAAAATACTTGATCAACATTTCGCGAGTTGCCTCCGCGTTCGTCGCTCGTTTGGCCTGTTTCTGCCGGAACGGAAGATCCTTCAGATTGCCTCTGATCGCTAGGCATTAGTCCGAAGATGGGGTAAAGAGATGTGTAAACTGTGTGGAACCGCAGGCGTGAATGAAATTCATGAATAGGCCAAGGTCTATAAGTACTGGAAAGCTGACCAATAGGACGTGTGTAATGCACAATAGAGGGTGCGGCAGGTGATAAAGCTAAACAAGTAGCATAAATTACTTGGAATACCAGCGGAAAATACATTAAACACAAAAATTCACTCTGCATTCTCCGCGAGAATTAAACATGACATCACCTATTTATACTTTACAATCTGTCAAATCTCTCAAAAGTGTTGAATAAATTGGATATTATATTTCGTCATTTTCCTTAATTGATTATTCCTCAATTTATTATATTATCGCTCATATGAAAACACAAACTTTCCCGTGCCATTTAACTTCCTCAAAACGTCTCCATTCATTATAAAAATACACCGTGAATTTCTAAAACTGCGTTTCCCAAGAACATACATTTGACCTTTTTTACCCTTCTAAACGAGGTCTAATGGATTTACGAAAAATGATTGACAAGAAAAACACAAATTTCTTAAACCTTTGAAGATCAATTAAGCCGTCTCGGACACATCCATTTAAAAACATGACATGACATGACATCCCAATACCCTAGGGAAATTAACAATAGGTCCGGGGGAGCTCCCCAAAAATTTTAGTGGCCGTATGTGACTACCTTCTTGAAATCCTAACCGGTTTAACCAACTTTAGTATCACCCAACTAGTGGACTAATGCAAATCCTGCATTTTGATTGGCTACGCTACTAGGGGTCTAATAGTAATAGTCATCGAGTAGCGAAATTCGCCGGTTTTATTTTTCGTTTTATTCCCAAATAAATATTTCTTCAACTTGCAATTGCTTTTATTTATTATTGCCTTTTTCTGTCCGACTAGTTGGGTGATACTAAAACAATTAGACCCTTCGCCCTCAAGGGCCACGGGTCAATTGCCCATTCGGCTTCACCTCATGGGCTATTGACCCGTAGCCCTTTCGGGCTAAGGGTCTAATTGTTAAATATCCTCAATGCCATAATAATGCTTGTATAAAGAACTACCCCCCCGGACAAAAGTCCACAAACTTTTGTTAACAACTTTTGTCCCTTTTTCTTGTACATGATACCTATATCTCGTTTAATGCGCATGCGCATTAACGAGATAAAAAGGAGAACAAAGGGAAAAGGACGTGAGACGAGAACCCATTCACAACCAAAATTGCCTTTTTTATCCTTTTTTTAAAGTCCAAAGTAACAGCCAAAACTTGCCCTGTTGATAATTTAAAACGTTTTTGCCACCCAAATATCTTAAGTGATCACTCTTGTTCACAAGTATGCATTCTTAGCATAGGAAGCGATGAATTTGGCCCAACAAACACCAAAAAACGGCTTTTTGACCCCCCCAAAAAACGATTTTTAGCATTTTTTTAGGTGGGAAAGGGTAAAGTAATGCTCCACATAAGAACTATAGCAAACTTCATTGTTCTACGGCATTGGCTCTTTCCCACATGGAATATCTTTGATTTCACGGATAGGGGAGGAGCTGTTGGTTCATAATTATATTTCAGTATAAAAATAAAGAAAATTCATTTGCGTCAAATACATTTTAGGAAATGTTCGTTCTTAACCAATTAGAATAGCAGAAGACAATAGCTAATAATTTTGCTTCTTTGATGAAGTTCCCCCAAATAGAATTTCTTTTAAAAATTGCATGTTGTGCGATTGGGTCTCAAATTACTTGAAACCTTTAAAAACCTTGAAACCTTTGAGTCTAGGTCAATGAGACCAATGAAAACAGTTGACATTCCATCGTGCATCACGCATCCTTTGCCGTTATCTATTGCTGTTACCCGGAGCATTACTTAACTACAAACATGTATAAAAAGTAACAATACCTAAAGAAGGAATAGTCCAAAATATCAGTCATTTTTTATTCATCCTTAATTGCAAGGCGTTGTCTAGGAATTCATTAGATGGCTAGGAGTTTAGTGTTAATGCAATATACATACCAGTGCCATTTGTAGCACATTTAGGCAGGGTTCTCAGGAGATTTTTGATCAGGTGGTCAAGTTATCTAACAGGTGGATGCATAAGACTAGTTTCACAATCACTGCTTTAATGTTCTGTATCTGACCTTACAATAAATGACATGTAAAATTATTTACCATCTCTTCCAAACTTATAGTGACAAATACATTGTCAAAGGAGCATACTATTGGGAATTCAAAAACGCGAGTGACAGTTGACTTTGGCGCCAAACGTGTAGTAGTAAGGGGGGACTACCGAGGACATAGTCAAAAGTCCCAATGGTTTGGGCGTGGCACTCCCTTGATTGGGGGAATAGTCAAAATCCCCAATATGACGTCATCAAAGCGAGGGAGAGTCCAAAGTCCGCCTAAGATGACGTCATTGATCCCCTGGTCGGAAGCCCCCTCGGCTTCAAGCCCCCATGGTTCTTGAAAAATCCCCCAGGGGTGAAACAAGGAGCCCACACAAGTATTCAAAGTTCAAACAAGTTTAATGAGTTTAAAAAGCAAGTTTTTCAAAAGTAAAAAATCTGAATTTTATATAGGGGATTTGACTAGAATTTTTTTTTGAATTTTTTTCGACTTTTTTTTGAATTTTTTTTTGAATTTTTGATTTATATAGGTGATTTTGAGTATCATATTTTTTCAAAATTTTTTTCGATTTTTTTTAAAATTTTTTTCAAATTTTTGGAGAAGTCGTCAAATTCCTCCTAGTGAATGAATTGGAGAAGGAGTCAAAAGTCCCCTGTCCTCCCCAGCACGGAAAGAAAAGAAGCCCACACAAGGATTCAAAGTTCACAACAAGTTTTAATGAAAATCATCAACAAGAAAAACTTACAAGGATTAACGTTTTATTCTTCTTTTCTTGAGTAACTTTCCGGTTCGGCCAAAACTTGTATTATTTTTGATAAGAGTTTCAAGATGTTCTTACAAATCGGCGTAACGAGCAACGTGAAACGCAGCCAACTCCTTGCCATTCTCTGGAAAGCATTTTCATCGATGAAAGTATTTTTAACAAAGCAAATTTTCGTCGCATGACGAATCGAGCAAAGACAAATAAACAAACTACCTGAAACTACGAACCTGCGAAGAAAAAAAAAATCCCTTTCCTCCGCCAAAAACATTCCACGAAGAGTGTTGTCTGAGTTTTTAGCGATGAACCATCTTTGTTTCACTCGAGCGCTGAATAATTCTTTTTGCAAAAAAATAATACAAGCAATCACTTGGTAATTAGACCGCACAAAAACATTTTCCTCGAAGACGAGCCGTAAATCAGGTTCTCTTTCGATTCCATCACGTGTTAGAGCGAAAATCAGCTTGGCTCGCCTCTCAGGACAATCCGTGAATGAAAAAAGAAAATAGTTTGACTTCAATGCTCGCAGAAAACTCGTTTGAAAGAAGACAAAGTATTTTTAACAAGGCAAATTGTCGTCGCACGACGAATCGAGCAAAGACAAACAAACAAACTACGAACCTGCGGAAAGATTTTGCAGTGAAAAAAAAATCCCATTCCTTCGCCGAAAAGGTTGTCCTTTTTCCAAAGCCACCTCTCTTTAACCTTCCACGAAGAGAGTTGTCCGACTTTTAAGCGATGAACCATCTTTGTTTTCACGCCGTGAAAAAATTCTTTCTTGTTCTTCTCAGAACAGTGTTTTTCCTAGAAAAACCTCGCTTACGCCATCACTCGGTTCCAGATCACGCCGACAAAAAGAGTTTGAAATAAATTTTCTCGCCCCAAGTTTTTGCAATAATCATTAAAATAATCATTTCTTCCTTCTTCTTCCGAGCAACTCGTCTGGCTTTGCGTTGTGAATGACGGTGGGAGGATTTCTTTTATAGAGGATGAGGTTGCGTCAGCTATCGCGCGCTATCGTTCCCTATCGTGCCTTTATCGTTCCTTTCCAGTCCTCACGCGGATTTTTTTGGGGGACGCGCTGACGTAAGACAAAAATTTGGGGAAGCACTGACGTCATGCTGACGCCATCTTTTCATTATAAAAGCAGATGTCCATGTTCAGGTTTTCCATCCTTCGAAGAGCTAAAAGAGAGAAAATGCCAAAGGAGATTAAAATGACTGATTTTACTCCACCGAAAAGGAAACCAACGAGACCCGCTAAAGTGTATGCAGGGAAAAAGAAAAAGAAGGAAGAAAAACCCAATTTGGTTGACGTGAATCTTGTCAGCGATGTGATCACTATTGAAGACTCAGGAACAGCTGGATCAATTCATCAGATGGTTCCTTTTATACCCGATGCTCGGACTGAAGTCAATGAACCCTTGATTGTTGAAGAATCAGTGCAGGAAATTCCCTCTGTTTATATCTCTCAAATGGTTGAAGCTCCCACGATGAACACCACCACTACCAATGTTGCTCAAACACCAGTCAGTACCATTCCATTCCAGCCCGGATTCACCGATGTTGTTCAAACACCACCCAGTGCCATTCCATTGACGAACATCCCATTCCAGATTGGATTGACCAACTTGGGTATGCAGCCACCGAAAATCATACCTCAGTGCCCCATTCATTTTGTTGAGATCGTGGAAAAACTCAGTAAGACCAAAGAATTTGCTTACTTTGAGTGTCCCAACAACAGCTGTTGCCTGTTTACTGCCAAAGGAGAGGAAGATGGTTACATGTACACCGCGATCACTCTGCTAAGTGATTCCATTAAAGAGGCTTGGAGGAGGCAACCTTTGCGCTGCAAGTGCCAAAAACTCTTGTCCTTAAAGCGCAGCAGATCGGAGAAGAATAGGGGTCGGCTGTATCTTTCATGCCGATGGAGGGAATGCAATTACTTCCAGTGGGGCGATCTTCCCTTGACCACGCAGAACCAAGACCATCATTTCAATCAGAACATTCTAACCTTGACGAAAGATGCTGAAACCCAGACAAAAGATGTTGAAACCCACTGTAGCATTCAAGGGACAAACCAAGAAGCTCTCAAACAGGAGTTAACTGGAAGGTCAAAGCAGATGTTTGAAGAGGTTCTCACGGATCCTGAATTCCTACAGATGCTGTCTCCACCGGTGCTTGATCAGTTAAAGAAAAACCTGCAGTTCCTTGCTCTGAGAAAGTGGTACGTCGAGGGTCCTTACTTCTACGATGATGGAAACTATCCTGACAAAATAGCAGTGGTAGATGATGGGAAGAATACCATTCAATGACCTCCAGAGCTGGCTGGTTTGTTGTGGAGACAAACAGCTGAAAGAAAGCAAGAAAATGAGAAGAAGAAGCGGTGAAAAGATTGAGAGAGGTATTTCCTCAGGTCAACACCAGCCCCGAAGCGAAAAGAAGTAACCTTCTGTCTTACAGTAACTTTGCGATGTATCCAAATACCAGTTTTGGAGATGTGCCGCTTGCTGAACCCATACGTGGTTCACTGTTTTGACACATTGATAAACAGTCATTTTTTGCTTTTTTTTGCTATAAAAGGATGTATGTTTTAACAGTCAATTAAAAGTTAGTTTGATTTTAAAAACACTGTGTGATCTCTTGGTATTAGGGTGGTTTAGGTTTTAGGAGATTGTGGTTTTAGGGGTTTTAGAGGTATTAGTGTGGATTTAGGGGTATGAGGTGGTATTTGGGTGGTTTTGGTATCAGCGGCATCATAGGGTATTAGGGTGGTTTAGGTATTCGGGGGTAAGGCTGGGCCCGGGTCTCGTTGATCAGCTCATGTTTAGTGTTTAAAAAAGACATTTTAAAAACAATTTTTTATGGCTCATTCCTTTGTGTTACAATGTTTAAATGTAAAAAAACAATGAGCAATAAAACACAGGGCTTCGTTGACGTTTACAACCTTAATCATCCCAATCTGTCCATCGGGCCACCAGGCCACTTATTGGGCCATCGGGCCACTTATCGGGCCACTTATCAGGCCACTTATCGGGCCACCGGGCCATGTATCGGGCCACCGGGCCACGTATCGGGCCACCGGGCCACTTATCAGGCCACCGGCTACTTATCGGGCCACCGGGCCACGTATCGGGCCACCGGGCCACTTATCGGGCCTCGTATCGGGCCACCGGGCCACTTATCGGGCCACGTATCGGGCCACCGGGCCACGTATCGGGCCACGTATCGGGCCACCGGGTCACTTATCGGGCCACCGGGCCACTTATCAGGCCACCGGGCCACTTATCGGACCACCGTACCACTTATCGGGCCACCGGGCCACTTATCGGGCCACCGGGCCACTTATCGGACCACCGAACCACTTATCGGGCCAACGGGCCACGTATCGGGCCACTTAGGACCTAATCAGGCCACGAACAATGGCAAAGCATAACAAGCTTGGGCACATTCCTAATCAAACGGGCCCCCAGGTCTTATCGGATCAAATAAAACTGACTGACAAACCAGGAAACTACCAAATGCAGTTAGGGATTTGTCGAATACACAACTAAGCATGGGTCGAACACGAAGAAACTGCCCTGTCTTCGGATGTAAAAGCACTAATCTTGCAAGACTGGCAAACTATCTCAATCAAGTTCACCATATGAATGCAAAAGAACGTGCTAAATGGTTAACATGGAATAAGATTGGAGAATGCGTACCTTTACAAGAATCTATAACGAACGGTAAAGAATTAAATATGGAGACGTCTTTGGATAAGTTTCCACCTGCGACAGGTGCTTGGCGTTCTTTTCCTGCCAATTCTGTTGCGGCTCGACGACTGAACTCGGAATTCGATGCCCCTAGAAAGAAGAACACTAACGATCGTTATGGGAGACCCAACCAAGCAGTGAAATCCAGTATTGCAATGAGAAAAGGAACCAAGACAGTCAATGCAGCGGCAGAGGGAGCGATTCTTGCGGCCTCTTTGGGTGGTGTGCTTGCAAGTCAACTCTCGAAAAAGAAAAAGAAGCAAGAACAACCAGGTGCCGGCAAAAGATCGCAGGGGATGGCGCATGCAAGAACAAACCGAGTGGTTGTCGGGGTTGACGGATCATCAGACGTTTTCTGATAACATAAAAAGAGCCAGCAATGAACAATTGCGAGCACTGACCGATCTAATACGTAATCTCTACGACAACGTCATCCAAGTACCCGCTTACGTCAAAATCCCTCTCCTGGGTAACAGGAAAACGATTCGACGCATCAGTGCACTGACGACGCCTTTGCACGAAAGAAGGAGGCTCTTGAGAAGAATAGGAGGAAAAAAACTCATTCCCTTTTTACAAGCCGGACTAGAAGCCTTGCCGTCATGACAGACAAATACTTCCGTCCAATATGACGTAAAAAACTTTTATTGGATATTCTACAAAATTATCCATTGTTGATGAAAACTAATATTGAATAAAAAGTGATTCCTTGCAACCCATTGTGTGTGTCATTTTTAAATGCCTTTATTCACGTTCATAACAATTTTTTGACAAACTTTCTTCGTCTCTCAAGTTTTGTTGTCCACTTAGTAGATGCCTTCTTCTTCGTCGGTTTCTTCGTTAGGGACTCGCTCTGCTTTAAAGACTCTGTTTAACAAAAATTTCCGTTTGTCCACAGCTGCATCTAGGGCCTCGTTATAATCCATAAATTCTTGATCCACGAAGCGTTGTACAGTTTCCATGACTTCTAGGTGAATAGGGTCAGACATGAGATGATTAATCCACTTTAGATAGCGCAAGTACACCCTTCGTAACCTTCTTCTGTAAACTGGTAATAGAGCATTGAAAGCTTTGTCCTCAGCAACCTCTTCAGATGCACCCTTTTCCAGGAACCGTTCCACTTGTTTGTCATACCTTGAACTTAAAGCATCTGTTACTTCTTCACGCAATTTTTCCCATGGATCATTGTTGTCAGACTCCAAATCACTTTCTTCGTCTTCTGAATCAGTGTCCATGCTTTCTTCCTCATCTCCTTTTTCATATTCTTCCTCTGCATCAGAAACGAGTTCCGGAAAGGCAGTAGCCATTGTTATCAGTGCCCTTCTCTTGTTCTTTCTCTAAACGGTTTTTGACAATACTGGCAAAGATGTACCATACGCCGAGTAATGCGAATTTGACGTTCGTCTTACTCAAAATGAGAACGCCCGGTTTGACATCTATTTATATGTACGAGTAACTCAGTTTGAGCGAGTGTCTCATGCTCATAATAAGAGTAACTCAATCAGTGACTCATGTGATGTGACATTACTACTCTAAGCGGTGGGTTGTTGGAAAGGGAAGTAAAATGTAGACTTGAAACAAGTGTAAACTATGAGGTCTTTTTAAGTGGTTTATTAACAGATTTTTTTTCCTCAAATAATATTGAAAATAAAGTACATTTTTGTTTTGTATTAATAAAAAGAAAAAAAATCCAACTGATCCTCCAAGCCTCCTCATACGTTCCCACTCGATGAAAATGATACTGATATCACCAAGGGGTAAGAGTGAGGTACCCATTTCGAGGGCGACATCTGGTCAGCCTTGGGCTTCAGTTTTCTTCTTGTTGACGATGTAAAAAGACCCAATGGTATATGTTTCAACTTCTTGGCTTTCTTGATTTTGAGCGGTTTCACCTCGTCATCCATTCGCAAAAACCAAACGTTGCCGTCGAGAGGACCGAGAGGCTTCATCAATGGGAGTTTTCTTTTAAGTTTGTTTTCTTCCTTGGTTTTAAGTGGTTTGATTCCATTCGCACGTTTGTTTGTGCGTCTCTTATGGGTTGCTTTCTTCTCCACTTTGTCGACTTTCACTTCACTAACTTCACTTTCAGGGATGTTTTTTATTGTCATGTTGACTTTTGTTTTTGAAAAACCAATGCGTAAAAATGTTATAGCGACACTTCCTTTTATACTCTCATCATTCCAAAACAGTTTCCTTCATCGCGCTAGAAGTCACATTTCATTCTTCTCTCATTCACTTAAGCCAGACGAGTTGCTCGGAAGAAGAAAGAAGAAATTGCAAAACGTTGGGGCGAGAAAATTTATTTCAAACTCTTTCTTATCGGCGTGATCTGGAACCGAGTGATGGCGTAAGCCGGGGTTTTTCTAGGAAAAACACTGTTCTGAGAAGAACAAGAAAGAATTTTTTCACGGCGTGAAAACAAAGATGGTTCATCGCTTAAAAGTCGGACAACTCTCTTCGTGGAAGGTTAAAGAGAGGTGGCTTTGGAAAAAGGACAACCTTTTCGGCGAAGGAATGGGATTTTTTTTTCACTGCAAAATCTTTCCGCAGGTTCGTAGTTTGTTTGTTTGTCTTTGCTCGATTCGTCGTGCGACGACAATTTGCCTTGTTAAAAATACTTTGTCTTCTTTCAAACGAGTTTTCTGCGAGCATTGAAGTCAAACTATTTTCTTTTTTCATTCACGGATTGTCCTGAGAGGCGAGCCAAGCTGATTTTCGCTCTAACACGTGATGGAATCGAAAGAGAACCTGATTTACGGCTCGTCTTCGAGGAAAATGTTTTTGTGCGGTCTAATTACCAAGTGATTGCTTGTATTATTTTTTTGCAAAAAGAATTATTCAGCGCTCGAGTGAAACAAAGATGGTTCATCGCTAAAAACTCAGACAACACTCTTCGTGGAATGTTTTTGGCGGAGGAAAGGGATTTTTTTTTCTTCGCAGGTTCGTAGTTTCAGGTAGTTTGTTTATTTGTCTTTGCTCGATTCGTCATGCGACGAAAATTTGCTTTGTTAAAAATACTTTCATCGATGAAAATGCTTTCCAGAGAATGGCAAGGAGTTGGCTGCGTTTCACGTTGCTCGTTACGCCGATTTGTAAGAACATCTTGAAACTCTTATCAAAAATAATACAAGTTTTGGCCGAACCGGAAAGTTACTCAAGAAAAGAAGAATAAAACGTTAATCCTTGTAAGTTTTTCTTGTTGATGATTTTCATTAAAACTTGTTGTGAACTTTGAATCCTTGTGTGGGCTTCTTTTCTTTCCGTGCTGGGGAGGACAGGGGACTTTTGACTCCTTCTCCAATTCATTCACTAGGAGGAATTTGACGACTTCCCCAAAAATTTGAAAAAAATTTAAAAAAAAATCGAAAAAAATTTTGAAAAAATATGATACTCAAAATCACCTATATAAATCAAAAATTCAAAAAAAAATTCAAAAAAAAAGTCGAAAAAAATTCAAAAAAAAATTCTAGTCAAATCCCCTATATAAAATTCAGATTTTTTACTTTTGAAAAACTTGCTTTTTAAACTCATTAAACTTGTTTGAACTTTGAATACTTGTGTGGGCTCCTTGTTTCACCCCTGGGGGATTTTTCAAGAACCATGGGGGCTTGAAGCCGAGGGGGCTTCCGACCAGGGGATCAATGACGTCATCTTAGGCGGACTTTGGACTCTCCCTCGCTTTGATGACGTCATATTGGGGATTTTGACTATTCCCCCAATCAAGGGAGTGCCACGCCCAAACCATTGGGACTTTTGACTATGTCCCCGGTAGTCCCCCCTTACTACTCGTGTACGTTTGGGGTCACATTCGTTTAGGTATGGGAGAGGGGATATTGAAAGAGAATATGCTGTTTTCATGATTTACACAACTTTGGAATGCACTGAATAAAGTATATATATATTTTTGGGTCAACATGTATTACAGCCAGATTTTAAACAGTCTACACCACTGCTCATGAATATCGTATCAGTATTTTTTACATTCTTGTGTAATATTTTATTATAAATAAAAGCTATTATACATCAGAATGAAAAAAAAGGACATCTATTAAAGGTCTATTAATAAATTTTTGTACAATACAGTCAAACCTGTATTAAGCGGACACCTTCGCTAGGGTCCGCTTAATACAGGTTCGTTTTACAGTAAACATAGGAAGAAAAACACCCTATGCTATGCCATTTATTTGTACATGTTATACCTGATACACTCAACCCAAAGGTTGACATCCTCCTCTCAACAGTTCTGGCACTCACACCAAGAATATTACTGATATCACATACTTTGAAACCTTGTTCAAGTAAATATAGTAGCTGCTCCTCACTGATTTCACAGGAAGGTCTTCCTTGTTTTCCACTACTTGTCAATGGAGCTTTATACCCGGCACAATTGACATGGTTACTTTCATTGATCAATCTCAACCAACATCCTGTAATCAAGCCCAATCAACTCTGTAACTAATTCATCAACAGGAAGGCCAACTGCTATTATTTGGACAAAATCAAGCTTAAAGGTTATTGGTTGAAAGTCTGTTGATGGATCTCCAGACACTCTTAATCTGTCAATAGCATTGATGATATCCATGATAGCACCATGCAAGTAAGGTATGTCAGCTGCCATCTGTTGAACCATACATATTAAATCAATAATGTCATGACTTATAATTTTTCACCTTAAGACGAAACAAAATCAACACTGAATACCAGAATAAATTACCAGACTAAAGTGTTCAACCAGAACAATTCATTCTGGTATTCAATGTCGACATTGTCAGTGTAATCTGTTGAAATTAATTTTCAGTGAATTTTGGTCATCCATTGTTTAATGGTTTGGACTAATTATGTGATGTGATTATCTGATAAGCGTGTACATGCAACGAACCACGACTCACTCCCTTTATTTAACGACCCTTTAACATTAAGACTTTAATATTTAAACGTAGTCCATTTAACGTGTACCAGTATGTAAACTAATATATATTAAAAGCTTAGCAGAGGCCCGAGCTCAAGTTAAGATAAGCCAAAAGGTTCTAGGCTAATTTAATTCGCTATAACCTTAAAATTAAAATAATAATATGGAACTTTAAACGAGGTCAGCAAAGCACATTTGTAAAGGCTAAAGCTTGTTTATGGAAATTTCACATGAATTAAGCACATTTTATACCTACTGAAACCGCTACTAATTTCGCTCTATTTATTTCTATAAAAAAGTACTAAATATCACTTACTTTTAGGCGTCAAAGCTTGATTCCGGGTGGATCAGAGCCGATTTCAAGTTTGTTCCGCCATTTTGAAAACCGCGAAAATTTGACTGTCCCTGGGTAGAGTAATTCCTCCCTACTCCACTCACCTGGAGGGATTTTTGACACTCTACTCTCGGGGAGGGGGCGAGGGTTGTGTGCGCCCACGATGTCATTCTTTCCTGGATTGCGGTAGGATGTCGAATGAAGCCGAATACAAAAAGTTGGATGTTGAATACGAAAAGTTGCATGTTGAAAATGCAGTAATCTGAATCCAAACGGTAAGACCCGAAAAATTGTGTATGCCAAATGAGTAATCTACAATGTTGAATACCAAAACTTGAATGTTAAATGCGCGTGGAAGAAATCACCAATATCGCATGCCGAATGCGTAATGTTGAATGTCGAAAATGAAAAGTGCAATGTACAATCGTTGAGGTTGAATACGGAATATGCAAAGTTGAATGTCGAATTGTGTAATGTAGCCTAAAATGTGCGAAGTAGAATGTCAAATATAAACATCGAATTTTGGCGGGGATGGAACTCCATATTTTCTGTTCTACGCTGAGGTACGCTGTTAGACAGCCTATCTATATATATTAGGAGATAAATTACCGTAAAATCCCTTACTTTTTTCGTGTACATCTAGCATTGCCTGGTGACGTTGTCCAGACTCTCCAATCACCATGTCCTCCCCGAGAAGTAGTGGCTCAACTTAAGGAACACCTACAACGAAACCAGTCCTTTCTGAATGAGCCGGATCCTGAACCTAAGAAATGGATACGTCGTCTGGCAACGGAGGCCAAGCGTTCAAACAGGCTTGACGTGGTCAAATACCTGAGGGACATTTCACCAGCTGGAACTACTGGTAGGTGTACTTGACATAGTTAGCAGCCAGAATTTTACTAGACGTTCATTTAAGTTTCTTGAATTACTTTTTTTTATGTGTTAAAATATAATTATTGGTCGCTTTATTTCCGTAGAAAGAATGGCTCTCCAAAACCCTTTAAACAACGTGGAATGGTTTATATTTACTCGTATTTATTTTTTTTATTGTACGACAGTTAATTTCTCTTAAATCTAAGTTCTTGAAAGTGTGGTTAGTGAAGAGCTAGTGTAATAACGTGTTATATTTCGCTCGTTTTGATGTGTATTTGCACTCTAGAATGCTATGTCCAATATTAATAAATCCCTTATTTAGTACCGGTTTTGGCAGATAATCGTACAGGGTCCAGAGGAGCTCTATTTGATCGTACAAGACGCTATTTTCTTCGAATCGTCGCCGTCGACGTGAAAGTTAACCCTTGGACGTACACGCAAACTTATACCCCAACCGTGGTACAAGGTTTTGCGATGTTGCAATATTTCGGAAATATTTTCCATCTAATAGATAGCCCGCGCTGTTCTCTAAAAGATAAGGTAAATATTATAGGTTGGGGTGCTGCTGGGGGTCCGTGACGTCAGAAAAATTCAGAAATTGCAAATATTGTTTGCTAGAGTTGCAAATAACATACAGTTAAACATTTTGATGCTTGTGGTAGCATTTTATATGTTGTTTCGCTGAAAAAAGGTGAAAATCACGCATTTTTCTTCAAAAATGGGTTGACCACATGTTACTTATGACGTCATATCTCGTTACCATAGCAACTGGTTGTCGCCAAACTTTACCAAAATGTGTCTCAAGGATAAATGAACAGCTAGTGAAAACGGCATGTGCTAATCTTAAATGGTCTTGAAAACATCGGAGAAAAACCTTAAGGGGGGGGGGGGGGGGTGGCAACCACCCCCCTCTTGTACGTCCGAGGGTTAAACTGATTGCGTTACACAAAATATGTACCGTGGGCCAAATTACTACGGGCTCGGAAGCTGCGAAGTCGGTGTGCAGCAAAGATAATTGCGCCCGTAGTAAATTGGCCTGCGGTACATATTTTGTGTAACGCAATCAGTTTAACTTTCAAGACGGCGACGATTCGAAGAAAATAATCTTGTACGATCAAATAGAGCTCCTCTGGATCCTGTGATAATCGCGCGGAAATTTACTCATTACCCGCATTTTTTCGAACATACAACGTAACTCAAAATATCCGCGCGTATTATGTGCTAAAAAGAAAAACCAACACCGTATGTGTTTCTGCTGTGTGTTAGAAACGCTATTTAATAATTGTTCGATTAACAACACCGAATAAAGATGTGTTAAGTCACATGTGACTTACGTCAAGAATTGTGTCATTCAGTCAAAACTGTACAAAGCGAACATGAAAATGCTTCATTGTGTCTGCTTAAGACAGGTTCCCATGTAATGGGTCATAATTTATGTAAAATATCATTAATTCATATGAACGGTCATGCAGACTCGACTACCAGCCGCTATTCGGGAAACGAGCCCACGCTCCTCCCCCGAAAAGACGGCTGGACGCGTGAACACCGTTGTTGTTAATTTCCTCCATTCCGAAGCTTGCCTACTCAAATCGAGCAGGCGAATAAATTATTTTTCTAGACCATAATTTCAAAATGGCGGATGCGAAGGAGTTGTTTGATTTGATGTGTGATCGTGTTGTGGAGAGATTTAAACTTGAAAATCTAAAAAGTTTTACAACCGAAAGCGCTGAAAAAGCTGGTTGACGGTGAAGATTTGTTCGTTATTCAACCTACGGGATAAGGAAAGTCCCTTATTTAACAATCCGCACCGATGATTTTCGATATTGTGAAAGAGACGAGTTTTAAGTCCATTGCTGTCGTTGTTTTACCCCTGACAAATGGAAGATCAGGCCTACTCTGGGACCTTAGCTCGCCTTAACTCGCCTTAACTCGCCCTAACTCGCAACTTGAGATTATGTTCAAATTTCCTTAACTCGCCTTAACTCGCCTTAACTCGCCTTAACTCGCCTTAACTCGCACAAACTCACTCAATCTTGCCACTAAGCAAAGTACCAATTTAATTATTTCATCCTACTTCAGTGTAACTTCAAAATCAATCCACAAAAGAAAAGTCGCCAAAGATTATGTATTTCAAAAGTGCAAAAGATAGTGATAGGGTCTTTACCTTTACAAAAATACATAAATTGACACATCCCATCCTTCTGGAATTTCCAATAGCCTCTGTGGTAAGGGTATTCAGTTCACAACTAAAGATTAGATGAGGTTTCTCTTACTTAACCTTATCATGCCTTGGAGTCACCACTGGATTGTCAGTGGAACTACCAGGAACGACCTGAACGTGCACTAACTAGTTTGCTGATGCCTAACAAAAAGGCTACCATGCTAAGCATGGCAGAAATTCCAGAGGCATGGGGTCACAGGGTCTAGGGATATTTTTAAAAATCCCACATTGACTGTTAATATTTTACATTGTAGCTTATTTTGGCCCACAAGGTATGTGACATTAACTAAGATAACAAATAGTGAATCCACAAAAAAGTATTCATAAAATAGTAAATTTTAGTCTTATACTTCTAAGCGAGACAAAAAAAATAATAAAACAGAATAACAGAATATTAAATTTTCAGTTTTAAGCTGAAATCTTTGAAAATGAAATGAAATCTTTGGAAATTATATACATAGAAGCTGTTTATGTTAATGAATAGCAGCCGCAATAGTAGATCATCTTATAATCTGATGGAGCTCAATGAGGATTCCAGCTGACAATGAAAGCCTGGGATGTAGCCAGAATCCTTTAAATACTCCACATACTAAAATTATTGCATTCCATATTTCTTATAAAGTTACCTGGTACTAGAAGATTCAGTACATCGATTCAACGTGACATCCTGTATCACAGCCTGTATGGCTTCCATTGTAGTTAGCCTGGCAAACATAATCCATGATTCATAAAGACCTGTTACATTTAGCCCTTCACTGAATAACGGATTGCTAATAAAGGTACCATTTTTGCATTGATCGCTAGCTTCGTTCGCCATCTTGGAAATTACCCAGAAGATACTGGTAACTGGTGTCTTCCCCAGGGCTTTGTCATTCTATAGGTAGGACGCTTCAATGTGACGTACATGAGATGAAACACACACAAACAGGGCCAGTCGCCATTTTTTATTTCTTTGTAAAAGTGCGAAGCAGGGAAGATTCATCGCTGACAACTCTTAAGGGTTTTGATAATGCTAGACAAAGCATGCAGATAATGGAAACTAAGGGATGCTTTGTGATGAGGAAAGTATTTTTGTTCATCAACTCAAATGAGGTATAGCTCTCTTCTGAGCAGAAAATAATTTATGGTCATTTGCTTTTTGCTGTTTTTGCTGGACTGAGAATGACGAAGAGTTTACTATCAAGTTAACTTGATCCTCCTTTCTTTTGTAAAAATCAAGGTTTCTCTCACAGGATTGTCCAAGCTTAAGGAGGGAGTTTCCACAATTCAAGAACTGCTGTCTTTGAGAAAAGGCATCAACCTTCATTTACAAGAAATTAAATTGTTTTATTCCGAGGAAACGAAAAGGCAATTCCCGGCGGTACCAATCAATGAAAATCAATCATTGATTGCCAATCCATACAATCAATAATAATCAATAATAATCCATTGATTGATATTGATTGGTTCAACCAATCAATAAAAATCGATACTCACTCACCCAGACTCCTTAATTGCTATTGATTATTATTGATTTTTATAGATAATCAATAACTGATCGTGCAATGTAAAAACCCGCGTTTCAAGGCATTCGAGATCAGATTTGCTGACTGTTACCTTGATTCCCCGGCGGCCTCAACGGAAGATGTCAAAGCAATTAGAGGTCACAATAGCCATATTCTGTGTCGTAAAAGGATACCACCAGTGTCCTTTTCACGTGAACGAAGGAGAAATGTTTTCCGTTAGTAAGAAGAGGGGAGAACGCAGCTTGGCCACCTCTTTCTTATTTTATCTTCTCTCTCAGTTGCATGGGTTTGTTGGTCAATTTTCGCACATTCAGGTTGCATAGAACTGAATTCATTAAGTGATAAAATCAAAGCCTTTCTATGTGAAGGACTTAGCATTTTTTTCCAGATTGAAAGAGTAAATGCTTATTTTACTACTTGTTAAGTTTTGATGTTGTGCTGTCAAACGATGCATGTAAGGTATGTTTGAGAAACGTTTATCTTTAACTAGACTGCATTGACTAGCTAGAGCGATTAAAAATTTAAGTAAACTTACGACAAATAGCAAACATCAACTTGTCGTTTGCAGAGAATTAGAGAGATTAAGCATTGCGTAATTTCTATCCGCGAACGCCAAGGATGGTCGAGGCAGCCGCCTTTTTCTAAGCGACGAGACCCGCTTTCATATACTGTGCGACGGCAAAAGGCAGATAACAAACTTACATTGCAGTATACGCGATGGTTTATCTCTCTCATTCTCTGTAAAACGGAAAACGACAAGCTGATGCTTCCCGTTTGTCGTATGCCGGAAACACGATGCTTAATCTCTATAAGCTTCGCGTATAACGCAAACAGGAAATGAAAGCTTGTTGTCTGCCGTTTGCCGTCCTATAGTGTATAAAAGCAGGACTCGTCGCGTACAAATACGGCGGCTGCCGTGACTATCCCTGCCATTCGCGGGTAAAAATTACGCAATGCTTAATCTCTGTAATGAGGTAGTTATAAACCTATTAAAAACCATCGCGTGTACCGCAAACGGGAAATGTAAACTTGCCGACTCTGCCACTTGCCGTTACAAAATATGTGAAAGCAGGTCTTCTTGCGTTGTAAACGGCAGCGACCTTGACCATCTCTGCCGTTCTCGTGATGTTCTCGTTCTCGTTCCGTTCTTTCTCTGTCCGCCTTGCGGACACTTCGCTGTGACAGACATCCTGTTATCCCGGCAAATATAACTTCACAGTGCTAAAAATGTAACTCACTCTATAATACGAACACTAAATCGTGTCTGTCTGCGTGCCGGATCGATATACAATTAAATAGGTAATAAAATGTTGTTCAGTTAATTTTGTTGTTGTATGAAAAAATTATTTATTCTTTTTACAAAAGCGAACTTTTGTCACAAATCAGAACAATTACGCTTTATTAGGGCGTTTATTGGAATCGAAAACGGAGATTTTAGTTTTCAATGAAAATCAATATTAATCAATAGAAATCAATGATAATCAATGAAAATCGATACTCACTCAACTCCAAGGCATTGATTTTTATTGGTTTCCAATACCAATCAATTAATTGGTATTGATTACTATTGATTGTTATTGATTATATTGATTATTGCTTTTCATTGATTGGTACCGCCGGGGCAATTGCATGGTGTTTTCATTTCTGGCAGTGACAACAAACAATTGGGCTGGATTCCAAGGGAAACCATCAGTGAAGTGCAGAGGATGGGTCGAATGGAAGACTTAAAGTTAAGTCTGATTACTTTCAAGGAGAAAGAAATTTCATTGCATTTTAGTAAAATTGATTGTCATTAAAATCTCCTCAGCTGAGTTGTATAAAAATTCGTTCACTTCCCTGGATTTTTATACTAGTTGTTTGAAAAACATTGGCACAGACTGTTAGAACTTTTTTTTTTTAATTCTGGAATCAATGACAGTAATTCATGCTATGCCGTGTGATGTGGATTATGCTTACCTGTCTATTAAAACATAGTGTTATTGAATTAAAATAATTAAATAAAATATCCTACCTGTGTTTATACTACAGAAACATCGACTTATCTATTCATGATTGTTTTGTTTACATTAGTTTCTTTTTTCACTAATTTATTATTCTGCCAACTATGTAACTATAATAATTATTATATTATAGTTTATTATTATTTATGATGATGATGATGATGATGATGATGAGTATTATTATTATTATTATTATTATTATTATTATTATTATTATTATCATCATACAGTGGGATAATGGGATAATTTGGTGCCTGAATGCTATATAATAAATAAAGAACAGGACTCCATATCCATACTTAAGCTTGTCCAATTAGGAAAAAATTCAATTCCTAAAATTAAATAAGATTTGGCTTCATTCAATTTTGGAGCTCATCTGAAATTTTTTGTTTAATTTTTTCGTAATTGGACAACATGGAGCCTTATTTAATTTATACAAGATATACAAAGATTGCAAGGCATCTTTTGCATGTATGTTACTAGAGCATATTATATGTTAACCCTTATCACCTCAACATTAGGTGGGTGATTTTCCCCTAACTCGCCTTAACTCGCCTTAACTCGCACAAACTCGCAACTGATAGGCAAGCTCAATTTTTCCTTAACTCGCCTTAACTCGCCTTAACTCGCCTAAACTCGCATTTACTCGCACAATCTCACGGCGAGTTAAGGTCCCAGAGTAGGCCTAAGATCAAGTAAAATTCCTAAAATCAATAGGCATTTCTGCCGAGTTTACTGGCGAAGATCAAAAGGACGAGGAGGTGAAAAAAGGGGAGACTGCGAGATCGTCTTTGCATCACCGGAGTCATTTTTGTATTCTGATCGATGGAGGACGATGTTATCAAGTGAAGTCTTTGATGAGAGATTGTGTTTCATTGCTGTGGATAAAGGAGGATTTTTCAGGTATCTCATGACACCTAGCGCGTAATTATCGATCCTGATGTGTCAAATGTCCTGCGATGGCGAGTACACATGGTGAAATTTTACTGATCTTCACGAGAAGCTACGAGACGTTTTCTTTGTTTCCATCGCGATAAAAGGTGAATCAAATCATCATTTGGTTTCTATGTACATTAAAGTTTACTTAGATATCATTTGATCCGAGCCTGTTTGCCTAGGTATCGCAATATTTTTGTCTTTGTTTCGAGTGGCATGCATGGCTGATCTGCTTCGTTTCTTTGTTGTGTTTTAACCCTTGATCTGTTTTGCCATGTTTCGTTTTTAATCCTGGGGACTTTAGCATATAATTACGCCTGATAGTGCCCGGAGAGTGACTCTTTTAAATGCAGTAGAAGGTCCCCTTAAGTCCCGACGCTTTGTAGGAATTTATGACCTTTGAATTTTGTTCAAAATCGGCGCCATAACGTTGTTGAAATTCGCTTCGATCGCGTACATTGTAGATTCTGTTTTGGTTTTTACAGTCGAATGAAATATCGTATTCAGTGCAATTGCAGCTTCCTTTTATGAGTCTGGTCAAATCATATGATCGTTTGACACTTTTCTTCGGTTCGAAGCTAATAAATCGCTTGATGTTCATGTTTTTACAAGTGATATGGAAGATGGCAATATTTTTTCATCTACCGGAAATCCGGAAATCGAAGTGTCATCGATGCCTTTCAATTTGTCCGTGTTCAGAAATAAACAAAGTCGCCGCTCTCTTTACTTTTTGGGGAAGCAAACGTGTACTAATTACCGTTGGGAACCTACTTGGACGATGTGATATGTTTGACTGCTAAAATCTACGCAGTGAACGATGCGCTTGCTTCGAGCAACACCATAGCAAAAAAACTGGTCACGCAATTTTTCAGTTGATAATATAGTTCATTCGCGCTGCATCATGGGATACCTGAAAAAATCCTCCTTTGCTGTAGATGAAGCTCACTGAATTTCTCACTTATATACATATAGACATAATGACAAGATCTGGCGGTACATAACGTGTTTTTAATTGACATATCCGGTGAGCAGAATGAATTTACGTCACAGACACAATTGGTTGCCCACGCGTCCAGCCGTTCTTCCCAGGGAGGCTCAGAGACCGGACGCGAGAAAGCGGCGGAAATCGAGCCTAATGAACGGTGGGAGTTGGCGTGAACTATTAATGGGGCGTTTGTGATCATTCGTTTCATTGAAAGTAAATAACTTATCAAATTCTTATGCGTTGCAAAGAAAAACATTTTTTCGATATTTTTATTACAGTTCAAGAACGTGAAGGAGGTGGTCCTACTGATAAATTTGAACACACAGTTTGTTTCATTGACGATAATAAGTGATCCTGCTCTCCATAGTAACGAGAACAGTTCTTCAACTATAAGGTTTGAAAAGTGCTAAAACTGGTCCGACTCCTTTTAATCTCCCCTGAGGAACCCGTTCACTGGGTATATAAACAGGCTTGAGAACGTGAAATTTACTCCGGGTTAATCGCAAAGTACCACAAATTATCCAAATTAATTCTGGTATGTTCAGTTTAAAAGGGTAAAACATGAAGAAATATTACCGGGTACTTGTTCGGGGAAGCGAAGCAAGTGAAGTCCAGTTTACAGTCTAGATTTGTTGCTGGTGTGATCTCAGGCAAACCCTGATCCCCTCTCAGCATGCTACCCCCCTATTTTTGCCCCTCTCTGACCACGTCCAACCAATTTTTCAGGCCCTCTGTTGCCTGAACAGCTTGATATTCAGAATATCCCTGTTAACCAGATGAGGGAACTTACAATTGACTTGAGCGGTAAGTGTTAGTAATAGGTAATGTTAATTTTACTCAGCGCTATTGATTTTCCTTGGATTTCCTGAGTACTAATTTGGATTTCCTGCCTTCCCACCATTAGCTATGCTTGATCATGACGTCATTAAGGGAATCCCTTTTGTGTTATCCTGCATAGTAATTTTGTCTTCCTGTATTCTAATATGCCATTTCCGAGTTGCCTTTAGCCTCTCTATCCGGCAAAGCGAGGCTAGGTGCGAAACCTTTCATATAAAAATGAGTTTTCATTCGCATGCAAATAAGTTTTATTTGCATATGAAAGGTTTCGCACCTAGCCTCGCTTTGAAAGAGAGGCTAAAGGCAACTCGGAAATGGCCTATAGGGATGATATCTGTTTACAAACATTCTTTTTGTTATTCAAATGTGCCAGCCACTGGAACAAAAGAACCCTTTGTTTCGGCAGCCAATAAGGCTCTGGTTGGGACATTAATAACAGTTGGTGACGTCATTGATATCTTCCCTATTTGGATTTCCTGCATACTAATAAGTGCCTTCCCGCATGCGAATGAGGTGTCTAGTCGTTCTTTTCATATGATAATAACTGCCTTCCGCGTCCTTTTCAAAACAAAAGGCTGGTCTAAACATGCCCGTATTATACTAGCTCACTTCAAAACAAAACACAACTGACAAATATCCTTTGCAGACAAAGATCAAAACAACATGACCAGGACTCGATCCTGGGTTATTGCGGCCACAACGCTCTTGACCACTAGACCATTAAAGCTGTGGATACTATAGCTGCATAAAACTAATAAGAGGATTCCGAAACATCCAAGTTTAGAATCAATAGGCCATTTGCACGATGACGTCATTTGACTACTACTACCAGAATCCTTCAGTATTTTCTTTTGTAGTGCAAATTAGGGCTATTGTTATTTAAACCGCACTGGGATTACAAAATTTAAATAAGAAAGGAAAAACGAAATGAGTTCTGGTAGTAGTAGTCAAATGACGTCATCGTGCAAATGGCCTATTAAATTACGCAGTATAAAATCAAAGGCTTCTTCGAGCCAACCCGTGAATACGAAATGCTAACGGTACGTAACGCAATATTATGGTTTTTTTTTTTTGTACAAAAAATGAAATGTAACGTCTTTTGACGAATGCAAACAAACAAAAAACAAAACAGTAACTTTTAGTTCAAAGAAAAAAAAAAGAAAAAAATCCGTCCTGGGCGAGATTCGAACTCACGTCCTCCGGCTGGCTCCGGCTCTGTTGTCTTATGCACTACGCTACCAAGGATTTGGCTACTGACCAATATGGTATGAGGAAAAGACTTACATCTGAGTGATGGATCGAGCGAGCAAGTGAGTGAATTAGCCGCCGTTACCGATAACCCGTTCATTACGCATGCGCGTATTCACGGGTTAAAAACGCTTCTTATTCGTATTTACCGCAGTATTCTTATAGCCGCTACATCGGCTCGTTTGTCGATTTTCAGTTTCCCAGCCATCACCCACCTTAAGTTTTTATAACTTTACCGGCGGAGGAAAACAAACTGAATCCCGGGCTGAATGATCAAACGTCAAACGTTTACGCATCGTTAATAAACTTATACTGAACTTAATTTGAATGGATGATTAGCACCTCAGAAAAATCAACAAAGCAGCCAATTACATGCGCGTGCTAAAACAATAAACCCACACTTTGTTTAATAAGTTCAAAATATATTTATTGATAACAAACGATTACATAATTATACAGGCTATTTAAATCTTAGATGGAAAAGAACAGACAGTTGGTTTTTTAGTCTTTTTCATCGGGTTTATACAAAGTACTCTTTGATTCCTTTGGTTTTTTGTGTATGACCGCACTGCAATCATCGTTTTAGTTGAAAATGATCCTCTTGATTCTTAGAATACTCGTAAGGTTCCACTGTATTTCTATAACGCCGAGTTCACCTTTTACGTTTATCATCCAAGAAATAAATTAATTATTCGAGGCTGTTTTCGCAAATCCTTGATCATATTTATTTAACGAAAAGGTAACTTGATTACCGTGTTTACTGTTGTGATCAAATGTTAATACAGAAGGGGTGCAGTAAGGGTACGCGTCGGGAAAATAGAAACGCTCCCGATTTTCCCGATTTGTCCTCGACCATCCCAGATGATCGGGGATGTCTACGATTGGGTGTTTTCATAAGTCGGCCAAATCTGGGACGGTCGGGAAACAGCGAAATCCCCGATCGTCTGGGATTTTCCTGACATATGAAAACCAGGCTTTATTAAGGCCGCGGGGGATACCTGGCAGGGGTGTCACTTTTAAAAGCTTTATATCTTGGGCCTTTAGAAGCCGATTTCGCTAAAACTTGACAGATATACCAGTACTATTTTTTATTTAATGAATCTCGCTTTACGGTAATGCTGTAATGTACGTTAAAATTTGTAAAACGTGATTTTGTTCCAAGTTTGCTCCTCGAGAAGAACACAAAGCAAGTTCATTTCACCACCCACTCACTGATCCGCCAAAACCTCTATTGTGTCATATTTGAAGCCGATTTTTTTTATTTAAACTTTAATTAAAAGTTATTAGCTTTTGAATGAGTAAAACTGTCCATGTTAGAATTTGAAGCCTCATATCTTCCCTTTGAAAGCCTATTAAAAAATTTTGCGTCAGATATTACAATCTACAATACACCGAGTTTACCTCTCTGCCTTTTCATCTCATGAAATTCTATATCCGCGCTAAATTCTTGGACACAAAATTGCTTGTTTTTACGCTTCCGAAGGCTTCCCGAGCAAACACGGATGCAAAAATATATTTATGGTAATTTTTGGTAAACAACAACAACAACAACAACATTTATTTAAACACGATAAAAATTACAGCGGAGCTGATGTGGTCGTGTATTTAAAAGTTAAACAGTTTACAAGTGAATAAAAAGCTTAAAAATTAATTAAAATTTAAGAGAAATCTAATCTATGAAAAAAATTATCTATAAATTAAGCTATTCGCATGAAGTTCTGCGTTTAAGAGAGTTTTTAAATAAGCTTTTGCTTGAGATTGCACGCATGTGATTGTCAAGAATATCTATTGCCTCTAAATAATGTTATTTACATGACACTGTACTTATTGAATGTTCGTCTTACATCTGAAATGAAACGATTGTTTATTCTATTTTTAATGAGGACACATTGAATTTCATTTGTCGTTGACACATTGAATTTCATATTTCCTGGCAATGAAGGACAAAAGGTGTAAATGCATTCTTTAAAAAATAAATGTATCACTTTGTTTTGCAGGTGGAGATGAGTGGATGGAAGTTGCTGAGAAACTGGGATTGACCCGAAAACAAATACGTTACCTTGAGAAGCGAACTCTGAACCCATGTGACGCTGCACTGGCTTTCATTTCTCACCAGCGCTACATAAGTGTGGGCGAACTGTACGATTTGCTTGATGAATGTGGGCTGCCTGTGGTAGCTGATTGTTTGTGAATTGATCATCATACACAGTTGCCGGAATGGGGAAATGGTATGTATACAGTCAAATAGTATGTATACAGTCAAATGATATGTATACAGTCAAATAGTATGTATACAGTCAAATGGTATGTATACAGTCAAATGGTATGTATACAGTCAAATGGCATGTATACAGTCAAATGGCATGTATACAGTCAAATGGTATGTATACAGTCAAATGGCATGTATACAGTCAAATGGCATGTATACAGTCAAATGGCATGTATACAGTCAAATGGTATGTATACAGTCAAATGGTATGTATACAGTCAAATGGTATGTATACAGTCAAATGGCATGTATACAGTATAATTATGGTATGTATACAGTATAATGGTCTGATGTAAATAGTAAAAAGGTATGTATACAGTCAAATGGTGTGTATACAGTCAATTGGTATGTATACAGTCAATTGGTATGTATACAGTCAAATGGCATGTATACAGTATATGGTATGTATACAGTCAAATGGTTTTTGTATGTATACAGTCGAATAGCATGTATACAGTCAATTGCTGGGTCCGTCCATTTCATGAATTCGAGTTTCGAGTCCGAGTCTCGAGTTAACGTTAAAATATCGAGTTCGAGTTAAACACTGCTTTGGCTTCAATCCAACATGGCGGAAAGCCGCTGAGAAAATTTTTCTTCATTTGCAAGTAAATTTACATAACAATACCTTGTCATTTGGTATTTATTTTCTGTTATTTAGTCTCGCGAATGGTCTTGCTTCTAAAGGCCCGTTTACACATGTGATTTTTGATGCGATTTTTGTCGCGCTCTCCAATGCAATTTTTGTCGCATGTGTAAACGGGCGGCGATTTCAGTGCGACTCGGCTGCGATATTTGCTGCGATTTCCCCAAAATCGCCGCCAAGTTGCATCAGGTTTCGAACATGTTCTGCGACATCGCGCGACAAATCGCGCCCAAATCGCACTGAAATCGCCGCCCGTTTACACATGCGATTTGAAGATGCAACTTGCGCGCGACAAAATTTGCATCGACAAGTGCAACAAAAATTGCACGAAAAATCGCCCGTGTAAACGGGCCTTAACGCGGCCAATATTTGTGCGTGGTCTTTTTGTTTAGGTCGGCGAGATCGGCGAAAAAGAACATGACTATCTTCAATGTGTTCCTGAATAATAAACAAATTTCCTCTAATGCTTACAGCGGCTATTGCACTGGGTTTCACTGTTTTATTTTTGTATTTTGCTGTCTAGGACATTTTCTTTCCTTTCCCCTATTAATTTGCACACGACCCCGCATGCTAGCTTTACGTTTTATACATTTATCGTGAAAAATAAAGGTCATTATTATTATCATTATTATAATATAATATTATTACATATTATTGAATATATTATTATAATATAAGTCAGAAATTATAAAATAATTATAAATCGAAATTTTGGCTCTAACTCGAAATTTTGACTCATCCTCGACATTCTAACTCGAACTCATAAGTTTAATACACTCTGAGAAAACAATAGAACAAACAACAGAACAATGGACCTTAGCCCTGAAACAATAGAGCTTCGTGATACCCAGGGCCAATAAAATTAGAGGTTCTAAAGAGCTTCGTGGCACCTGGTTGAATAAGATTAACTGAAATAGCTTACGCTATCGGGGACTCCCTCATATCGTGTTCCCGAAAGTGTCCGCTATAGCGGGAGTTGGCTGTATTTTTTTTTTGTTTTAGTTGTACATTGTTTTAACGAAAAAGAGGGGATTGAATAGGTCTACAGACTGGTGGTTTTAGTAAGAAACATTGCTCGGATTTCGGATTCAGAAAAAAAAATTAACAGATTTCTGGATTCTATAAACGCAGCGGATTACGGCTCTGCCCATTTTTTGGGGCCGGATTTCGGTTTTTGATTTTTTTATTCTTAAAAAGTGCGCATCTGGGCTTTTTTGAGTTCCTGAGCCTGGGGTGGGGGGGGGGGGGGGACATTGTGCCGCCCCCCTTATAACTTCAAGAACATTATTAAGGCTATGACAATGAAATCTACAATCATCGACATAAGTCTTTGGGACACCTCAATAAAAGTGCCCTCTTAAATATTTCTTCAGGAATTATAAAACATTTCGGCCACGGGGTTAGTAGAAACGATCCCCCCTCCCCCCTTGGACAAAGTTGTTACGGTCAAGAAAAGGTTAGAGCGTCCCAAAAGTATTGTCGGAGATTGTAGAGGGTAGATAGTATGTCCAAAACTGTCTCCTTTGCGGTCTGCACAATGGAACGATGACGTCATATGACGTAGTTATTAGGTAATTAGTTATACGGCCGCCATCTTGGATCCGCCATCTTGGATTAATGACTTTTTAGAACCTCTTAAAAACCGTCCAAATTTACTCAAAATTAATCAAAACCAATAAATAAATTCTAAATGACGTAAAAATATAAAAGTTAATGTTATACCAATAAACATTGTTTTTCCTCATTCAAAGGTACAAATATGCAAATTAAAAAACATGGTTGTCAAAATCTTGTTGCCATGGAAACATCAAGTCACGTGATCAATAAATTGTCATATGAAATTGTTGCCAGATAAATTTAGGAAAAGTTTGATGCGTTTGAGTACATATTAAAGAAGTTATGAATGTTGAAAATTGGTGCGGGCACTTTGTGCGCCCCCAGGCTGAATAGAGTTAACCTTCTTCAGGCATGTTGTTCGTTTCATATTTTAGTCAATGCCGAGATTGCGTGCGGTCACCCTGTGCTGATTTCGTCGACATTCGCCTGCAGTGTATAAGAAAACTGAGCATTCCAAACTATTGATCGCTCAGACGAGACATTTGCTCCGGGCGTGCACGTTACCAAAATGAACTATTGCTCATGATTATGTATTTATGCGCTATTGTTTTGCTTTTGGATTTCTATTGTTTTGGCTTTTGTTTTAGTTTTAAGAACGGTTTGCATAACTATGTATGGGGTTAAACGGAAATCTTTCCGGCTGAAAAGTGCAAAATGACGGAGGTTTTTGCGCTCGAATCAAAGCAAATTTCCCACCGAAATGTTTACTAGATTCCAATCTTTCCAAAACCGAGTGTGGATGTTGACATTGCGCCTATTAAAATGAGTTAGAACGCTTAAAGCGATGATCGCGCGGTCGAACTCGATACAAGCCTTTATACCAAATTGCTCACTTCAAGGTAAAAATGACGGTACTTTTTTTAAGTTATTAAAATATTTTAACGTTTCCAGATAGAATAATAACCAAATTACTGGAATCCGAGTGTGGATTTCCGAAAAGTACTTCATAAATGGGCGAAATTTTGATTTTCCCTTAAAAAATGGCGTTTTCACAGTGATTTTAAGGGTCAAATTGGGGGTCTGGGAACGAGTTAAAAAAATTAGAGGCAAATGTAACCCAATTTTTTGCCATGAGACTTTTTGCTAAAAGAACAATCCCATGAACAGGAACTGCAAGTACTTAAGTAGGGTCTTTTTTTATTGCATCTTTACAAATATTTTGCAGATTCGGATTTGAGCAAACAATTTTGCAGATCGACGGATTCGGATATTAAAATCTAACAGATTGGCGGATTTACATACCCCGGCCCTATTCACGCCCCTCGAAACTTGAGGGTGCTTTTCGAGTCTGGCAAATTGTTTAGTCTGATCATTTACAGGAACGTTCTCTTCTGTAATCCTTATTGCTTTAATTTTTTTTCATAGGTTCTTCGGGGGCAACGACTGGAAGTTTTTAAATGGATGAAATGATATTATTTGGTTTCTGAGACGTTTGGAAAATAGTTAAGTGCATCGTATAACACAAACGTTGGTTGTAATGAGTTTTGAACTACAGGTTCGGTTGTTATCTTTGTCAAAGTATTAATCAATGTACAGAAATTGGAGACTCATTTCCTTAAGGTCTCACAGTACAAGTAGATATCAAGTTGTAGAATATTTTTTCGAATTAGATAGAAGACCCTAGACATGCATAAAAGGCGAGACAGTAAAATTAGAGACGCGAGTGTGACAAAAGCTTCTGGCATCCAGAACCAGATAGCACGGAATTGGAAGGTATAATTATTCAATCTTAATAATTATCTTAATCAGTATATTTTTATCAGCGTAATTATTCTAGTTTTAGTAATTGTAGTTATAGTTAGGCGTTTTTAGCGGAGCTCTGCGGGCCGAAGGCCCGCGCGGAGCCCCATACTCATAGAACCATAGAACCCATGCTTGTCATTTTTCATGCTCATGGCTAGCGGGATGTTTCGCGGGCGCGTTGTGTGCCCGGCGTACGCGCAAGGCTAACTCGCCGGCGCGTATACCGTCGTAAAACATGCGCGTATGACGCCACACAACATTCGGGATCGTTGCAATTTCACGTCACCTGGGAAAACACTGCTGTGTTTAGCAGAGAAAACCGTTTAAATTTAAGTCGTTATTCTCCTGCATTTTTTCGCGGTTTGCTGCTCAAGACAGGGATACTAATTAAGGGATACTCAGAAGCCGCTATAGTGGTAAAAGAAGAGCTTTCAGGGATAAAATCTTGCTTCGAGGATGGGATCAATGCGGGAGATGTTTGTCAATTCGGGTTTCAGAACTGAAGAAGCGGAGATTTAAAGAATTGCCAAGCAGTGGAGGGACTTAAAGGTAAAACAAAATACATTTTTCGATGGGAATTTGTGTTGATATCAATCTGTGATTGACTTTTTCTTTCTGTTCTCGCTAGTTTTGGAGAGTTGTTTATAAAACGCGCTCAATTATAAAATTCAGTTGTTTTGATTTCTTTCATAGGAGACATCTCGGCCTCGATGAGCTATAAATCATTCGCGTTTAGCTTTTAAACATAAACTTATGGAGATTTGAATAAAATTTTTCGAAAGAAGATTGTGTTGTCCATTTTTATGTGTTTGTTCATTCATTACATAGGTTGGAAAGCGATTTTAGCGGAGCACTCGCCGGGCCGAAGGCCCGGCTGCGCAGCTCCATACTCTAGAACCTATGCCCGTCATTTTTCATGGTCATGGCTAGCGGAATATTTCGCGGGCGCACCTCCGTGACATGTGTCGGTGTGTCTGAGCGTCGCGCAAGGCTAACTCGCGCGCGCGTATGACGTCGCAAAACATGCGCGTATGACGCCACGCGCGCGGCTACACAGCCGTCAGCTCGGTAAACACTTTTTAAAGTTTTGAAAAAGTTGGATCTTTCGCAGTGTTTAGCGGAGCAGTAAAGTCGTTATGTCCCTGAATTTTTTCGCGGCTTGCTACTCAAGACAGGGATACTAATTAGGGGATACTCAGAAGCCGTTTTAGTGGAAAAAGATGAGCTTTCAGTGATAAAATATTGCTTCGAGGAACTTCATATTATCAATACAGGAGCAATGCGGGAAGATGCCTTGTTTTTATTACGGATTTCAGAACCGAAGAAGCGGAGTTTAAACGAATTTCCAAGCAGTCCAGTGCTTTAAAGGTAAAATAAATCACATTTTTCGATAGGAATTTATGTTGATATCAATCTTTGATTGACTTTTGCTTTGTGTTCTCTTAAGTTTTGGAGACATGTTTATGAAACGTGTTCAAATTAAGTCGTGTTGTTATCTTGAACTTCATCGAAGACAGCTCTGCCTTGTTGCGCTATAAATGGTACGTGTTTTGCTTTTAAACATAAATTAATGGAGATTTGAATAAAATTTTTCGAAAGATTGTGTTGTCCGTTTTTATGTCTTTGTTCATTCATTACATAGATTTAAACGCTGTTAGGCTTGGCCTATCCATATATATTACGTAAACAAAACAAGACTTAGATTTTCTGTCTTCACTATGTTTGTGTATTTTTGCAATTTTCATTTCCTAATCAGTTTCTCGGGCAATTTTTGACAAACAAAAACTGTATTTTATTCGGAAAGTAGTCGTACTAGTTATTCTAGACAGAGAAAAGTTGTTTTTGTGCACTTTTGTACAGTCTAAATGTTCTGTGCAGACGGTCGGGTAATACATGTACTGTTTTTGAGAATTGCTAAAATTGAAAATAGCCCGGTCGTCAATCTTAACTCTTGTGCTTCCAACCTTTCACCTGAGTTAAGTTTCACCTTAGTTAAGCTTGTTCAAAGTGCGACGCTGTTAGGCTTGGCCTATCCATATATATTACGTAAACAAAACAAGACTTGGATTTCTTAACTTCACTCGCGTGGCCTTATGCAAATATGTTTGTGTATTTTTTTGCAATTTTTATTTCCAAATGAGGGAGGGAGGGAGGGAGGGAGAGAGAGAGAGAGAGAATAAACAAAAGTATAAGTAACAACAATAAAAAAAATAAAAGCAAAATTAGCAAAAAAAAACAACCTTGACGACATACATAACAGGCATAATTAACTAGAGATCCTAGTACAACAAGAGGCTACCCGTAGACTGTACTGTTACCGGTAATGTACGTTACTTGCGGGGAACACTTACGTAACACAACAACAGGCAAATAAAACCAAAATTAGTTTCGCTTCTGCTTGCATGCGTGCGTATTCTCGTACCCAGATCTAATGCGATGCACAAATAAAAGACGAAAACAAAAAGAATAGAAATACCTCGTTGCTGTATCCGTCACGAGTAAACAGCAAGAAACAAAACCCAAATTTGTTTCAAACATGAAAAAACACGTGTTAAAAATGTTTCAGCGATTTATTCAAAATCGAACAGTTTAATTTGTTTGAAATTTTCCCATTCAGTGTGCTACACTGTGCAGATTATAGCGCATTTATTCGCTTGTCGCGGGTAGCCCCAAAATTGAAAGATAATTAGGAAAAACTGTTTTCCGCTATGTTTGTTTACCGTTGCTATGGAAACACTGATTAGCATAAAAAGAGCATCGCTCAAAACTGTCATCCAAGACTAGCATGTGGTATTAAATTAAAGGTACGAAAACGATGAATTACAAAAACATGTCTTAGCGTGACATAAATATGCATTGTGTGATATGAGAGAACTGGATGACTTTAATGGGTAAACAGCTTTGTTGTTTCACAGAGCAGTGGAATAATTGACGAGTAAACAAATTTAAACCATTACATTGTCCAGTTCTCAGTATCTTAGAAATGTCATTGTCTTAAAAAAATGTCATAGCATGTCTCACGCTAAGATCTTTTTTTTTTTAATTTTACTCGATTTTCATTTTCCATACTAAGTTTGAAGTCAACGGGTTTATGAGCAAACAGATTTAAGACATATTACATCATCTAGTGCTCTCTCTTATTTCAAACATTGCGTATTTGTGTCATACAAAGAAATGCACCGTGCTGTGGCGTTTTATCAAGTCTTTAAAAAATCCAAAAAAGCCCTCCAGAGCTCGAAGCCACATGCACTGGTCAGCAGAATTACCAATATAAGTTTACAGCCGATGAAAGGTGTAAAGATTTACATATTTGTCCCGTCTGCTATAACCCGTTCATTACGCTTCCCATATTCACGAGTTAAAAATGAAATGAAATAACCAGGTAAAACACATAATATTAAAGTGGGGTTTTAGATAGTTTTATAAGAAGTAGTACAAACAATGTTTATGCTGCGTAGCACTAAAATAATGAGTGTAACGAAGTAAGTACATCCTTTAAAATGCTGGGGATAAGTGCCTCTTTAGTGATGTTAGAAAATGGACTATGTAATGGTCATAAACAACTGAATTACTTAGATATTTCCATGAAACATTTTACTGCCGAGGCTTGGTTATCAATGAAATACATCTGATTGATTTGATAATTGACTATGTTAGCTACAGGGGAAAGCCCCTAACTATCATTATAGATGTGTTTTAGATAGAATTATCACTGAATATTTTACTATCTAACTTTCATCTGCCGACACTTCATCGTCACAGCTCCGTAGGGCTAACTACTTCACCTAATCACTTAAAGGGGCTATGTTGCGAAGTGTCACGCAAGCTTACAAATTTGAAAAACGTCGGGAAGCCGTTTTTCAAGTTTACGCCATCGCGGTGGAAATCAGGCACTGAATCATAGGCGTACGAGGGAGAAGGGCTCCCCTCCTCTCCCCCCTTCAGTAAAAGCAAAACCTGCAAACTGGAACAAAAATAACATTAGAAAAGTGGATTCGTTTTTTTTTATAAACATGACACATGGACTAAGTAATAGTGACGGTTATACAAATTTGAATGAATTAAAAACTTTAAAAAATATAAAGCGAGGTACATTAACAGTGACATCTGGTTTTAATAAAACCAGAGGTTTTCACTGCCAATGTTTTCATTGAGGTTGGGCTTTAAGTCCCTTATTAACGATGTTTCTTTTATTTTACAATGTAAGTCAGATCGACCATTTGCTAAAACTTCGAAATGGTCCCATTTAATGTTGTGACCAGTAAAGATTGCGTGATCAGGAACGCCGGAAGCGTGACCTAGTCCATGGGCCAAGTCACTTTTCATTACCACTCGGGGGGACGAAGGCCACCATATATCAAATTAAAGCTTATCGTGTGTAGATTTCAAAAATATATGATGGAAATGTTGTAACAGTAGCTTAAGGGAGTCACGTGACCTTGAATTTTGCATAATTAGCATAATTCGATAATATGCTAAA
This sequence comes from Cladopsammia gracilis, assembly GCA_022457155.1. Classification (NCBI taxonomy): domain Eukaryota; kingdom Metazoa; phylum Cnidaria; class Anthozoa; order Scleractinia; family Dendrophylliidae; genus Cladopsammia; species Cladopsammia gracilis. The sequence continues at coordinate 555,596 of JAJGOT010000321.1, forward strand.
ATGCTGCTTTTAGCAAGTAATTCTTTAGATTCTGCATAAAATAAAGCAGGCACAGATAAGATATAATGTCTGTAAAGCATTTTGTTACTTCTAAGGATAAATAGTCACGTGACAGTGACGTCACTTCCGGCCGCGGTAAAAACCCTCAATTTTTGTCTATCTTTTTGCTTTTTTCCCTTTTTTTCCTTTTATGTGATTCAAAAATACAATTCAGAGCATTTTTACCATAAAAAGCACTAAAATATGTAACAATTAGCGTTATTCTAAATGTATGTTAAAATAAGAATTAAACTGGGTACCCTGTGTTCTCAGAATGATTGGTGTTTCTCGTGGGTAATATGTTGAAAACGTTACACTCACACTTAAGAGACTTTAGTCAAAGTCAACGTCCTCTTCATCCAGTTCTATCTGGATATCCTCCTCTTCATCTGGCTGGTTATAACAAGTTGTTAGGCGGCAAAGGTCGGAGCACTTTAACCCTATTCAGACTGGGCTTTTTTAGGCAATCTGTGACTGGGGGGGGCTCCTCGGACCCCCCCTTCATATCTCTGGAACCAGTAAGGCTAGGACCATGAAATTTTCAAACAATGTTCATCTCCATACAAGGAAACCTCACACCCAGTTTTGACCTGCCACACCCAATTATGACGTCACAACGACGTCATTTTTGTTTTTCCGACGTTTCTTTGATATTTTTCCATTCAGATACTTAAAATATCAAATATAACTATAAAATCATCTCTTTAATATTAAAACACAATAAATACAAACAAGGACACACTTATAAAGCGAGAAAAAGCAAAAAACGGCGATAAAACTATAATTTTGAAATTATTGTCCGCCATCTTGGATCCGCCATCTTGGATCCGCCATCTTGGATTTCCTTTTTTTTCGTTTAAATTAAAATTTAAAAAATATCTAAAAGAGAAAAGGATCAGAATGTATAAAACACGTATCAAACTAATGTCTATTATCCAAATAATGAACTTAGAAGCGTTATTTAATAAACAATACAACATTTTTCTCTATAAGTAAAAGAGAGCAAAAATTTGCCTACCCCTCCCCCCCAAATATTTGATGTTAAAAATTTTTGATGTCTTTCAAGAACTAGTCACAAGAAAAAACTATTCTAACAAGAAAATGCACTATAAGTCAAAGAACAAGATCTTAAAATAAAAAATTCACCATTTTTTTATATTTTGAAAACCTATGTGTCAAAAACCGGTTGCCATGGCAACATGGTTAATCACACTGACATGTTATGGATACCAAAATGTCCCTAGATAAATTCTAGGAAAAGTCAGAAAATTTCAGCCTCATAGCTATTTCGGTGTAAGAGTTATCACAATTTTACTGGAGGGGGGGTTCGAAAAGCCCCCCCCCCAGTCTGAATAGGGTTAACCCATTTCGAATGTAGTCACATGAATCATCATTACAGGCCTTCTTGCACATACATGACATAAGCTCTATTACAGCTCTTGGTGCCGGGAGTCCACTCATCCAATCTATCACCAATCTCTCTTGAGATTAAGAGACCAACCATGACAGATGGAACGTCGTTGTTTCGTAGATAATTTCTCCATATCGCCGCTTGATAGTTGGCTCGCCGGCAATACTTATACAAGCCGTCCTTGCATGGAGGGAAATGATGGGAATCCGCTTCACCTGAATTAATATATGAATATATGAATATATACACAGACAAATGCCTCTAACTGCATCATGCAGAAGATCTTCAGACATCAACCAGTTTTCTCCAAGTTGCTGGAACGTGCGTTGGTATTCCTTTTTACTCAGTAACTTCTTCAGGGGCAAAGGCACTCACTGCACCACAACCCGTGAATGCGTGCAAACCTGGTAGTGCCTTGCACGCATCCTGGCCAATAGCGTGCGCTATTCTTCCAATGTCTACATACCGAGCGTTCAGTTGAGAAACAAATCGGTACATCAATGGAAAATAAAAACGCAAGGCACAGGATTCCAACGTCTGTGTCTTCTGAGGATACAATGATTGACCTATATCGCTGCTCATTTGCTGCATGTTGCACATGTAGGAGAAGTCGTGTATGCGCCTCCCCTTGTTCGGATCTTAGCTCTTCTTCTTCCTCTACTCTCTCGGCAGTGATCTTGTAGCATCGGTTTCCACATGGTACATGCAGCTCTTTGTCTTCCAGTCTCTCGCGACTCGGTGTTTTTTGCCAGTGTTCTACAACAAATCTGATAAGACTTGTTTTGTTGTCACCATTGCGTAAAACGTTCTTGAATTGCTTGACCTTCTGGCCAGCCGCAAGGTTCTTGAAAGTTATTGCATCACTTTCACCTCTGAGTTCTCTTTCTGCTGATTTAATGGAAATGTCTCTGTTCACGTCAAATACCACATCCACTCTATTGCTACCCTCTCCCTCGCGCAACACTCTAGATAAAATCTTGTTTGCGATCTCACCAAATGTAAGATAATCTACCTTCAGTTTTTGGACCAGAGCCATCCCATCTATTAGGTAAGCTGAAGGCCTTGTTACTTCTTCTGTTGGCTGTATCAATTTCTCTAATTCTTTACCAAGTTGTGCCTTATTGGTCTTGCGGGGAAAGCCATTGTTGCAGGCCAGGGAAGCAGGAAGAGGGCCTAATGTGCTTTAACACATCTTGCATTTGTAGATTGCGGCTTTCAGCAATTATGATCATCCGCGCAAACAATTTCGATCAGCGCGCAAAACAGTTTCTGTGTCTTGGCCCTTTGCCACCGTCTTGGTCTTCGATAAAGCACTCAAGGTTTTCAACTTTTGCTTCTTCAACTTGTGATTGAACTTAACCGTTGGGGGCTGTGATTCGAGACGGGTCTTCTTGAAATCAGCGTAGGCTGCCTCTCCAACTTTATACATGTAGGCGGTCGCAAGGTCCTCTGCTATAGCAGTAGTGGCAACAGCTCCTGTTGAGATGCTGGACAGTTGCATATGACCTGCAAATGGATCTGTTCAGTTCTTGATTAAATCAACCATTGCGGCAACATCTTTCTCATCTTGGGCAATGCGAGACGAGCGAAGGTCAGCAAGGCCGTGCTTCCCTTTGGCATAGCCAACCATTTCGCGCAAACAGCGCAGGAACAAAGTTCTGAATTCTGCCGTCAAGTAGCACCTTTGTACGGCTCCAGGTTTCAAACTAAAGCTCGTGGTGCCCCCAGGTGTTTTGGTATCTTTATTTACGGTTTCTTCAAGAGTCTGGTCAACGGGAATTCTTCCAAATGTATTGTCGTTGCTCAAATGAACTGAAAATCCATTTCCCATGAACTCGTGTACCTCGGGGTGCTAATCTGGTAGACTTGTCATATGGCTATAATAAGCTGACATGTATCTAGCGTAGTTGATAGCATCGTAGGAAAAGCACCATGGGATCATATGGCGACCACAGGAGAGATGGAGTTCCCAATTCCTTTTCTAGAGGCACGGATCATGTGAAGGTGTAGCTCGATCATGTCTATATAGGACATCCAGAACGCTTAAAGAGGGCCATTGGTATTCCGGAGATGAACAGTTTATTCAGCAAAAAGTTCATCAGCTAGGGTACCAATTTCATCAAGACATGTTTGTACTTGACGATTGTCCTCTGGGTGCGACTCGTCATCAAGCCACGGATAAAATCTTTCCAATGCCACCCTCATGAATGCTTCGCAAGCCAGTTTGTGCACACGAACACCCCTGTTATAGTTTCGGCCTTCCAGAACTGCAGACACGGAGCCCTCAGCCACTACCCCAGCTTCAATGAATAAGTCCTTTAGACCAGCATGCAGGAACCTTTCACCGATGTCAGAGATCAATGTACCAAGGGTATGAAAAGTTCCAAGACGTAGAACTATGGGCTTGAACGTCTCATACTCCTTGCACTTCACCTCAAACTCCTTGGCATTGATGGTTTGATAGAAAACACATATCATGCTTGTGAGATGGAGCGAGCGCATGATAGTGAGTGATCGGTTGAGGGCTTCGTTGACAGTGGAAACATCAGTGGCTGGTGCATCAATGGTCGGAAAATAGCCTACATTATTGGCAATGATGGCGTCTTTGTCGTGAATCGTGATGTTAAACCCAGTTCAGCTGCTGACCTTTTGTTGGTGGGCTGCATAATGTAGACGAGCGAGGATGAACAGCATATTTTTCTCTTTAAGAATTATTGCGCCGTCAACCTCCTTCACTATTCTTGGCGGGGGCCATTTGGGATTTGGTCATCGGCAACCTGTACACTAAGAATGCCTTTCTGATCTCGGATTTCATCAGCTTTTTGCAACGTTTTCCATGAGTCAAGAGAATTTGGACTGATTAATTTTGTGTTATCATCAGTACAATGTATTATGCAATAAGGATCAGTTCTGTCTTTTAGTAAGTATGCTTCATATTTGTTCACATCTCTGAGGACTGTATTTACCACGAAAACAAGATGGCTTCCTTATACATTTGTGCCCAGTCTTCAGTTAGACCACAGGGTGACCACAGGGAAACCATACCGGTGATAAATCGCTTGATGATAAAGCATACATCTAAAATAACACTAATTATCTTATCTTTTACTGCTTTTCATATGTTATAAAATGTAGTTTTGAATCACATAACAGAAAAAAGCAAAAAAAAAAGCAAGTAGGGAAAATAGACAAAAATTGAGAGTTTTTCTTTACCGCAGCTGGAAGTGACGTCACTGTCACGTGACTATTTATCCTTAAAAGTGACAAAATGCTTTACAGACATTATATCTTATCTATGCCTGCTTTATTTTATGCAGAATCTACAGAATTACTTGCTAAAAGCCGCATTTTAGTATATTATCGATTTATGCTAATTATGCAAAATTCAAGGTCACTTGACTCCCCTAAGCTACTCTTACAAAATTTCCATCATATATTTTTGAAATCTACACATGATAAGCTTTAATTTGATATATGGTGGCCTTCGTCCCCCTGAGTGGTAACGATCCGCCATTTTTAGCCACTTGGCCCATGGACTAACCCACTTGAGTGGAAGCTTTGAAATATTCGGCTTTTCTGTCATGGAGTCGTCGTTTCGTTTTACCAATGTAAAAGGCATCACAGTCCCAGAAACTGGCTTTGTATACGATCTTAGATTTTTGAGAGCGATGGAAACGATCTTTGTAAGGAAAAAAAGACTTAATTTGACAAGTGTTTTGAAAAATTCTGTGGTTGACGAAACCATAAAATCTACTGACGCATGATTTTAGACCGCGTTTAAAAGCTTCGCTTTGGAAACCCAAATAAGGTAGAATAAGGATAACATCTTTCTTGGGAACTGTGGCGGTAGGTTCTGATGACCTATCCGTATGTTTGTTTTTTTTTTATTTCGTATGTTCGTATTCAGCACTTAAATTTCCATTTTGAGGTATTTTTTACTAAAAAAAAGCACTTCTCAAGTGTCCGTTGACGGCTTAAAGTGCCCGTTGTCCGTCTTGGAGAGGTGTCCGTCTTATAGAGAGTTTAGTTACAGTAAAATTACTGAAAAACGGCTGGGACCATCACCAGATGTCCGTCTTATAGAGGTGTCCGTTAAGAGGGAGTTTACTGTATTTTGGCGACCATCCTGCTTATTAGGACAGTAGGTGTGGTTGGTATCTGGTCGTAAAAGATCTTATCGGTTCTCATCGTGTTATTATCTGGTAGTTGAGCGTTATGAATAAAATTTGCTTGTCTCGACAAAAATGCATGCTTTAGTAATAAAACCTTAAGTGGGCTTAGAAACTTCGCTTTGCAATTTGTTATTACCAAAAAAACACAATATTTTATAGTTTTTATTTTTTATTCGCGCTTGACAGAGAGCAACGAAAATTTCTGGACTTGATTCAAAACGTATTCAAAACCGATCAAAACAACAGTGTGCTACATTTACTCGCTTGTCGTGGGTAGCCCCAAATCGAAAGATATTTTGGAAAAACTGTTTTTCGCCATATTTATAATTTGTTTACCATTTATAATTTGTTTACCATTTATAATTTGTTTACCATTTATAATTTGTTTACCATTTGTTTTCGCCATATTTATAATTTGTTTACCGTTGCTATGGAAAGGCTGATTAGCATATAAAGAGTATCATCCAAAACTTTCATCCAAGCCTAACATCTGGTATCAAATTCAGATTTATTGAGCTAAAGTAAGGTTATATATAAGCGCATTAAAAAAGGGAAGTGCGACCCCAAAAAAATTACTTGGAGCCATCATAACATTGATCAAAGTTTCCAAAGAAGTAGGTTTAAGTGACATGGGTGTTGCCATAGCTACAAAATGATAACGTCGTGGTGTTTACAAATTACTTATTTCCTATTTGCAATAGTCTCATTATTCCTTTGTTTGGCTACGGGTGCATTATATTGGGTGATAAAAACAATGAAACCCCGATTGGTTATTTGCAAAGTTTTTCAAAAAAAGGCTGCCAATGTTTTATTTGATTTACCACCAAGAAACTCTTCCAGTGAGGCCCAAATTCCTGAAACCACCCGTAACGGGACCACGGTCCCTCTACCATTTGTGACGGCATCCCTTTTTATGACAAAAGATGCCTTTCATAACTATGGACCGGATCGCATTAGAGCGAATTTTAATACCTTCGAAATTTGGCGATACAAGTTTTGGAAAAAATCTAGGTTCCAAATTTGGCTTTGGTCGTATTAATTAAGGTTACTGTAAACCTTCGAGGGTGCCTTCCCGAAAATCTTACGTACGCGCGCTATTTTTAACGAAACCCCAGAAAACTATATATCACTGTAAAGCTAATAAATTATAGATTCCGAAAATAGCAATTATTGTTCCTTTTTTCCTTTAGTTAAGCGTGCGCGAGCCTTAAACGCAAAACCGACGGTGTTTGCTTCACTGAATTACCAGCCTCCGTGTTAGCGCGAAAATCAAAACAAACTGGTCCGTGTCACTCAAGAGTTAATTAATGGCCTAACAAACTGTGTGAGGCTTTTTAGATATTTTCATTGGTTCTCGAGTAAATCTACTTTGAAGTTGGACAATAGAAAATTGTTCTATGCGCGTCACACTTTGGGGCGCCACAAGCAAAGTATTTGGAATTTCGTAAAAGCCCCACAGACTTTGGTGCATCCATATCCAGCAAAGATACTGGCCAAGTTTCGTGAAAATCTGACAAATCTACATACCCTATTAATTCATTTGAACAGAGGCCATTCTCGCAAAAACAAACCTCGAGTTTTTAGCCTCCAAAGATTTTCACTGTTTTCACACCTCTCACGGCTGTCATCGTGGTCGTGCCGCCAACCAATGAAATGAAACATAGAACCCCCTCGATTAACCGCCGATTAGTCAAGTTATTCAAAGGGTAAAACCATAGAAAAAACGGCGAAGTTTCGCGCAACTGCAAACCCAAATGAGCGGAAAGAACGTAACGAAAACGCAGCAAAATTGTCGTGGAAACAAACGAGCGAAAAGGACCAGTGAGAGTTTTCAAAGAAATGAAAACACAACAGACGTGGCCGCGAAAATTGACCGAAAACGCGCTGGTATCAGCAGTAAATGCAAGCAAGTAAGCTATTCATTTATTTTTTATTCTTTTACTCTTCGTAGCGGTTCTTTTCACTCGTGATCTCTACAATTCTGCTAACCAAAAATTTCCGCTTTGGCTTTAATAGTCAAATTGTAAATCTTCAGGAATTAGAACAAGCGGAGATGACCGTGTAAAACATGGAAAATGGCCGGGGAGAATACGCTATGACGCTACAATAGAATATGCATTGACGATGCGAAATGCGCTCCGCATTGCGATGTAAACAAAATATGCATAACATGTAATGCGAGATCCCGTGGATAAAGTTTAGCGGGGAAAAGTACAAGAAGGCGCTGCACTCCGGAAAGAGATTATCGGATTATCACACCTATAGCTACTTATCAACAATTCTCTTGAAACTCTTTTTTGAGAATATCTCGAGTTCTTTTAATGATTCTGCAAAACTTCTTTCAATATTTTCTAGATTAATGTTATATCTTAACAGAAATTATTTTTTTTTTTTGCAAAATGGGACCAATAAAGGTTTACAGTAACCTTAACAAATGTTTCGTACCCAATGGCCTATGGGGCCGGGGAAGCCCCCCCCCCCCCCCCCCCCCCCATGTAGACGTATTTGCAGGGGATTAATAGAGACAATGACGAGAATGTAGTAACGCAAACTTTATAACTCAAACAGTAAACAAGAAAGTGCTGACAAGACTCGACAACAAATCGAAGGAACTCGGTTCGCTCGCTCCGTCCATGTGCTCTTTCACGTGACATTGTTTATGTGTCCCATGATTCCACTACAGTCCACCCCTTCTTAAAGGGAGTAAATTTACGACAAAAGCTTACATGATGAATAAATTTGAAACGAAGCTAACAAGAAAATCTTAACAGTCTAAAATCCTCATGAGTCCACCCCTTCTTAAAAGGGATTTTAGTTTTCCGATACTAAAGTTGCAAACATGTCTTTGTCGAGTTTTAACAGATAAGTTCCTCCATGTGAACTGCCAGACAAGGATAGATAAGGACATTTTGAAATCAGTCCTTTTAGCTTTCCGGAACGTTTCAAAATTTCTTGGGCATCTGGAATCTGCTGGTAAACCACTTTGCATGCCTCTGATGCATATGCCTTTGCACCTGGCAGACTGTTCAGATATTCTCCAAAAGAAAATGCTAACTTTGCCAGATCAGGATCAATCGCAGGACTCTTATGGGTGGGTAATTCAGGAGAGGTAACAGTCTTTGTGCTAGGTGGTTGGTCTTCATAATTTCTGAGATCATAAGCTGCTGCTTCTGATAGTTCATCTGGAACAACAATGATATTTTCAATGTTTACCGTTTTTAGCTCATCCTGAGTGAATTTGTGTCGAAGTCGTAATAGATCCTGGCGACCATGGACATGACCTATAACAGTGTAAGGACCATCAAATCGACGAATAAACCGTGTGGCTGATCCTTTTGGTTGTGAACTTGGAGGTGGTCTTCTAACATAAACTTGCTTTCCTTCAGCTATGTTAAGTTCCCTGGATGATTTATCATAATATTCTCTTTGAGTTCTCTTCATATCTGCTTTGATGCTGTTAAACTGTTTTTGTGCTTCACGCATACGAGACACAATCTGCTCTGCATAGGTGCTTCTTGAGAGGCTTTCTACAGGTAAATCAAGAGTAATGACTTCAGGTGATGGTGCGTTGCGTCCAAATACCAAGAAGAATGGACTAATTTGGCCCGTACCAGGAATTGGAGATACATTGTGAGCATATACGGCTGGCTGCAGGAATTCTTCCCAGCGTTCCTGATATTTCTCACAATAAATTCCTATTGCTGCATTCAACCATCTGTGAACACGTTCTGTACTTCCATTTAGGCGTGGACGGTAACTTGTTGTAACAATGTGTTCAATTGAGAGAAGTTTTGTTAGCTGGCGTAATACCGCATTAAGCCATTCTCCTCCTTGATCACTTTGCAAGACTGCTGGAAATCCGTATTGCAGGAATACATCATTAAACAGAACTCGTGCTGCAGTAGTTGCTTGTTTATCGGGGACTGGAATTGCACGCAAGAAATTAGAGTAGGGACAAACAGCAGTCAAAATCCGTTTGTTACCAGTTGGGGTAGTAGGCAATTGTCCAACATAGTCTATACCAAAGGTGCTGAAGGGACGGTCAAAAATGCGAATTTGCATCGGTCCATGTTTGGGATCAGTAGACTTAAATTTGATACAAGCGGGGCAACGCCTGATCCAGTTCCGCACATGTTTGGCCATATTTCGCCAATAAAAATCATATGGAAGGGATCCATAGGTAGCTTCGCGTCCTCGATGCATTCCCACAGGCGAATCATGATAGACTCGTAAGAGATGACGTTGAAGATTAATGTCATTGGGAACCATAATGCGGTAGTGATTTGGATCTTGCATAAATTCATCTCGATACATTAGCAAACTGTCAATAACAGCTGAGCGCTTTGCCATTTGTTTAACCCATTGCAAGTGTTCCTTTGGAATGTTCTTGATTGCAGAAATATCTTGATTTGAGCTATGAAACTTGATCAACAGATTGCACCAATAATCCTGTAGCTGTCTCTTAGCAAAACTCGATCGATTGCGGTTTAAAGATTCCAAATTTTTAAAGTCTTCAAAGTTGCAGTCTGAGGATGGACTTTCTTGATATTTACCAACTGGTGGAGTCTTGGTCTGGCTTGTGACTGAAGTTTTGAGTTGAGGCTCCCTCGCGCATTTGGTTCTCTTTGGAGCAGTAGCGAGACAAACTGGGTCGAGGCAATCAGCTTGAGGCACCAGACACGCATTGTGTAAACAAGCCATAGTATTGTTAAATGTTCCATGAACAAGTTCAGGGGTATGGTGTGGAACATCAACTGAGGTTGCGATGATCATAAATGCGATAACACTGTTCTCTGGAGGTATTACAACATTGTCTTCAGAAATGTTCTCTTTGACCGGGTGACGACTGAGGACATCGGGAACAACATTTCTTTCCCCTTTTCTGTGTTCGATAAAAAAGTCAAACTCAGCCATGCTCATGCACCATCTTGCCACTTTTGCCTGTTGTGGTGCCATGGTAGTCAACCATTTAAGATTTGCATGATCGGTTACAACTTTAACTCTTCGGCCTAGTATGTAAGAGCGAAACTGTTCAAGTCCCCATTTCACAGCAAAGAGTTCCTGGTGCATAGTTGTCCAACGCGATTCAGCTGGTGTACATGCTCGGGATGCAAATCTCACAGGGCGAAGTATGCCATCCTTCTCTTGAGCCAACATTGCTCCACATCCTAGCTTGCTAGCATCCACGTGTAATTCAAACTGAGCATTCCAATCAGGATGGAACAACATAACATCTGGGCCAGTGATTGCTTGCTTCAAGTCTTGAAACTCTCTTGCTGTATCTTCTGTCCATTGAAATGATACACCCTTCTTGAGGAGGAATCGCAAGGCTTGTGTTCGGGTAGACATGCATGGAATAAAGTCTCTGAAATATCCGCAGAGTCCAAGAAAACGCTTGACTGCAGAAGTGTTAGTTGGTGTGGGCATAGATAAGATTGCTTCTACTCCTTTGCTTATTGGTGTTCGACCTTCTTGGGTGATCCGATGTCCCAGTATTTCGATTTCCCTTGCGAAGAATGTACACTTAGAGGGTTTCAGTTGCATGCCAACTTTAACCAGTCTCTGTAACAGCAACGAATACTGTGCAAGGGCTTCCTCGTCTGTCATTGCCCACTGAATTATGTCATCCACATAAACAACAAGCCACTTGTGCAAATAATCTGCAAATACAGTGTTCAAAATCCGCTGAAAAGTATTTGGTGCTGTTTTCAATCCGAAGGGAAGCCTGAGGAACTCATACAGTCCCACGTGTGTACAAAATGCAGTTTTGTGTTGATCCGATGGCCGGATGGGAATTTGGGTATGTACTTGGTGTATCCCTTATTATTTTGTATTTAAACACTTAGTTTTTATTTCAGTAGAAAAAGAAGATAAAAACAGCACAATGGGAAATCGAACCCGGGCCGTATGATCTACTCCATGCACTACTATCCACTGTACCACCGAGGACTAGCTGCCGGAAATTGTAATTTTTAAGGGATATAAGATAATATGCTGCCAGCCCAGACCATATATAAGAACTAACCCTTTCGATACACTGGAAATACTGGAATCAGTGCTTAACCCTAAATACTAAAATCAGTGCTTCAACCCTAGATACTGTAATCCGACCCTAAATTACACTGCAATATATCTAAATACATTACAATAAGGGATACATGAAGTACCATACATTATGATCAGGGATACACCAAGTACCAAGGGGAATTTGCCAGTAACCGCTGACCAAGTCACATTTGGCAAATACTTTTCCCTGGCTGATGGCATCCAGAACGCTTGAGATCGATGGGATAGGGTAACCATCTCCTTGTGTCACACTGTTGAGGCGACGATAGTCCACCACAAATCTTGGAGGTTGCAGTTGCCCCTTTTCTGGAGGTTTGCGGACCAGGATGCATGGGGAACCCCATTCTGATTGAATTGGTTGTATTATCTTGAGCTTAAGCATCCGCTCGATTTCTGTTTTGATTGCTCTGAGTTCTGCTGGGCTTTTCTTGTATGGGTGACTATAGATGGGAGGGGCATCAGCTGCATGTGTCAATTCTGTGCTCAAACCCCTTAACAGCTCCAAGTGGACTCCCAGGGAGGAGAAATGCAGTAGGATATTGACAGATAAGTTCTTTGAATCTCTTCATAATATGTGCATCAACATTAGAATACTCCAATCCATCTAGACCCAAGGCATGAAATATAGCATCGGTGTAAGCAGTTGAGTAAGGGTCACAGGTCAGTTCTTCTACTGGAGGAAACTCAGGACCTTGACAGTCAAATTCTGGTAAGGAATCACAGAAAGGAGACAATATGGATGAGTTGAGACCAGAATCTTCCATTTCTTTCGTTTGGACTGAAAGTTACCATTGCTTTGGAGCACAAGAGTCTAAGTCAGAATGCTTCTGCTCAGTGTTCTTTCGAGGTTGTGATGAAGCGGGTGGCTGCTGTGTATTTGCCCATGTAAGCCATCCATCTGCAAGTTGCTTTGCAGTAGTGTCAGCTGCTTCTTCAAGAATAGTATCATCATCCTTTGTCATGTCTCTAACATCACCTAGAATGACATTCTCAGGGATACTTGTGTTCTTCAACTTAGATTCCACTGCCAAGGTTGTACAGTATGTGATGTACATGTCAGGAACTTCTTCTGTAAGAACTGAATCTGGTGTTTCAGAAAGGTCTAAGAGGTGTGCGTTGTAGTATGGATCACTGTTCGGGCGTGTGGTTTCTGGTATAACATGACTTGACATTTGGCTGAGATCAAAGGGACCACTGAGAACTTTAACACCTGGTTGAATGTCCTTGCCCTCAATCCAAAGCGGTTGGCGCACTACTTGGTAGCCCATTAAAGCTGCAGAAAGGGTGACGCAGACTGTAACAAAGTTAAGACCACGGTGAAGGGTGTGTGAACGTTTGTGAATACCCAGTGGTGGTGCTCCGGTGAGAAGACATGTAACACTGACGTGTGGCTTTGGCACTGTTGGCCTACTTTCATGTGACAAGGACCCATTGGGTGCTGAGACGCTGGCGAAACCTTCAAGCGGATTGTCGAGAGAGCACTGGACCCGAAACTGCATACTTGGATGTCGAAAGGTGATGGATGGAACATAATGATCAACCAATGCTTGAGTCGCATGAAGGTGGTTCTCCCCAAAGAGTATTGGCCAGACAAGACCTGGAACTACGAGCATAGTGAAGATAGTTTCCGTTTTTGTTTCCCATGTGATGGGGATTTCCATGGTGGCAACTGCTTTAAGATTGGACTTTGGATCCGCAGCTGTAACAGAAATGGGTTCCTCTAGGGCACAATACTTGAGGTCAGGTCGTTTGGAGGCTACATAATCAGCATGTACTTTGCTCACAAGAGATACAGAACAGCAGCTATCCAATGGCAAGGGCAGTCGTTCACCTGCAGATGTAACAGAGGTCCACAGAATGTTACGCTGATGTAACTGAGTTTCTGGCTTTGCTGAAGGTGCAGGGATGGTAACAGTAGGTAATCCAAATGAGGGAGTAGATGTCGATGGCTGATCAGATGTAACTGGAGGAGGTGGTCGTGAAGCTGAGGTTGAGATTTGGTTTTCCGATACCGCAGGAATAGAAGACGAAGATTTTTCCGTACACTGAGCTTCGAATTTTTCCAGACGAGTAGACAAGACTACGAGTTGCTGCCTGAGAGAATTTACCTCATCGGATGGAAGAGTGCTGCGAGATGTGCTTGGTGGGCGATTTTCAGAATGTATGATAGCTTTACAACCCCATTTATTACAGCGTTGACACTTGTGTTGTCGGCCATATGAGCATTTATTACCGTCTTCCTCGCAATTAGATTTGAGAAACCGATTGTAATTTTTGCAGATCTCAGGTTGTTTTGAAGTGTCTTTGCGGAATTTTGGACAGTACCTTGACAGATGATTTGTTTCTCCACAAGTGTAACAAGCCCTCGGCTGTCGTTGGGAGTTCTGATCTTGAGATTTCATGGCGGTTGAGCAAACAAACGCATTCGGTGGTGTTACTTTCCATTCATCGAGCGACTGATTGGCATTCGAGGAGGTGGGCGGAGTTTGAAATGACAACTCAACACGACGAGCCGCTTCGACAGTCTTATCGAGTGTTTCAAATTCTGATGCTTTCACAACGAGCTGCTGAGCAATACTAGGATTGACCTTAGAAATAAACTGTGAAATAACAAAGGTGGGACAATCTTTCGCAATTTTTTCGCCAAGTTTCTCCAGTTGATGCAGTAGTTTCTTGTATTTGAACGCAAATTGTTCCACTGACTCGCCACGCTCTTGTTGAATAGCGCTTAACTCGGCTGCTAATCGGCGGCACTTGTCTTCTTTCGATTCGCCGAATTCTGCACGTAATCTTTCGATGCAAATGTTAAGCTGGTCTTCTACCGCTTTTTCTGCGTAGCCCTCTGTAGTTTTGGCTATTGACAATACAGATCTTGGCCAGTCGCCAACACACTGTTGTTCCAGAAGCGATAAGCGTGTTCCGGCGGGAAGATGAGATGTCTGCTGAGTGAATCGCTCGAGGAATTCGGAAATGTCGTCTTGTACCACGTTATCTCGGCGAAATGATGGAAGTTGCATGGAAGGCATGCGAAGGCCTTGTTTATTATCGTGATTAGAGGCTGCAGGAACCGCTTCGGCCATGTCGCCGACTGTCTTAGTGACTTGAGAAACATTTGTAGTTAAATCCTTTACAACGCTGACGAGTCCAGCCACGACGCCTTGTAGTTCTGCTATTGTTGTTGTCATTGCCTCGTAGTTTGGGTTCTCCACCACTTGTAGACATATTTGCAGGGGATTAATAGAGACAATGACGAGAATGTAGTAACGCAAACTTTATAACTCAAACAGTAAACGAGAAAGTGCTGACAACACTCGACAACAAATCGAAGGAACTCGGTTCGCTCGCTCCGTCCATGTGCTCTGTCACGTGACATTGTTTATGTGTCCCATGATTCCACTACACCAATAAATTTTTTAGAAAATGAAACACCGGAAACTGCGTTTTCCAGCATTCTGGGCTTTTAAATTTCAAGTTTTTGATAGATGAAAACTGATACTTATTTATACAAAACACTGCAATGATCCAAAAGGCGGCTTAGTAAAGTAATTACACATGATCACCCAAACATCAATATTTATGTCCATAGATTTTTCTGATATTGCCAATAAAAATCTAATGATAGTTGCAGACAAAAAACATCATCGACTATCTTGGTCAAGGGAAGCACAACAGTTGAACATAGTCAATTCATTAGTACTTTCTACACTGTCTCTGCAAGCCAATGAATAATGAAAGAGAAAAACACTTCGAAATGTCAATTACCAAACAAACGATCGACTGTCTCTGTATCTTGAACCAGCAACCGTTTCACCTGTCAGAGTCATCAAAGAAAGTTAAACTGTCCGAGTTGCCTAGAGGCAAACACAGACTTCATCGGAAGGTCGTTCTTTAAAAAAACTTCTGCGCCGCTGGTTGTCCGCTAGTCGTCCCCCACAAACAAATTGGCAACCTCTACCATGTCCAAACCATCTGCCAATTCCTCCTGAAGATGCAGAAGCGTACGAGGTGATCATTTGTGAGCCTGGCCTCTCCTGTGGTTGAAAGCAGGTAGGTCTTGACACGCATTAGGGAGAAGAAGGAGTGCTTGCCATGGGTGCAAATCTCACTCCGTAGAAGTGACTGATAAATATATATATATATATATATATATACAATTATGTATACAATGTGCCCTCCCGGTTGTTACCATAATGGCTTTATGGCAACTCCTGAACTTGGGCACAGGATGTACGGTTACACATTGTTGGATTGCATTGCGGAGTCACGAGAGTGCTCAAACTGCGAGCAGTGAGCGAAGCAATATGCCAATAGTGAACACCTCTTATGAGGCTCTCCACCCAATCCAGAGAGTGCTCAAACTGTATGAACAGTGAGCGTAACATACAATTATGTATACAATGTGCCCTCCCGGTTGTTACCATAATGGCTTTATGGCAACTCCTGAACTTGGGCACAGGATGTACGGTTACACATTGTTGGATTGCATTGCGGAGTCACGAGAGTGCTCAAACTGCGAGCAGTGAGCGAAGCAATATGCCAATAGTGAACACCTCTTATGAGGCTCTCCACCCAATCCAGAGAGTGCTCAAACTGTATGAACAGTGAGCGTAACATACAATTATGTATACAATGTGCCCTCCCGGTTGTTACCATAATGGCTTTATGGCAACTCCTGAACTTGGGCACAGGATGTACGGTTACACATTGTTGGATTGCATTGCGGAGTCACGAGAGTGCTCAAACTGCGAGCAGTGAGCGAAGCAATATGCCAATAGTGAACACCTCTTATGAGGCTCTCCACCCAATCCAGAGAGTGCTCAAACTGTATGAACAGTGAGCGTAACATACAATTATGTATACAATGTGCCCTCCCGGTTGTTACCATAATGGCTTTATGGCAACTCCTGAACTTGGGCACAGGATGTACGGTTACACATTGTTGGATTGCATTGCGGAGTCACGAGAGTGCTCAAACTGCGAGCAGTGAGCGAAGCAATATGCCAATAGTGAACACCTCTTATGAGGCTCTCCACCCAATCCAGAGAGTGCTCAAACTGTATGAACAGTGAGCGTAACATACAATTATGTATACAATGTGCCCTCCCGGTTGTTACCATAATGGCTTTATGGCAACTCCTGAACTTGGGCACAGGATGTACGGTTACACATTGTTGGATTGCATTGCGGAGTCACGAGAGTGCTCAAACTGCAAGCAGTGAGCGAAGCAATATGCCAATAGTGAACACCTCTTATGAGGCTCTCCACCCAATCCAGAGAGTGCTCAAACTGTATGAACAGTGAGCGTAACATACAATTATGTATACAATGTGCCCTCCCGGTTGTTACCATAATGGCTTTATGGCAACTCCTGAACTTGGGCACAGGATGTACGGTTACACATTGTTGTATTATATATATATATATATATATATATATATATATATATATTATGTAGAAAATGTAGTTCCAGGCTTCAGAGGTTATTCATCGCTTTATTGCTACAGTCCTGTTTCGTATGGTCGAGAGATGACCACACTCATCAGGCAACTTGAGCGAATGACCGTTAATTTAACTGCTGGCGGTATTATACATACGACCGTTAATTTGAAAGTTGTTAGGCAGCGCGCGCGTAGCTGCGTTACATTACGTAATTCTAAAGTTCTATTGCACCACTGTATACAAGTGACCGTTAATTTAAAAATTGGTAGGCAGCGCGCGCAGTTACGTTACATTATGTTACTCTAAAGTTCCTGAGTGTGAATCTGTTTCTGTGGGGGCACGAACCTGCCAATTCGTTTCTTTTGTTTAGGGTACATAGATCTTTACGACAGATGATGAAAAAAAATTTTCTTGGAGGCACAGGCTGCATTTCTTGCTCACATTATTGTACGGTTTGCATTTCCTAAGTACTTTCCACTGCACACGAAAGGATTTTTTCGCATCTTTTAGAGTCCATACGTGTTTTGACAGTTCTGTCTCGTTTCTTCTGTTGGCATGTCGGAATGAGGTCGTGTGGTTTCTGTATCTGTCTTTGAAGTTGGTAGCCAGTCCAATGTATGTTTCTGTTGTCGTGTCAGTCGTCACAGTCGCTTGGTAGACCACGTTTGTCTGCAGGCATTTTCCTTCAAGTGGGCATTCCGGTTTTCTTCGGCAGTTGCACGTTTGCGGTTGCTGCGTTGTTGCCTGTGTAGTGATGTTTTCTGAGAGGATCTTTTTATTGTGGGATGAGATGATGGCTTTCATATTCGGCATGCATGAGTAACTGAGCTTGAGTGTGTGCCTGTTGAATATCTTGTGCAACGGATGGTTTGGGGGGAAGCATTTGTCGATGATGCCCAGGAATTTCTTTCCAAGGTTCGTTTTTACATTCGAATCCCATGGGGGGTTGTACCATGTGATGTTTCTTTTTCGGCTCCTTTTCTTCTTTGTTGTTTGCTTTTTTTCTGAGTTGAATGTTAACTTGAAGTCATACCCACTTTCATCGAGTGCTTTCTGGTAAGGCGCGATAGCTTCATTGAAGATTTCTTTGCTGGAAGAGATATTAGTAAGTCGTTTGTTGATGTTTTGCGGGATGTTCTTCAGTAATGTTGGTGGATGGTTACTCAGCCGGTGGACGTACAGCAATTTGTTGTTGGGTTTCATATACGGTTTATAGCTTCCACTTGTAAGGTCGAGGGTCACATCAAGGAAGTTCACGATCTTTTTGTTTGCTTCAATTGTGATTTTGAGACCATGAGATTTGAATACATTGCTCACTTCCTGCTTTGTCTTCTCAATTTCCCTCGGAGTGGCTTTGCATACTGCGAGGCCGTCGTCACGATAGAGTCCCACTTGATCTTTAAATTTGGGTGCGATGAGTGATAGCATGTATAATCCTATCAATTCACAAGTTTCCGCTCCATCGTATGAACCCATTGTTACGTCAAACGTGCTGTCACAATTCTTTTTTGTCCACGGCGAGTCTTGGTGGTAAAGCAGAGATCTTTTTGCGTGAATGATAATTTGTCGGTCTTGGTTGGTGATGTTAGTAAATCTTGATGCATAGTCCAGTGCCTTCAACAGGAGTTCTTCTGATATGGAAGGGTAAAATTCGCATACGTCAAAGGTGATAAATGCATGTTGGCTTTTATCGGGTATCGCTTTAGACCATTCTATGGCATCGGTAGTGCTTTTCCACAGGCACACACTCAAGCTCAGTTACTCATGCATGCCGAATATGAAAGCCATCATCTCATCCCACAATAAAAAGATCCTCTCAGAAAACATCACTACACAGGCAACAACGCAGCAACCGCAAACGTGCAACTGCCGAAGAAAACCGGAATGCCCACTTGAAGGAAAATGCCTGCAGACAAACGTGGTCTACCAAGCGACTGTGACGACTGACACGACAACAGAAACATACATTGGACTGGCTACCAACTTCAAAGACAGATACAGAAACCACACGACCTCATTCCGACATGCCAACAGAAGAAACGAGACAGAACTGTCAAAACACGTATGGACTCTAAAAGATGCGAAAAAATCCTTTCGTGTGCAGTGGAAAGTACTTAGGAAATGCAAACCGTACAATAATGTGAGCAAGAAATGCAGCCTGTGCCTCCAAGAAAAATTTTTCATCATCTGTCGTAAAGATCTATGTACCCTAAACAAAAGAAACGAATTGGCAGGTTCGTGCCCCCACAGAAACAGATTCACACTCAGGAACTTTAGAGTAACATAATGTAACGTAACTGCGCGCGCTGCCTACCAATTTTTAAATTAACGGTCACTTGTATACAGTGGTGCAATAGAACTTTAGAATTACGTAATGTAACGCAGCTACGCGCGCGCTGCCTAACAACTTTCAAATTAACGGTCGTATGTATAATACCGCCAGCAGTTAAATTAACGGTCATTCGCTCAAGTTGCCTGATGAGTGTGGTCATCTCTCGACCATACGAAACAGGACTGTAGCAATAAAGCGATGAATAACCTCTGAAGCCTGGAACTACATTTTCTACATAATAGTTACCGCTCCTGAAAAGTAGAGCGCTCTCGGAAGATTTTTTCTACTCAAGTTCAGAATATATATATATATATATATAAATATATATATATATATATATATATATATATAACTTAGCACAAGCATGTAAAAAAGTTCCATGATTGGAAATTTCTCGGTAAATTATACTCTAACACAAGAGAAAACACTTTTTTCTTAAAACACCTATATTTCGGCAGCGTACAGCTGCCTTCATCAGGGTGAATGGCTGACAAGGCGCTGACGCCTTGTCAGCCATTCACCCTGATGAAGGCAGCTGTACGCTGCCGAAATATAGGTGTTTTAAGAAAAAAGTGTTTTCTCTTGTGTTAGAGTATATATATATATATATATATATATATATATATATATATATATATATATATATATATATACAGCAGTTTGCAAAAATTTTGAACCCCCCCAAAATATATCATTATATCCCCGCTCCCTAACAATGCTATATATCTGGATATAATGATATATTTTTTTTTTTGGGGGGGGGGGGTAAAATGTTTGCAAACTGCTGTATATGAATAAACAATATATAGATTGTTTTACTTGTTCTATGAGTGCTCTATGCATAGATATGCAGAGCAAAACACAAATGTAAGGACGGAAAGTCCTCAGAGTCAACTACAGCTGCACAACCAACATGACAAACTTCAAAAACCACAATCAAAAAATCCTGAATGAATGTAATAATGTTGAAAGCAGAAGAAAGTGCAATTGTAGAAATAAGGATCTCTGCCCTCTTGTCGATGAATGTCTCACGAGCAACGTTATCTACGAAGCTACAGTCACGACAACCTGCGGTGACACAAAAACTTACATTGGAATGACAGAGAACGATTTCAAACCAAGATACAATAATCACAAACTCTCTTTCAAGGACCGAAAATATTCGCATGACATTGTACTTGCAAAACACATCTGGGACTTCCGAGACAGCAACACCGGCTGCAAAATCAAATGGCGTATTAAAAACAAGTTCTTCGCAACCAATCAGAAGAAGCGCCGCTCCGACCGTCCTTGAATTTGAAAATTAAAAACTTAAAACTGACAGCTGCTCGTGCGGAACGTTTTAGTCTAGCTGATGATAACTTTTCGTCCTTACATTTGTATACCGGAAACCGCAACCTTGAACAAACGAAACGAATTAATCAGTAAATGTAGACATAAAGATAAATTTCTGCTGAAAAACGTGATGTGACATTGTCTAGACATGAACGTTATCCCCATGGAGATATGATGCTTTTTATACTGTAAATGTTCTTTGTAGTTCACTTTTGGTCTTGCACTGAGGAGTGCAGGTTCGCCCTGTACGAAACAGACCTGTATGCATTAAACCGAAGTCAAAAGTTTAACCGTGTCCACTTATTCTCTTTATATTCGCTCTACCGATGGTATCGAGCCCTCTCGACACACAATACAAAGATTATCCTGAATATATATATATATATATATATATATATATATATATATATATATATATATATATATATATATATATATATATATATATAGTGATATATTCTCACCGGGGCTACCAACTAACAATGCCTCAGGATGTAATATTAAGATATGGGATAGGCCAGCCCGAGGCGGTAGTGAGTAGGTAGCTCCCTGGAGCGTGCGCTATCATCGCTGCGGGGAGGAGGGAGGGGCGTACTTAACTAATCCTCCCCGAGCGCCATGAAAGGACTTTTGAGGTTATGAAGGACTGATCGCACCAGAATAAGATTATATAGCCAACAACGTGCCGGAGGTTGCGCAACCCATTCCCACGCTACTATTCTTGGGGTTTAAAGTTACGTAATATGTTGAACTTCGCCATTGTTTGAAGGAATCCCCGGTGAGAATAGTGATATATTCTCACCGGGGCTACCAACTAACAATGCCTCAGGATGTAATATTAAGATATGGGATAGGCCAGCCCTTCGGCTAAAGCTCCCTGGCAACTCACCCGAAGCAGAGTGTGCTAGAAAAAACCAGAGTGGAAGCACCAAAATGTAGACTTTCCTCCCAAAACTCAGAAATACGGTAAGCATGAAGCAGAAGATCATGAAGATAATGTGTCCTCCTCCCATAACTCAGAAAATCCTCCCTCCTTGTAGGTAGACTTGCCGCAAACTAAAACCGGCAAAACGGACTTGGAGAAGGTCAGCTAACTAACCTTGTGGTAGCACTGAATTAATGGAAGGGAGCCTTATAATAAGAAAACAGGACAGAAAAAATAGTAACCACGCTGTAAGCCACATTTGAGTACTAACGGCTACCACCGCTACAAGGGCACAGGAAGTAAAGAGAACTGTAACTGTAACTGTAACTGTAACTGTAAGGCAACAGCACTAGTTAGGATAACGTTGTAGAATCTTTTTCCAACCCCTGGACGTCGCAAGTCTGACTGTGAATGTCTGACTACCTCCAAAAACAAAAGAAAACAACAAAAAGGTTTTGGTTTCCAAAAAGTACCGTGTTAGCCAAGACCGTAACCAATAACATGGAAACTTGATGTAATGGGGCACCGGGGCCGCCGCGCTTTGGGGTAACCCTACATAATACCAGCAAGCAGACAAAACGTAGGCGCACAGCCTAATTCCGAGCATTGAGGAAAAAACATAAAAAGAAACACCGCTAAGAGATGGGTATAACCCCAAAGCGAAGCAACCCCGAAATACCCCGTCCAGGGACAGAGCAATGAAGGATATTAGACAATCCCTTCGAGGAAGCTTCGCAAAAAAGGTCACCCACGAAAAAAGACAGAATACAAACTATAGACGGACACTAAAAGATAACACAGCGTTAGAAAACAGACTAGAATTGAAGACCACTAAGGTAGGTCTGGAAGAGCTCCCCAGGCAAACGCGTTGCTGGCGGGAAATTACATATAGCAGCGCAAAACACAACTCCAATTAACAGCTAAAACAAAGCAGCCGTGAAAAATTGCGAAAGGCCGCGCAAATTAAAAATACCTTGCCAAATTATGTAGTGAAAGGGTCCATTCACAACGCAAACATATGTGCTAGCGACAAATTCCATGACCAGCGCAAACAAATCCGTTAGTGAAAATATCCCTTTAACAGCGTAAACACACTAGTTCGCGAGAGCTCCATAGACCCGCGAGACAAATTTGCTAATGAAAAAATCCGTTAAACAGCGCAAACATAGCTCGTGGACAATCCAATTAGCAAGGAAAGCATATATGTTCGTGGAAATTCGCTTGACCAGCGCAAATAAATTTTTCTAGTGAAAAAGTCCGTAAAACGGCGCAGAAACATATTCGCCAAGGGAAAACTTGATACAACCGCGTAAACACATTCGTTTGTGAGAAGAGGTCCATTTACCAGCGCAAACAATGTTGCCAGAGAAAAAAGTCCACATAACAGCGTAAACAAGAGAAACACATACGCTCGAGAACTCCATACGACAGCGGAAACACATACGCTTGTAAAAATTTCCGTTAAACAGCGCGAACACATTCGCTCATGAAAAGTACAATATAACAGCGCGAGCGTATTCGCTAGTGCAAATTCCGTTAACCATCGTAAGCATATTAGCTCATGAAAGACCATCTAACAGCGCAAACATATTCGCTCGTGAAAATTCCATTAAATAGTGTAAACGGACTCGCCGGCCCGTGAAAAATTCCATCTAACAACGCAAACATATTCGCTCTTGAAAGTTCCATACATACATACATATAACATATAACAGCGCAAGCATATTCGCTCCGGAAGGTTCGGTATAACAGCGTAAACATATTCGCTCGTGAAAGTTCCATTAAGCATTGTAAACATATTCGCTCGTGATAATTCCATCTAACAGCGCAAACATTCGCACGTGAAAGTTCCATATAACAGCATAAACATACTCGCTCGTGGAAGTTCCGTATACCAGCGTAAACATATTCGCTCGTGAAAATTCCATTAAACTGTGCAAACATATTTGCTCGAAAAAATTTTATGATGAAAAGTACCATATAACAGCGAAAAACATATTCGCTCGTGAAAGTTTTATATAACAGCGTAAACATATTCGCTCGTGAAAATTCCATCCAACAGCGAAACATATTCGCTCGTGAAAGTTCCATATATCAGCGTAAACATATTCGCTCGTGGAAATCATCTAGCAGCGTAAACGTATTCGCTCGTGAAAATTCCATCCAACAGCGAAACATATTCGCTCGTGAAAATTCCATCTAACAGCGTAAACATATTCGCTCGTGAAAATTCCATCTAACAGCGCAAACATTCGCACGTGAAAGTTCCATATAACAGCATAAACATACTCGCTCGTGGAAGTTCCGTATACCAGCGTAAACATATTCGCTCGTGAAAATTCCATTAAACTGTGCAAACATATTCGCTCGAAAAAATTTTATGATGAAAAGTACCATATAACAGCGAAAAACATATTCGCTCGTGAAAGTTTTATATAACAGCGTAAACATATTCGCTCGTGAAAATTCCATCCAACAGCGAAACATATTCGCTCGTGAAAGTTCCATATATCAGCGTAAACATATTCGCGTAAACATATTCGCTCGTGATAATTCCATCTAACAGCGCAAACATTCGCACGTGAAAGTTCCATATAACAGCATAAACATACTCGCTCGTGGAAGTTCCGTATACCAGCGTAAACATATTCGCTCGTGAAAATTCCATTAAACTGTGCAAACATATTCGCTCGAAAAAATTTTATGATGAAAAGTACCATATAACAGCGAAAAACATATTCGCTCGTGAAAGTTTTATATAACAGCGTAAACATATTCGCTCGTGAAAATTCCATCCAACAGCGAAACATATTCGCTCGTGAAAGTTCCATATATCAGCGTAAACATATTCGCTCGTGGAAATCATCTAGCAGCGTAAACGTATTCGCTCGTGAAAATTCCATCCAACAGCGAAACATATTCGCTCGTGAAAATTCCATCTAACAGCGTAAACATATTCGCTCGTGAAAATTCCATCTAACAGCGTAAACATATTCGCTCGTGAAAATTATTTAGCAGCGTAAACGTATTCGCTCGTGAAAATTCCATCCAACAGCGAAACATATTCGCTCTTGAAAGTTCCATATAACAGCGTAAACTTATTCGCTCGTAGAAATTATTTAGCAGCGTAAACGTATTCGCTCGTGAAAATTCCATCCAACAGCGAAACATATTCGCTCGTGAAAATTCCATCTAACAGCGTAAACATATTCGCTCGTGAAAAATTCCATCTAACAGCGTAAACATATTCGCTCGTGAAAATTATTTAGCAGCGTAAACGTATTCGCTCGTGAAAGTTCCATCCAACAGCGAAACATATTCGCTCGTGAAAGTTCCAAATAACAGAGTAAACATATTCGCTCGTGGAAATTTCGTATAACAGCGTAAACATATTCGCTAGTGGAAATTCCGTCTAACAGCGTAAACATATTCACTAGTGGAAGTTCCATTAAACAGCGGAAATATATTCGCTCGTGAAAGTTCCATATAACAGCGTAAACATATTCGCTTGCGAAAGTTCTAATAAACAACGTAAGCAAATTCGCTCGTGAAAATTCCATCCAACAACCCAAAAATAACCCGGTTAAAATAACTCGGAAAAAAAAGTGAAACAACCGAGTTAATTTTATGAGCGGCCGCACTTAAGAAGGTTGAACTTAAAACGTGAGAGATAATGTTATAATTTGCTAGCGAGAGCTACACAAAACAATACGAATAATGAGCGAAAACAATACCTCTGCACGTGCATTTTTATATTGTTATTGCTAGTAAAAATTCCATAACAGCGCAAACACATTCGCTCAGTGAAACAATTTCATTACACAGCGTGAACATATGAGCTAATGAAAAAATTGTACGAAACAAGGCCAAAAGTAAGAAGCTACAGGAATGCGAGCGAAAAACTCCAAGCTAGTAACAAACTTAAAGGCTTGCGAACCACAAAGGAAGTACAATTCCCGACCTAACATAGAGAAAAGCGAACGGCACACTTACCGGGAATAACTGGGACATGTGCTATGGTGAAAACAAAACAAAAACCGTGGCGCAGCGATGATACAGGACTGAGCGCTTGAACGTACTTAACTAATCCTCCCCGAGCGCCATGAAAGGACTTTTGAGGTTATGAAGGACTGATCGCACCAGAATAAGATTATATAGCCAACAACGTGCCGGAGGTTGCGCAACCCATTCCCACGCTACTATTCTTGGGGTTTAAAGTTACGTAATATGTTGAACTTCGCCATTGTTTGAAGGAATCCCCGGTGAGAATATATATATATACAATTATGTATACAATGTGCCCTCCCGGTTGTTACCATAATGGCTTTATGGCAACTCCTGAACTTGGGCACAGGATGTACGGTTACACATTGTTGGATTGCATTGTGGAGTCACGAGAGTGCTCAAACTGCAAGCAGTGAGCGAAGCAATATGCCAATAGTGAACACCTCTTATGAGGCTCTCCACCCAATCCAGAGAGTGCTCAAACTGTATGAACAGTGAGCGTAACATACAATTATGTATACAATGTGCCCTCCCGGTTGTTACCATAATGGCTTTATGGCAACTCCTGAACTTGGGCACAGGATGTACGGTTACACATTGTTGGATTGCATTGTGGAGTCACGAGAGTGCTCAAACTGCAAGCAGTGAGCGAAGCAATATGCCAATAGTGAACACCTCTTATGAGGCTCTCCACCCAATCCAGAGAGTGCTCAAACTGTATGAACAGTGAGCGTAACATATATATATATATATATATATATATATATATATATATATATATATATATATATATATATATATATATATATATGTATATATATATATATATATATATATATATATATATATATATATATAAACAGAGAAACAACATAAATAGTGTTTCACGCAGTCGTAGGAGTGCTCGATGCAAATACATGCAGAGCGAAATACAATTTTAGATAGAAAATTTCTAGAGACAGTTACTCGAGTTTCACGCACTAAGCGATCATCAGACTGTACCGTTGGAGGCGGTAGAAATAAAATTTAAACTAAATTAAGGAGGGCGGTTGGAATGATCCCGCTTCTGATTGGCTGCATAGAACTTATTTTCATGCCGGCATTTCGTAATCAACTCAGATCTCTTGTTGAGGAGTGATGACCTGTCGGCAGTTAAGATGCATAGCTTCTCAGGCAAACATAGATTGCATCGGGAAGGATGACCCTTGTAAGCGCTTGCTCGTTTAATAATGGACCATTTGATGGAGTAATCGGTGCCATTGTCCTTTAGATCCCAGATGTATTTTGAGAGAACTGTGTCGTGCGAGTGTTTGCGGTGGTTGAACGAAAGCTTGTGGTTGTTGTACCTTGTTTTGAAACTATGTTGACCCCTCTATGTTCTGTCATCTCGATATAAACCTTTGTATCACCGGAAGTAGTGGTGACATCGGCTTGATAGACGATACTACCGGTAAGACACGCGCCATCGAGAGGGCAAAGGTCCTTGTTTCTGCAGTTACATTTGTTAATTTCCATGTTAGTGTTAGTATTGTCATTTGCTAGGATTTTAGCGTTGTGGCGTTTGATGATGTTTTCCATGTTACTTGTGCAGCTATAGCTGACTTTCACATTGTTTCTGTTAAACAGCTTGTGGAGAGTGTGTGTTTTAGGAAAATGTTTATCAATCAAGCAGAGGAACGATCTAGCAACATTCGTCTGGACATTTTCGCTGAAAGGTGGGTTAAACCAAATGATGTTTCTTGGTCTGTTTCTGTTTCTGGCCCTTGTTCGGTTCCCGCTTCTCGTATATTGGATACTCTCACGGTAGCCGCTGGTCTTGAGGGCATCATTGTAGATCTTTGAGGCCTTGTTGAACTCATCAGAGTCGTACGATAAGCTTGAGATTCTAGTGCTTATAGTCGCTGGTAAGTGCTTGATGATAGAAGGGGGGTGATTCGACTAAGCATTAATATAGAGTGGGTTGTTGTCTGGCTTTCTATATGGGTAAAACTTTCCAGTAGCGAGATTTAATGTCACATCCAGGTAGTTCACAATTTTCAGATTTGATTGGGCTGTGATTTGTAAACCGAGTTCGCTGAGGATTTTTGAAAAATCTTTTCTCGTTTTGTCAAGAGATCTTGCACCCATATTCTTGAACACTGCCAAGCCGTCATCTCTGTAGAGGCCGATGTTTCCTCTAGGGTAGGCGGATGTTAGTTTGTGCAGGATATATAGACCTACTAGCTCATACACTTCTGCACCATCATAACAGCCCATTGCAACGTCGAACATAGGGGAATCGCCATTCTTGACCAACGGTTCATTGTTGTTGAACAGCAAGGTTTTCCTAGAGTGCATGATGATCTCCACATCCTCATCCGAAACGGTGGTGTGTTGTCTCGCATAATTCAGCGATTCTAATAGGAGGGCTTCAGATATAGACGGATAAAAATCAACTATATCAAACACCAGGAAGGAATGCTTGTTCTTGTCCTTTATTTTGGAGAACCAATCGATTACTGAATGTGTGTTCTTCCACTGATTGACGTTAGATTTGGATTTGATGCTGTTGTTAATTCTGTCCAGTATTTGCTTGCTGATAAGTCCAAGGTTGTTTTTAGCTGGGTTAATTAGTCTGCACTTTGGGTTATTTAAGAAGTTTTCTTTGTGATCTTTAAGGGAGATAAAAGCCTGCCTTCTTGCCATTGTTTCGACTCTGTCGCCAATGTCGAGTTTGGTGGTGATGTCTTTCAGTTCTTGGTTCACACTACTAGCGGATTGCTCGTCTGATTTTCGGTAGCTCTTGGTGATGTTTTCCTTTAACAGCTTCTCATGCTGGTTCTTGTCTAGTTTGTAGATATTTCTCGTCTTGTCTGCAAACACAAGAACCTTATCAGACGAGTTGATCTTTCTGACATCCCGCTTTAGCTTGTCTTGGAAGCTGTTTCTGACCTTCTTGAACCTTATATTTTCCGCCATCTTGTAAACATCGTCTTCAAACGGCTTTAGTTCTTCGATTGGCGGCGGGCATTTCCGAGACTTGAAATTGAACTTGTTAGGTTGGCGCTCAGCAGTTGGATTAAGGAAGGAAAACGCTTTCCATCGCATCCGCTTTAAAACACTTTCCACTTTGTCGAGCAAATAGGTCATGTACGTGGTTGTTGGGGGGATTGGGATATTCTTCATAGAGTAGTCAAATTGAAGCTTTTCCATCTTTGTTGGAACTCGTGAAACAGAGAGTGCTCTACTTAATAGGAGCAGAAATAAACAGAGAAATAACATAAATAGTGTTTCACGCAGTCGTAGGAGTGCTCGATGCAAATACATGCAGAGCGAAATACAATTTTAGATAGAAAATTTCTAGAGACAGTTACTCGAGTTTCACATTAAGCGATCATCAGACTGTGCCGTTGGAGGCGGTAGAAATAAAATTTAAACTAAATTAAGGAGGGCGGTTGGAATGATCCCGCTTCTGATTGGCTGCATAGAACTTATTTTCATGCCGGCATTTCGTAATCAACTCAGATCTCTTGTTGAGGAGTGATGACCTTATGGCATCCGCCATTGCAAGAAAGAACTTGTGAGCATCAGGAGGGGGGGGGGGGGGGGGGGGGCAAATACACAACACAATTCACGGACAGCAAAGGTAGTGAAAAACAATCATGTACAACGAGCCAAGAAAAGAAAAGTATGGAGCAATCACGGGAAAAAATTCTTGCACAGTCTCGAAGACCAAAAAAGAAAAATGCTCGGAAAAACTGCCCATCCTTCCTTTCCCCCCCCCCCCCCCTCCCTCCAAAGTAAAATAGTCCATCCCTAAGTTTCCAGTGCGCCAGTGAATGTGGATGTAAAACGGAATCCATTTTCGATTTTACGCCCACTTATAACATGTCAGATTTTTTAGGCTTTTTATAAATGGCTGACATCTTCCCTTCTTCTACAGTCGCTTGGAAATGCGATTCGGCGTAAAATTTGCAGAAGACTTGAACTTTAGCGTGCTGGCCTGAAAAGCAAAATTAGCAGACAAATTTAGTTACACAAAGAAACGAAAGATATATATTTATATTCGTACGCTTGACAATAAACAGAGAACGTCAACAACAGAACAAAATTACCGGAAGTCAAGATATCCTTTCCGGCCCGTAGCTGACTCGTCCCCAGTCGTCTCTCAATTCACGAGAGGAGCGCGAGGTGTGATGGGAAGGAGGAAAGAGGGTAGACGACTGGCAGATCCTGTTTTCAAGATGGCGGACAAAATAATGGCGGACGGTGGTGAAATTTTAAATGTGGAAAATAGGCCGTTCCATCGGGCCTTTTTAAGTCGAAAATTACCTTGCCCTCGTATTCTATGTGGAGCCGAGCTCGGTTGAGCATTTTAAGAGGAAACAGGGCTGGACCAAAATGATGAAAAATTCGAACGAGAAGCGTGGCGATCGGCGAGGAGACCAAAAATCACCTACAGTGGCTGTCCACTTTTAATATCAGTTCATTTCTTTAATATATACTCAGGGCTACGAATGTTTAACGGTTGCGTAATGTGCTGGCCTTAAAATGCTCGCTAAAGATACAATGGAGTGTGCATGCCTTCGCGTTCTTTCAGCTCTCACCATAACATACATACATATACTATGGTTGTGAAAGTCAGAAGACTACGCTACAGTTGTACGTGTGGGGATGTTGGGGGAGAGAAGTAAAGCACATGAAATTAACTGCCATCGAAGCCAAAAGGGTGAACTTAATAATAAGGAACTCGAACATAGTAAATGTAGTTTAATATTTTTTAAGAGGTCCATTTTTCTCAAAGAAAGCAAATCAACTGTACAGTATCTCATGTTATTTTATCTATTATTAAATACAAGCTAATACAAGACTGATTTCCGTTAACTGTTTAGTATTTCATATGTTGCCTTGTACACTGCTTTGATGTAGTGGGTTGTATGTCCCTCATCTGCCTAAAAAAAAGCTTTTAAAAAACAAAACCATGTCAACATCGCTATTTTGTCCTCCAGATGTTGAAATCTTTTTAAATATTAAGGCAAACCCTATACATTTTTCTGTCTCAAATACTTTGTTTTTGTTTTGATTCTCTTTACCTTATGCCCTTGCCCTCTTGTTTGTGGTTTTGTTACTATTTTGCCTTTCAGATGTTATATACTGTAACTATTATAAGGACAAAC
Organism: Cladopsammia gracilis; assembly: GCA_022457155.1. Classification (NCBI taxonomy): domain Eukaryota; kingdom Metazoa; phylum Cnidaria; class Anthozoa; order Scleractinia; family Dendrophylliidae; genus Cladopsammia; species Cladopsammia gracilis. The sequence goes on from JAJGOT010000321.1 coordinate 586,476, forward strand.
CCTATATTATTTTTTCACATATTTTGTTTTTTTTTCTTTACCTTATGCCCTTGCCCCCTACCCTCTTATTTTGTAGTTACTATCTTATACCATACTTATTGCAATAAGTGCCCTGGGTGCTTATTTCATTTTGGGACCTTGAGGTTGGGTGCTCACCATATTCAAGGTGGATGGTTATTTGAGGGTTGGTGCTTATTATTTTTTCAACATTTTCATCCAATGAGGACATTTTTACAGAATAACAAAACAAAGGATAACAAGTATATTTCGCTTCAACCAAATAAAACAATAAAACAAAACTCAGACTCAGTTTTGATGTCCAGACAGCATTACAGACACCCTCAATCAATGCATCATAAAGCATGTCCACATTGCTAGTCCACATACCGGTAACTATTTTGCCCTCCAGTTGTTATAAAATTTCAAATAGAAGAACAAACCCTTACAAAAAAAAAATAATATTTCTCTCTGCCTTCATATTTATTGTTTTTGTTTTGTTTTTGTTACCTTATACCCTTTCCCACTACCCTCTTATTTTGTGGTTTTCAAATCTACCTGACTCTCTTATATAGAATTTGTGTTAGGGAATAAATGCAAAATATAGGTCCCCAGGACTACAGTCCAAGTCAAACCAAGATAAGACACACAAAACCAAAGTCCCGGCAAACGTAATTTGTTAATAAACAGAAACAGTCCCGTAAACAATGGAGATGAGGAAACAGAGCTCAGCAAGACAATAAGGCTGAAGGACCGGGGAGATATACAGTGCATGGAAAAAAGGGGGGAGGGGGAAGAGTGGGAAAATGGCATCAATTCATGATCCCAAGGTCACAGAAAGAGCCCCATGAAACAAGCCCCACGAAAACGCCACCCAACAGCTCCGCATATAAGAACAAAATGCAGTTCCACAAACCCTAGGTATGCACAGATGCAGAACCCATAACAGAGGACCCAAATGAAACCAGGGAGACATGAAAAAATGCAAGAAGTGGATTTGAAAAAAAAAAAATGACTATCCCTTCTAGCATCTTTTAATGAAACCCACTGAAAGTATCTTTATAGAGTTAAAGTATAGAAACTGAAAGAAACTACAAGATGGTAGGGAGACAAAGCAATATTTTTTTATTTCCTGTATTTATTTACTGTCTGTGAGCAAAAAAGGGATGTCAATTACAATATCAGTGGAACTTTGTACTGAGTAAACCAAAATTAACAATTTTAAGCCGCATGCATGTATTTTATTTCTTTCAATTTTCTCTCGCAGATTGAATTCCCCTTTTTATAACCTAATTCGTACAAATTAATAATAATAATAATAATATTATTATAATAATAAACCTGAGTAGCTTAATTTTACTCATACATTTCTTTAAAACACAGCTTCAAAAAGTACATTCAATATTAGTTTTGTATTATCTTTTCTGAATATTTTTGATGATTTGGATAAATCTTCTTGAATTACATGTTAGTTGCGCTGCAAGCTATTTGGCTTTGATCATTTCCTGTAGTAGAACAGGGTTAATATTTTTGGAGTTCTTGTTTTTTGTTAGTGCATCTTTTTCCTTTCCTCTTTTTTTGTCTTTCTGTTTTGTTGTCTTAAACAGAGTGAGGGTGAATCTAGTAGTGAGCTCACTATTATAAGATTTGAACCATGTCCTTCAATACCATGAACCATGTCCTTCGGCGAGCCTTTAACTTTACCGGTGTACTGGTAAGCGCTGCTTTTCTCGCTTCATTGGCTTCGTCTTCATCACCTACCTATATCTGTTGAAGAAATCAAAACTCGTACCATGATAAACTTATTCTGCAAAGCATTCACAAATATGCGAGAGCTGACAGTGTAACATTATCAAAAATACGACATTTTTCACTTACCGCAAATGCTTAGCTCATCGAAAGATATAAGCTTATTCAGGTCCTTATCTTGACATGTCTTGAGGATTTTTGTCACTTCCACCGGCTCCACTTGCGGCTAAATACAGGAATCGATCCGACTTTTCATTGGACGAGAGAACAATGGAAGGAAACCCTCTCAGCGCCTCGTTTGCGGGCTCAGGCTCATCAGTTCAAATGAATTAAGGAGGCTCGTGCCCATTTCTCAAGTCCACACCCTTTCAATTTTAATGGGCCATATCTTTTGTTGTAGTGCATAAAAAGACAAGCCACTTTGCATGCAAACACACAACACATTGAACTTTATGGGAGTATAGGATTTGTTTACATCGGTGCTTCCATGGCAACGGAATGGTGATCCTCTGAAATTCACAAGTTGCGGAGTTTCTCTAGATCAAGAGAAATTTTTGTAAAACCCGCTAGTGGACTAATTGATTAGACCATGGCACCCACTGGACAAAGTTTGAAAGAAATGTATGAGAGCGTTTTCGAAATTTTTAGGGATGAAGTTTTGAGGATTATAAATACAGTGAAAAACATACTATCGACATAATTGGCTAATATCTAAAGAAAATGATGCGCGATGGGGATGCAGTTTCATCTCATAGTAGTTTGATTCCATTTGAAATGGTGTGTGAAAAAGTGAGGGGGTTGCTTTGGCCGATTGCGAGAAAGAAGGATTTGATTAGCGTGCGTTCAGCTGCTCTCGTTGCCATTTTTGTATGTAATTTGGTCTACGCCTACAAATGTGGTGATAGTTTGGAAACCGCGAGATAAATTTTTTTAAAAATTTGACAATCTCGAGATTGGTCATCAATTTATATGGCCTGCAAGTTTCAAGGACATTGAAGACATGCAAGGCAATAAAATAGGGCCTCCAATGAACCAATTTTTTCCCGCAGATTTTGTGTTTACAAGTGAGCGTCCTCATTATTCACGAGTATTGTTTTCGAGTTTCATATGCACGTGCAAAACTTTAGCAAAAAATTTATTTGCATCGGAACAAAACGCTCGATTCCTTTCCGAAGAATTTTCCGAAATATGCTAAAAGCTGGCTTGAGAATTGTAATAACATTACGCACTCGATTTTGCGCTATTACGCTGTAATGCAGCCATACCGAAGGTCTCTTTAAAATTACAGGACAAGAAGAACATATCCCAATTTGGAAATTTATAAGCGTAATGCAGAAACAGTGCTTCTTTAATATGTCACACGCAAGAACAGCGTGACAACTTTATATCTTAGCTGAGAATTCTGCTTTGCGCTATTTTATATCTAAATAAGGAACATATGCTACGCCGATTGCAACAAATAACCAGAGTGAGACAATCATAAATGTGTTATTTCTGCATCCGGCACTTGATGAAACGTGACGTTTCCGACGTTGTCTTCATCAGTACTGTTGTCATTGCTATTCGTAACGCAAGCCAGTTATTAGCATGTTTCGGAAAATTCTTCGGAAAGCAATCGAGCGTTCTGTTCGATGCAAATAAATTTTTTTGTATAGTTTTGCACGTGCATATGAAACTTGAAAACAATACTCGTGAATAATGAGGACGCTCACTTGTAAACACAAACTCTGAGGGAAAAATTTGGTACATTGGAGGCCCTATTTTATTGCCTTGCAAATCTTCAATGTCCTTGAAACTTGCAGGCCATATAAATTGATGACCAATCTCGAGATTGTCAAATTTTTAAAAAAATTTATCTCGCGGTTTCCAAATTATCATCACATTTGTAGGCGTAGACCAAATTACATACAAAAATGGCAACAAGAGCAGCTGAACGCACGCTAATCAAATCCTTCTTTCTTGCAATCGGCCAAAGCAACTCCGTCACTTTTTCACACACCATTTCAAATGGAATCAAACTACTATGAGATGAAACTGCATCCCCATCGCGCATCATTTTCTTTAGATATTAGCCAATTATGTCGATAGAATATTTTTCACTGTATTTATAATCCCCAAAACTTCATCCCTAAAAATTTCGAAAACGCTCTCATACATTTCTTTCAAACTTTGTCCAGTGGGTGCCCATGGTCTAATCAATTAGTCTATTAGCGGGTTTTACAAAAATTTCTCTTGATCTAGAGAAACTCCGCAACTTGTGAATTTCAGAGGATCACCATTCCGTTGCCATGGAAGCACCGATGTAAACAAATCCTATACTCCCATAAAGTTCAATGTATTGTGTGTTTGCATGCAAAGTGGCTTGTCTTTTTATGCATTACAACAAAAGATATGGCCCATTAAAATTGAAAGGGTGTGGACTTGAGAAATGGGCACGAGCCTCCTTAATATGATCAGCCATATATTCTATTTCCCCACGAGTAATTGTCTTTAAAAGACTATTAGCTGAGTATGCTCGTTTAAATTGTTTATTTGATCGATTGTTAAACCGCCAAGCGCAGAGAAAGAATTGAACATTTAAAGCAAGTAAACCAACAGACCCTAAACGATAGCTATATATATATTTATATAGTTGGAGTTAAGTTGGAGTAATTCCTTTCAAAGCCACGCTTCGATTGAACGATAGAAGGAGGAATCGCCATCCACAATATATAAACTGTAACCTGGTAACACAGTTACACGAAAATAAATTCGGCAATGAGATCGATTCCTGTCTTTAGCAGCAAAGCTGCCACTTGGCTAAATACAGGAATCGATCCGACTTTTCATTGGAGGAAGAACAATGAAATGAAACCCTTGCGGGCTCGGTTCGGCTATGAGGATTTGATAGTTCATTACAAAGCAGTATTTCGTCGTATATTGAAGTTTTTGCTCTTTTGTTTGAGTTATCAACTGAGTATACTCGCGTTACAAGTTTAGTTGAGCGGACGTTGAACCAATCGCGAAGGAAAAATTGACCATTTGAAGCAAGTAAACCTAAAGGTAAGTAGGAGTGATTCCTGTAATTAGCCATGTTTCGAATCAAGGCTAAAAAGAGGAATCGATCTCTGTCGGATCGATTTCTGTCATTAGCTCCGAAGGTGCGACTTGGCTAAATACAGGAATAGATCCCGCTATCAGCTTAGCATCCTCTCCTGGCTTGACCCTAGCTCTATTTTTTAAATATTGCGTGACGATGGACCAGTAAATGGTTCACTTATTTAAATCGCTTTTTTGTCTGTCACATTGACAAACGTTTTTACTTTGGTACTCGGAATTTTTGTGAGTCTTTTGTTTTGCTATCGCCATCAAAAAACCTCTTCTGTTTCCCAGACAGGCACCCACGCATAAATCATCCACGCGCGGCTTTCAAGCCTGGTATGCAAAATATTCCCATCGTTCTCGGCTTTCAACGGAAGTCGGATCGATTCCTGTATTTAGCCAAGTGACAGCTTTGCAGCTAAAGACAGGAATCGATCTCATTGCTGAATTTATTGACGTGTGTTACAGGTTATATATTGTGGATCGATTCCTCCTTCTATCGTTCAATCGAAGCGTGTCAAGCGTGGCTATGAAAGGAATTACTACAACTTTCAATAACTCCAGCAGTCTGTTGGTTTACTTGCTTTAAATGTTCAATTCTTTTTCTGCGCTTGGCGGTTTAACAATCGATCAATTAAACCGTATAAACGAGCATACTCAGCTGATAGTCTTTAGGCGAAGGAGGGAAATAGAATAGTTTCGCTCTAAACTGTGGCTGATCATATTAATTCATTTGTACCGATGAGAGCTGAGCCCGCAAACGAGGCGCTGAGAGGGTCTTCTTCCATTGTTCTCTCGTCCAATACACCTTATTCCAAAATGGCGGCCAATTTATTATTCTTTTATATGCATTTTAATTAGCCCTCTTGGCCTCATTTTCGCTTGAAAATTCTTTTGTATTTTGAACATGCTGACGAGGCCAAGAGGGCTAATTAAAATGCATATAAAAGAATAAAAAATTGGCCGCCATTTTGGAATAAGGTGTATGGAAATCCAAAAGGCTACTCGAAGAAAAAGCTTCTCTTAACTTCCAACACCGCAGAAATTACACTGATCTACTCGTATTACAATTCTTCACATGTACAAGCACGAAAAAACGCCAGAAAAAGCCAATACCAACTTTTCGACTGCTTTGCCAACTTTTCGACACAGGATCTGCCAGTCGTTTCTCCCTCCTCCCTTCTTCCTTCCCGTCATCCCCTTCGTTAAAGAGCCCGTTCTAGTCTTCCACGCCAAATACTAATAATGAGAGACGACTGGGGACGAGTCAGGGGAGGTATTCTGTAACACAGAATCTGCTTTCAACCACATAAAATAACCACCGATAATAATACACTCCGTGACGCATACATGACCGCATAGATGGGTCAATGTTCATGTTCCAACCATATCCAATATGGCGGCAGATAACGACCGGAGTAGTTCATGCAACTCACCTCCGTTTCAATCTTTTCCTGCTATTCATAAAGATGGAAACACGGCGAGGTACAGAAATCGGTATGCCTATTTATGATATGACACAGTTTGTAAGAAAGAAAATGAAAAGACCCGGAAAAGAGGACCGAACAAAACGCAGCAAGCAAGTGGTACCAACACTCAATGTCAGAGTCTCGAAGATCCGCTTGACGAGCAGCTTGATGTACATGTATTTCAACCCACCTATTTCAGATTCATTGCTGGTAAGGTGAATCTCTAATGAGAGATTTTACGTAGGTTGTTAATTATTGTTTTGCTTCGAAAGATATATATTACATTACCCTGGGTGCCAGAGGTTTTTATTTTTTAGTGAAAACGGCGAGTTTGAGCGGCGAAGCCGCGAGAACGAGGCGCAACGCGCCGAGAAAAAATAAAAACCTCTGGGCACTCGAGTACACAACCTCATTTCCATGCGATTTGTGGATCGGATATCTCACCAAACCGGTTTTAAACCTTGGGGACCAACGCGTGTCTGTTTGTTGACATTAAATCTGACAGCTGACATGTTTAAAACGCGCGTGGCGCCGTTAGCGTGACAATATTCCGCGGTCGAGACAGAAATATTAAATCAAATCCACTCCAGTGTTAAAGATACATCGATGACATTTTTTCACTGTAGAGTGTTGAGAAAAAGGAGATAGAAGATTTAATTGTCCTTGCAAACAAACATTAATCTCAGACAAAGAAGTAAACTTTCTGGATACAACCGTTTTCAAAGGCGAGAGATTTAACAAACAAAGAATCCTTGATATCCGCACGCAATTAATCCAGTACACCTATTTCTCTTCTTGTCACTTACCAGTGGTCAGCTAAATCGTTCAGCGAGAATACCTGCAACTCCAAAGCACGCCTCCATGCTAGAGATAAAAAATAAATAGAGATACAAATTTTCCTCGTTCAAACAAAACTCTAAAGGTCACACTCCACGATAACACGAATTAATAAGTGGTGTCTGGCCTGTCAACACCTCTTTTCAAAACATCCTTGCGCTGAATAAATTTCAACAGCGCTTCTTTCTGAACTGGCTTTAGTTCTCTAATATTTTGAAAATTTGGATACTAAAGAGTAATCCACCGCGTTTCTTAAAGATCGCAAAAAGCCACAATCTCTATCTACGTCCGCCATTGTTGTTTGTGTGGCTTCACTTTGGGAAACCGGTTTTTCACGCGCCCGTGGCGAATTGTTTTGGTCCAGCCAATCGAAGTTGCTGTTGCGTCATTAACTCCCGGTAGAGTCTGGAAACAAGTAGGAGTAACCAATCAGCGACCTAGTTCAGATTCTGAACTGGATCCTCGCATGGAAATGAGGTTGTATATTCGAGTGACCAGAGGTCCGTCTCGCGAGCTTCTTCTAACCGTTTATGCGGTTGATTTCACTCATGATATTCAGAGAACGGACCTCTGGATCCAGGGTGATATTACATATACTTGGGTATCAACAATTAGATCAATAGAATATTTTAGAAACTTTGTTAAGTTAAAACTTATTAGTTTTTTTAGCTTTTTTTAATTTTAAGTTGTTAGTAATAGTTAAGCTCGGGTGTCGCTAAATAGCTCAATTGAAAAATTGAGCTAGAATGTTTCTGACACATAAATAAAGTTTGGTTATTTGATGATGATGATAAACTTTATGAAACAACATTCTGTTTGTTATTTTTAGGAGGACGTATACAAAACATGGACCCAGGTCCATGGACCACCCCTGTGGACCCGGTCCATGGACCACCTGATGGACCACCCCTAATTTTCATCAATTTTAATTTTTTTCCCCGAATTTTTCTGTCAGTATAAAGGATGGAGTGTGGACTGAGGACAGGGTATAAAACACAGTCTTAAGTTTAAATAAATATGGCGTTCGACATCAATTTTAACTTTCTACTATCAATGTAATTTATGCATTTGCCGACATTGCATTTTATATGCAGCCTTATTCCTGGCTGGTACTGTTGGGGCAGGAGCATGTGAAGTTTTTTGTTTGACGCGAGTAGAACTAGAAGGACTGGGCCAAGTCCCAAGCTACTATTATTTTGGGATGCAGACAATCCCATGTGCTTTTCTTTTGGATTCAGATAAAACAAAAGCCTAGTGGATTATAAACAAACACATGCCAAAGCCACCATACTGATTGTTTTAATCGTTTCTAGGTGCTTTGTGGATACAACACAAAGAGCAGTGTTTTCATTTTGAGTTCTCGGTGAGGGAAGGGGGAAGGGAAGGGGAGACCATGCTCGAACCTTAAACACTGCTCTTCCAAGTATCTGCAAAGCATCTAGAAACAAAACAAACAAAACCAATCTTTATCTTGTTCCAACACTATTCTTCAGTATGGTGGCTTGCGCACGTGTTTGTTTATTTTCCACCAGGCTTAGTTTTATCAGTATTTCTTGACTACACATGCGCAGTGAATCCAAACGAAAAGCACATGGAATTGTCTGCATCCCATAATTGAAGGGCCGAGAGCATAACCAACCTATATGGAATTTTACATGTAGGCCTTTTTTATTTTTTCTCGCTCAGATTTGTCCATTTTTGGCACGTGAACTACAAATTAGTTGCAAAACATTGCTCAGAATTTTTTTGCCCCTTGTATGGTCCGAAGTGATTCCAGACTTTCCCGCCGGCTCATCTTGTCCACCAAGGTCTATTTTTCACCACGAACGCTAAATGGCACTTTATACACAAGGTACGACAAGAAACACAACTCATTACTTTCAGAGGTGCTAGAGACTTAAGGATTTTCAAACTTAATGATGTCTTTCAATCACCAGACGGGCCTTATACACGTTGGCTCATACACACACTACAGCCGATGTGTTACCGTAGTGAGCTCACGATAGATAAGCGAGCCAGGCATGTGTGTAAATAATGGTATTTTCGTTCAGGTTGTTGGCACTGGTTGGGAGTATTGGTGCGGTCGCATATTCTCACGGCCAATCTGCTTTGAAATGGCATCGAAATTGCGCTCTGAATGTACAGTTAAAGCACTGGAGGGCCAGAACTCTGCTTTTTTCAGGTGAAATTAGTCAAATTCCTTAGGGTAAGTGCAAATTCGGCAAGTGTTTGTGATATTATTCGCTGTACAATAAAATGAGGCAAATCTGAGTGAGAAAAAAATAAAAAAGGTCTTAAATTTTATATAGGTTGGTTATGCTCTTGGCCCTTCAATTATAGTAGCTTGGAAATTGTTGTAGTCCTTCTTATTCAACTTGCGTCTTGATGTTTCTACTTGATGTTGGACACCATATTTATTGAAACTGAAGACTGAGTTTTATACCCTGTCCCCAGTCTGCAGTCCATCCTTTATACTGATAGAAAACTAAAAAAAAATTAAATGAAATTGAGAAAATTAAAGGTGGTTCATCAGGTGGTCCATGGACCAGGTCCAGAGGGGTGGTCCATGGACCCGGGTCCATGTTTTGTATAATTATGTCCTTTTTAGAATGTATCAGATTTGTATAATGAAAACATGGCTGATTCATGTCATGATCCACCAACGGCAAGAAACCTTGTTTCTACAGAAGTGCCCTCTTTATTTACGTACATGATTTTGCTTGTTAACACAAATGCTGTCACTTTCCTTGACAGAAATTTCCTTTTGTTTACCTTTCCTTTATTTGTTCAGGTTTGTTGGCAGCAGATTCCATATACAAAATGTCTTCATGTTAAAGCCATTCAGGACTTAATGGAGGTGTTTGATGCCGATAATGGCATAAGCCCTTTGCTTATTAGAAGCTCCCATTTGTCTCTTGATCATAGCTACCAAGTAAGCTAAATGCAATAATAATTTTTAATGTATTATCTTATTTCTAATTACCCTTAAGCCCCAATAGTAATCAGCATCACATTTCTCCTTTTAATATCAATGCTTAATCAATTAGATAGGTCACAAGAATTAAGGATATGATCACTCAAGAAGTACATCAGAAATTTTAGTATGGTATTAATAATTTTTTTTAGATATGGTATTGATGTATGTGTGACTTATTACTTGTAACTTGAGTTTACTCACCACATAGAACAAATTGCTTTTAATTGAGAGTTTGATGATAATGCATGCATTCAGTGAGGTTCCAAAACGATGCCATGACGTGAAAGAAGGGAGGTTGTCTTTCTTCAGATGTGAATAGGATAATTATTTTATTTATGGTTACTTTAAATTTGTAAATGTTGTCACATTTTTTTTCTTTTAAGGTTGTGTGTGCAGGTTTAAAAATAACTAAATTCATGGCAATTCATTGTTTCTAGCTGTCACCCTTGATAAATTGCCAATAAATTTCCCAATTAAGTTGTGGAAAATAATTTCCTGTGACAATCTTTAATTTTAATTTGTGTGTGTTTCTTTCAGAGCATCATCAGGCTCATAATGCACCAGGAGGAGATCAATTATTTTAGAGCTTGTCAGTTCTTTCAAAGTAGCCGTGGCTCTTCATCATCTCAGTGAAAAGGACAATTCTGAGCATCCTTCTTCGTGCGATTAATGGTGAAAGAGGAGAGATAGTTGACTTTCGTCTCTCTTTCTACCTACATTAGGGCCACTTAAAAGGTGTTTTGCATGTGTTGCCATGGCCCAGTACCCTGATACCAACAGCATTTTAGCTTCAGACAAAGTTATAATAAAAAACAAAATTGTTTGAATCAGTTCTGTATTTATTTTGTTGCATCAGGGATGTAGATTCAGTTTTTAACAGGCGGGAATATAGAACTGACAGACGGGTAAAAAAGAGAAAAACGTAGTCCTTTTAAAGTTGCACTTGCCTTTTACAGCTGGAAAAACGAAGTGCACATCCGGGTAATTTCCCCGGTTCCTGGCTATTATCTACATCCCTGTGCATACTATTGAGGTCTTAATTTTAGTTCCACCCGGCACAAATTCAGTATTTCTTTTCCTTAATTTTTCTACAACTTATCTGTAATGATCATTTGAAACCATAAATAACCACATGTTTGCAAGGGTTTTTATTGGCTAAAGATAAATAACCACCGAAAACTGTTTTATTTTAACCACCACATTATTTAGTAGTTTTTATTTATGTTTTTAAAGGCTTTTACTGGCTGAAGATAAATAACCACCGAAAACTGTTTTATTTTAACCACCACAGTTTTTAGTAGTTTTTATTCATGTTTTTAAAGGCTTTAATTGGCTGAAGATAAATAACCACCGAAAACTGTTTTATTTTAACCACCACAGTTTTTAGTAGTTTTTATTCATGTTTTTAAAGGCTTTAATTGGCTGAAGATAAATAACCACCGAAAACTGTTTTATTTTAACCACCACAGTTTTAGTAGTTTTTATTCATGTTTTTAAAGGCTTTTACTGGCTGAAGATAAATAACCACCGAAAACTGTTTTATTTTAACCACCACATTATTTAGTAGTTTTTATTCATGTTTTTAAAGGCTTTTACTGGCTAAAGATAAATAACCACCGAAAACTGTTTTATTTTAACCACCACATTATTTAGTAGTTTTTATTCATGTTTTTAAAGGCTTTTATTGGCTGAAGATAAATAACCACCGAAAACTGTTTTATTTTAACCACCACATTATTTAGTAGTTTTTATTTACGTTTTTAAAGGCTTTTATTGGCTGAAAATAAATAACCACCGAAAACTGTTTTATTTTAACCACCACATTATTTAGTAGTTTTTATTCATGTTTTTAAAGGCTTTTATTGGCTGAAAATAAATAACCACCGAAAACTGTTTTATTTTAACCACCACATTATTTAGTAGTTTTTATTGATGTTTTTTAAAGGTTTTTATTGGCTAAAGATAAATAACCACCGAAAACTGTTTTATTTTAACCACCACAGGTTTTAGTAGTTTTTATTCATGTTTTTAAAGGCTTTTATTAGCTTAAGATAAATAACCACCGAAAACTGTTTTATTTTAACCACCACATTTTTTAGTAGTTTTTATTGATGTTTTTAAAGGCTTTTATTGGCTGAAGATAAATAACCACCGAAAACTGTTTTATTTTAACCACCACATTATTTAGTAGTTTTTATTTACGTTTTTAAAGGCTTTTACTGGCTGAAAATAAATAACCACCGAAAACTGTTTTATTTTAACCACCACAGTTTTTAGTAGTTTTTATTCATGTTTTTAAAGGCTTTAATTGGCTGAAGATAAATAACCACCGAAAACTGTTTTATTTTAACCACCACATTATTTAGTTGTTTTTATTTACGTTTTTAAAGGCTTTTACTGGCTGAAGATAAATAACCACCGAAAACTGTTTTATTTTAACCACCACATTTTTTCTTATTTCTATTTGATCCTGTCTGAGTGTTTTTTTACCTTGGCTTCCCTTTTTTTTCGGACCCGATATAAAACAAAATCAGAATGATATTATGAGTCTCGTTTTCATAGTGGTTTTATTAATCGACAAATAACCACCGATAAATATGACAGTAGTACTCTCTTGCCTTGCGGACACCCCGCTATTACGGACAAACGGTAAATCCCCGGATAAAGTTATAGACGTTTTACTGAAAAAAAAAAACTCCCGCTATTACGGACTCTCGATATTACGGACTTACAGACACTAGATTCGGTCCCGACGTCACAATTTTATTGTTTTTACTCTCGTTTTCGAGGACACCGAGCGGCATCTTAGAACATTAAAACACATTTTCAATATTGTTTTTCCGCCTTTTGTCAACACCTTTGTCTTTCTGGTTGGATTTACACTTCTTCTGTTGACCATCAACTAAAATTCCTTCTTCCTTTTCTCAAGGCCCTCTTTGTAGTCTCACTACCATAGATAAGTTCATCTAATCTGTCCAAATATTTCTTTCCACTGTAAACTTCAGACCAAACAACCACTTTAAAGAGTTTCAAGGACGTTCTTGACAGCGTCCAAAACATTTCTGCTTCAAAGAGGGCGGTTTAACGTTGCGCACGAATTATACATCCCTGACGACAAAGTCGGCGAAATTGCCGTTCAATGGAGAGTTACCCAGAGTCGGTTGGATAGATATTTCTTCAAGGAAAAGTGACGGCCATGTAGTGAATGTTTCAAAATAAATCCCACAGATTTTCAAATGTAAAGTACCGTATTCCCTCGAATAATAGCCGTCCCTCGATTATATCCCCCCCCCCCCCCTTGGTGGAAATATTTGAAATAATCGCCTCCCTCGATTCATTCCCCCCCCCCCCCCCACACACATCCCCTTCCCCCTTTTCTTTCACATCCTTCCAGCCAAGTTGAAAATTTACTTCTTGTATAGAAAACAACCATAATTACAATTACAGAAAAGTTACAAAAGCACATGTTTCATATACTAGTAGTTTTTCTATGGAGACGCTCGTGTATTTGACTCTTTCCTTTATTTGTTGGAGTTCTCTAACTGATCTAAGCTTCAAGTGAGCAATATTTGAAATAATCGCCCACCTCGATTAATCGCCTCCCCTCGAATAATCGCCCTTTCATTTGGAGTGAAAAAATTAATAACCGCCCCGGCTATTATTCGAGGAAATACGGTATGTACGGTATGTACGGAAATACGGTATGTAGCAGGAAATGATAACGATGTATAGGTTAGATGCAATTCCAGTAATATTTGATTCTTGGACACAATGTACTGAACTACTAAATATATATTGATTGATGTAAATATTTGTATATAGGGTCTCCGTTGATTCCAGTTTATGTAAATAGCTGAAGGTGTTACCCTATTCAGATAAAGATATCTATCTATCTACAAAAGCGTATGAAAGTTGCGTTCTGTTAAGTTCTATAATAGTAAATAAAACGGTTTTTACGTTCTTTACATGCGAAAAAGTCTCTGAAACAGGTCCTGCATTCAATGACAATGTAAATACTTGTAATCCCCCTACTGTAAGTACGTTTTCAAATAAATATTTTTCCCACCCCTCTATTACGGACTCTCGCTATTACGGACATCAACTCAAGCATGTTAAGGCATGGCTCGTTTCTTGGTGTAGACCCCCCGCGAAGTAAATTGTTTTTTTCCTTTGGAAGTAATGTATTTTAGCACCAAGAGTCACCAAAAGTATACAACAAACTGGATTTAGCGTCCTTAAATAACTTAAGGTTTGATTATTGTGGTCACGTGTCTGATGACGTCATTATTTGGACAAAAAGGAAACTTCAAATGGGGTGAGGATGGTTAACTTTGGCCAAGAGAAAATCATAAGCAATTGTTTGCCTCAATGCATAAATACTATCCCTGCCCGGAATGGACAATTTTTGTATTTTATTAACAAGATATTAAGATACAAAATATGTCACGTGACCTGTTTTACGAAATAACCCTTCAACTGTAAATCATAGTCAACCATTCCGGCCAGATTCATATAGGGGAGAAGCATACAAATACATTAACGGTTCAATTTATATCCATTATATGCCATCTCGGCACCCCATTTTCAATTTTCTTTTTGTGTAGGAAAACAATCATAACAGGTCACGTGATACAAATATACTACATTTAAAGTAAACAATGGTTCAAGGTTAACAAGTTTTATCCTGCTGCAAAGTTTGAGCCTGTTCAGGTGAATCACTTTAAAGTTATGATCGTTTTCAGGTTTTATGCAAATTAGGCTCTGAGCCATGCCTTAACATGCTTGAGAAAACCCGGTCCCGAGGGTGTCCGCTATAGCGAGAGTTGACTGTATTTCGAGAAATGAAGCAACTGGCTCAAATGGCTCATTCGGTCCAAATGACCCAGCCAGTCCAACCGTCTCAAATGGCCCAACCAGTCCAAATAGTCCATTTAATCGCAATAACTCAAATGGCTCAACTATCTTGAATAGCACATTTTTCAAAATAACACAAATGGCCCAACCAGTCCAAATGACCCATCTAGTTCAAATGGCCCAACTGGTTAAAATGACTCAATTAACTGGCGCAAATGTCCCAACTGATGCAAGCAGTCATTCAGCTGGTCGAAATGACCCAAATGGCTCAAATGGTCCAACCAATACAAATGGCCCAATCATTCTAAATGACTCAAAAATGGCCTAACCAGTCCAAATGACCCAAATAACCTGTTCGGCACAACTATCTCAACTGCCGGCTCAAATGGCCCAACCAGACTACGCAGGCATCAAAGAAACGATTGCATTCACTCAGTCCTTAATCTAACGTTGTATGCCTCGGTAAGTGTGACGGCCTCCAAAGCTTCTTGTAGAGTTATGTCTTTTAATAGCTTGAAGTGTTCGCGACAGGCGCTAAACAAAAGGTGGTCAAGTTTAAAAACAAAAACAGAATCAAACCTACAGGTATCCAAGCTAGACACCACTGACCAAATACTGTGTCGTTGCCGTATGTATCGTGAGTGGTGTCGCTAATCTCCTCTATAGTATCTTGTACGACTACATAGTCCTTTATGACAGCACAGCTTAAGGCTGCTATTTGTATCGTCCATCTGGTCTGGCAAGAGACTTGAGTGTAATTTTACCGAAAATGCTAAAAAAATTATTCAAAAATCTAATTGTTGTATCGCGGTTTGTTTTGTTGAATTTGTTTGTTGCATGAAGTTGATATATCGCCAAATCTAATTGTTGTAGCAGGTTTGTCTTGCTAATTTTTTTTTATATATAGCGTTAATATCTCGCCGAATTTACAATGTAATTGTTCAGGATAAAAATGCTTATTTCCTTTAGGAAATTTTTATTATACTATTTTAGATTAAATTTAATTAATTTCAGGTTGAGCTGGCAGAAAAAAAGCTGTTCCAACTTTTTAGCCCACCCTTGTGTCGCAACCAGCCAGCCAGCCAACCTGCCAGCTCACGATCACTGATTTTTTTGCCATCTCGCCAGCTAGTCAACCAGTGGACACATTGCTCAGCCAGCCAGTCGGCTAGCTTTTCTCCGTCATTATTTCAGTAAAAATATTCGAAAATGTTGAAACCATGAACCATGCACCATGCACCAAAAAGAACGTTGCTTGTAGAACGTCTATACAAGTGTTCGCTGCCTTAAACTAACCTAGAACTTCACCCCGAAGTGAATCCTATTACCATCGTTGTTGGATGCAACCCGTGAACAGGCTTCTCTAGTACAAGGTGCTGAGTTGCAAAAAGACGCAGAACACTTGCCGGGAAATTATTAATAACGATTTGATGCCAAGAAAAACACTAGACAACAAGTCTAATTTTGGAACTGACGGATTGGACCGGACATTCAGTGAGCATAATGGACATAATGCGCCTTTTCGGGACTATCAAAATGATGCATACTACCGTAGAATTCTGAAGGTAACACCCCCCCCCCCCCCCCCCCCCCCCCCCCCTACGAAAGTATAACGGCTCCCCGAAAGTAACGTTAATGTTTTACCCTCCTAGTGAACCCCGAAAGTTACGGTCCCCAAAAGTAACGGCCCACCCGAAAGTAGCGGCCCTTCGAAAATGACCACTCAACAGCAATACAACACCGTATTGTATTTGATGAACGTTCCAAGTGGTACTTTGCCTTTGTAATAACCATCCTACAAATAAATTGCCTCTTTATTTCGATCGAACATATTAAGTAGCTGTAACGCGAAAAATGTCTCTTCTTTCTTATTTGCAGTAAACCATGCAATTTTATTGCTATGCTGTAATTTTCAAGCTTAAGAAGTTTTAATGATACAATGGTTTGTTTTCGACCGCCATTTTGAATATTAATAAGTTAAGTGGTTGTACTTTGTGTCATCCTTTCTCGCAAACGCGTGGACGCCTGCTTTTTATTTTTCTCTGTGTTACGCATCTATCATTCTGCTTTTTCATCATTGTTCCAAAGTAGGCGTGCTGTTAAATGTCTTCCATTTATAGCGAATCACGCAAGGGCAATATTTTGGTTCAAAACGCGATGTCGGGTCTGATTGACAGCTGTCAATCAAACTGACACGTGTCAAAATTGCACACAATGTAGACTCGCTGACGTGCTATCACCCTGTAAAATTTAAAGTCATGACTTTTAAATCTCAAAAGATTGCATAAATTAATTTTGATTGACAGCTGTCAATCAAATTGATAATTCTCAAAATTTCATACCATGTAGTGTTTTGAACGGGTTATCACATCATTAAATTTTACGTCATTAAATTAAAAGCCCAATTAAATACGATATTTTAAATGCTGTGTTTGGCTACCATTTTCTATTTCTTTGATCTTCCAAAAAAAAAATCATAAAAAATAATTTATTTTTATTTGTGTCTGAAATTGCTTTCTAGCTTATCTTATACAGTAGCTTTAGGAATTCTAGAGGTAACTCAGATTGAGACTGATATTTATGGGATTTAAAGATTATTTAACTTTTGTTATTTTTTTTTGTTCCAAAAAATTTGTCATATCTCTGCGGAAAATCACTTTAAAAATCAGCACACTGTTGCCATAGTTAGAAGAACTCGAGATCTCCGTTAATGTTGTGACAAAAAATGAAAAGCCGCAACAATAGTACGATATCTTTTGATTTTTTCTCAATAAATGTGGTATTTTTTTTCAATGCATGCTTTTTTAAATTATTTTTTCTCGGCGTTAAAAGGGTTAGTATTCTGGGGCCAGTTGCACAAAACTTAAAGCCAGATGTAACAGCTAACGTCAGACGTTCAGCCCAGTAAAAGTTACTATTTTGACATCAGACGTTAGCAGTTACGTCCGACGTTAAGTTAAGGGGGCAGTTTTGAGAGGTTATTTTCTAGATATGTCCTTCATCCACTTAAATGCCAAGGCAGAGCATGAGAGAACAAGATTTGACTGTGGTTACATACCGCGGTTAAAAGGGCGCAGTTTTGCGTGGTTATTTTCTAGATATCTCCTACAGCCACTTGGACGCCAAAGTGAAAGAAGAGAGAATAAGATTTGACTGTGGTTACATACCGAGGTTAAAAGGGGCAGTTTTGTGTGGTTATTTTCTAGATATATGGTGTTGTGAGTTTTTCACCAGAAGCAGACCCATTGCCGTTTTGTAGTTTTGGAGTGAATAACTCTAGTGAACTTGATGTTGGTCAAGGTGATAGTTTTATTTGTTCTGTGCATGCTTGCTCTTCCTTTGTTATTCCACCTGAGTCTGAAATTTTGGTTTTAGGGAAGACCTTACCGAACCTCGCCCGAGAACAAACAAGAAATTGACCGTCAAGTAGAAGACATGCTCGAGCGCGGAATTGTTCAAGAATCTGTTAGTGCATGGTCTTCACCTGTCGTTTTAGTCAAGAAAAAAGATGGTTCGATGAGATTTTGTGTTGATTTTCGAAGGATTAATAAAATTACGAAAAATGATAGTTTTCCTATGCCCTTAGTATCAGAAACATTAGATGCGTTATGTGGTACTCAGTTTTTCACGACTTTGGATTTGAAAAGTGGTTATTGGCAAATCGAGCTACACCCTTCAGCTCGTGAAAAGACAGCATTTGTTACGCATAATGGTCTTTACGAATTTTTAGTTATGCCTTTCGGTCTTACTAATTCGGGTGCAAGCTTTCAGAGACTCATGGGTCATATTCTGAGAGGTCTAGAATATCGTTTTGCTTTGATTTATATAGACGATGTGATTATATTTTCTAAGTCAATTGAAGAACATTTGTCCCACCTCGAAGAAGTGTTTAGAAGGTTGCTCGAAGCAAATGTCAAGCTAAATCCGAAGAAATGTAGTTTTGTTAAGCAGAAAGTCGAATATCTAGGCCACGTTGTAACCCCTGACGGTATTAGTCCCAACCCAGCTAAAGTGCGGATAGTCCAGGAGTTTCCAACTCCGACTAATCTGAAAGAATTAAGGAATTTCCTGGGTCTTGCAAATTATTATAGGCGTTTTGTGAAGGGGTTTTCAATCATTGCCAGTCCTTTAAATGCATTGACTAAGAAAGGTGTTTCGTTTTATTGGACTGAATCGTGTGCAAACGCTTTCGACAAGTTGAAACGAGCATTAGTGTCCGCTCCTGTTTTGGCGTACCCTGACTTCAAGGAGCCATTTTTGTTGTTTGCTGATGCTAGTTCCACAGCTGGAATTGGGTTCACTCTGGCTCAAAATCAGAACGATAAAGAAGTAGTTATTGCTTACAATGGTCGCGGTCTGAATCATGCAAAACAAAATTACAGTACTACAGAAAGAGAGGCACTCGCCTTAGTTGAAGGAGTTAAGAAATATCTACCTTATTTACACAATCGTAAATTCACCGTAATTACTGATCATAGTTCCCTTCCCTGGTTGATGAATATTAAGGATGCTACAGGCCGTCTTGCCAGATGGTCTTTACTTCTCCAGCAGTATGATTTTGATAAACTAGAGAACTACAAAGGCGTGATCCTGAGTTGAGTGAGATCATTGACTTCTTGGAAAGCGACATTTTACCATTCAACAACAAAAGTGCACGAAAAATTTTGCTCACAAGTGAGAGTTTTTATATTGGGCAAGATGGTCTACTTTATCACTTAGACCACAACCAGAAACGTAACGCTCGAGACTCCTTTTCTCAGCTTGTTGTTCCATCAGCTTTAAGATTTGAGATTTTATCTAATTTGCACGATCATGTGTCAGGTGCTCATTTTAGAATACACAAAACTTTTAACAAAGTTAAGCAAAGGTATTGGTGGAAAGGGATGTTTAAAGATGTCGAGCATTGGTGTAAGTCGTGTACGGAATGTTCTATGAGGAAATCACCAAGAAATTCTAAGAAAGCACCATTGCTTCCTCTGCCTGTCGAAAACGCATTTGATAGAGTGGCTGTAGATGTGTTAGGCCCTTTTCCAACATCGAGGAATGGCGACAGGTACATAGTAGTTTTCAGTGACTATTTGACTCGCTGGTGTGAAGCATTTCCAGTGCCTAGTGTTGAGGCTAGTGTTATTGCTCGTCTTTTGATTAATGAGATCATTGCGAGACATGGTGCTCATAGAACCTTGTTGTCTGATCGGGGAACCAACTTTTTATCTAAGCTGGTCGCAGAAGTTTGTAAGATCTTTCAAATCCACAAAGTTAATACTTCTAGTTATCATCCGCAAACAGATGGTCTTGTGGAAAGGTTTAATTCTACTCTTTGCCAGTCTCTTTCGATGTATACAGCGCGTGACCAGAGGGACTGGGACGAGTTTATTCCTCTCATTCTGTTCGCTCATAGAAGTTCCGTTTACGAAGCAATAGGGGATAGTCCATTTTATTGTCTCTATGGACGCGAATGTCGTTTACCTTTAGATGTCAAATTATTAGGTCCTGTGGCTGACGACGTTACACCTTCCGTTTTCGAGCATCGTAAGCGTATTGTAGAACGAGTAGAATTAGCTCAGAATTTGGCAAGAGAAAATTTGCAGCGTGCTCAACAGAAAATGAAAGATTATTATGATCAAAATGCAAAGGAACCTATGTTTGAAGTCGGACAGCGAGTTTGGGTTTATACTCCAACTTTGGTTGATGATCCTAATGAACCATATCTTGATGAGGCAGATATTCCAGCCGATTGTTTTATTGAGGATACAAGTGTTAATAAAAGCAGGCATAGCGATTCACAAGTATCCCCTTAATCTCGCAGTCAGTACCTCAACCGCAGCAGGTTGTGATTGACAATCAAACGGTCTTCAGTGCTGAGAAAATTCTGAAACATCGCGTTAGAAATGGGAAAAATCAGTGTTTGGTTAAGTGGGTCGGCTACCCAAAGAACCAGTCTACTTGGGAACCTGAAGAGAACATTTTAGATAATTGTAATTGTAATGGTTGTTTTCTATACAAGAAGTGAATTTTCAACTTGGCTGGAAGGATGTGAAAGAAAAGGGGAGGGGATGGGAGGGGGGGGGGGGCGATCAATCGAGGGAGGCGATTATTTCAAATATTTCCACCAGGGGGGGGGGGGGGGGGGCGATATAATCGAGGGACGGCTATTATTCGAGGGAATACGGTACTTTACATTTGAAAATCTGTGGGATTTATTTTGAAACATTCACTACATGGCCGTCACTTTTCCTTGAAGAAATATCTATCCAACCGACTCTGGGTAACTCTCCATTGAACGGCAATTTCGCCGACTTTGTCGTTAGGGATGTATAATTCGTGCGCAACGTTAAACCGCCCTCTTTGAATCAGAAATATTTTGGACGCTGTCAAGAACGTCCTTGAAACTCTTTAAAGTGGTTGTTTGGTCTGAAATTTACAGTGGAAAGAAATATTTGGACAGATTAGATGAACTTATCTATGGTAGTGAGACTGCAAAGAGGGCCTTGAGAAAAGGAAGAAGGAATTTTAGTTGATGGTCAACGGAAGAACTGTAAATCCAACCAGAAAGACAAAGGTGTCGACGAAAGGCGGAAAAATAATATTGAAAATGTGTTTTAATGTTCAAAGATGCCGCTCGGTGTCCTCGAAAACGAGAGTAAAAACAATAAAATTGTGACGTCGGGACCGAATCTAGTGTCTGTAAGTCCGTAATATCGAGAGTCCGTAATAGCGGTGGTTATTTGTCGATTAATAAAACCACTATGAAAACGAGACTCATAATATCATTCTGATTTTGTTTTATATCGGGTCCGAAAAAAAGGGAAGCCAAGGTAAAAAAAAAAAACACTCAGACAGGATCAAGTGATAGAAAAAATGTGGTGGTTAAAATAAAACAGTTTTCGGTGGTTATTTATCTTCAGCCAATAAAAGCCTTTAAAAACATGAATAAAAACTACTAAAAATGTGGTGGTTAAAATAAAACAGTTTTCGGTGGTTATTTATTTTCAGCCAATAAAAGCCTTTAAAAACATGAATAAAAACTACTAAAAATGTGGTGGTTAAAATAAAACAGTTTTCGGTGGTTATTTATTTTCAGCCAGTAAAAGCCTTTAAAAACATGAATAAAAACTACTAAAAAATGTGGTGGTTAAAATAAAACAGTTTTCGGTGGTTATTTATCTTCAGCCAGTAAAAGCCTTTAAAAACATGAATAATCAAAGGGCTCTTAAAGCCATCTCGTTAAAGCGTTAGAACGTGAGGTTAATAAAAACAAAATAGAGGAATTGATAGTGAATATGGTAAAGATGCCGTTGTAGCGCACCTTTAGAATAAGTCTACTTAAAATACGTACATGAAAACATCACATGATGCAAATCAGCCAATAGAAATTTATGTTCACGAAATGGGCGTAGTTTACATTTTCAAAAAAAAAAAACAACTTTAACATGCAAGGCTGATCAGACAGCAAATTTGTTCGATTTATTTTAATAAGATATGCCCGATATTTCGGTTAGACAAAACTAACCTTCATCAGGGGCTAGGAAAGCTTAGTGAAGATGGAAACAAACGGTTACAATATTTAAAATGGGCTAAGATAAATTGCTGGCACACGATAGGCTAATAAACAAGTAACGGTCCAACTATATATTGCTACTGTTTGTTCTAGTGGTCCTTGCATTTTTACAGAAGTTATTTACATTTTCACGCTAGTGACTAAAATGGGGTCCTATTATTTGGTTATACAATAGACGTGTTTAGAAAATGTTATAGGCTGGGCCTTATCATTATTATTATTATTATTATTATTTATTTATTATTTTTTTTTTGCAAAAGGAGGGGAACCCGTGCCCCTCTGCTAACAACTCCTCTGTACAGCATTGGGGGATCTGTTCTCATCAGTGCCCCACTTTTTCAAGACCAAAAGCCAGAATAGTCCTAAACTTCGACGACTAAGGAGAGCTTTTTTTCACAAGATTTGGTGCCGTTTTTTCACCACAAGCAAGAAAGCGTCTGGTAACTATCTGTCTTCGCTTTGGTGAGTGCGTGCTTTTCAATTTTGTGGTTTTGGTTTTGGTCTCACGAGTTTTCTCGCCCTCGCGTTACGTGGAGATGGCCGCGAGTCCCGCACACCAGCCGTTCTTACTGTCCGCTTGATAGCGGAGGAAAACCTGGATCTTGACTCGCTCAGTATAGCGCAGTCGTTACCGAACTTTAAGGAAGAAATCGTTGGGATTGTACCCCTCTACGGAGGAAAGTGCTTCGACATCAGCCTCCGATCTACAGAATCGGCCACGCGGTTCGCGGCATCGGGCTTTGACTGCGAAAGCCGCGTTATCCCTTTACGCCTTTTAGGGCAAAAAGCACTACACGTGTCATGCTTCATTCCCGTTGAATTCCCCGATGAAAACCTGCTACAACTCGTGGAACAATACGGCGACCTCAAAGCTCGAGCAGTCCGCCGGCTTTGCTTCAAAGCCACGGGCTACAAGCACATCGAGAACAGCATCCGTGTCGTAGAATTCACACGTTTACAAAAGGCAGTGTCACGCAAATAATAATAGTCACTCAAGGGCTCGAGTTATTTTTTAAGTACACGGGCCAGCCAATACTATGCTACCGGTGCCAGTCTTCCGAGCTCGTTGTTAAAGACTCCCCGAAGGCGAAACGCCGCGAGGCGAACCGCGAGGCTCCAGCGCCCGGAGGTGGGGAGGGGGGGGGGGTGGACACCAGAGGCCCCCCGGCCCCCACTACAGCAACCAGCAACGACACTCCCCCTGTAACCACAATAGGCCATTTGCACGATAGCGTCATTTGACTACAACTACCAGAACTCATTTCGTTTTTCCTTTCTTATTTAAATTTTGTAATCCCAGTGAGGTTTAAATAACAAAGGCCCTAATTTGCACTACAAAATAAAAAATGAACCTCCGTGCGGCGACCCTTCTTATGACTTTTACAAAAAAAAAGAAATAGTTATTGTTGAAACTGCATGTCTTAAAGTATTTAACAAGTAATGAAGAATTAAATTTCAACTTGCATTCGCCTTTCATGTTCTCAGATAAAGCATTTTCTACTTCACCCTATACTAGTTACTGAGCGTGAAGGGTCCATAACCCGGGATCACAAATCCCATTTCCCACACACACAACACACACACACACACACACACACACACACACACATTCATGACCAGCAAAGCCGCGTAATCAACTGGCTCGAACTCACGTAAGCGTGCAAACATTAACTTTAAAATACATTGATTACCGTTACTCCTTGTTTTTACATTGCCTTACATAACTTATGGTATCAGTCGTAAAAAGTTCGTACGGGTCACAATAAGTCAATATTCATCCCGGGGGGGTACTCAACAAAGTTTCGTACGGGGATGCTCCGCCCCGAGGTTCAAACCCTTACCCTTTCATATACCGATTTTGACAGAAAAGGTACCCCTTTCATATACCTTTCATTGAAAATGGTACCCCTTTCATATACCTTTCAATAAAAATGGTACCCCTTTGAGAGCCTTTAAGTGTGTCTGTTTGAGATATTTTGAAAGGCCATTTTTATAATAGTTAAATGGCAGTTTTCCCTACCTTTTTATGCTTCAACGGCGTGGCTTCGCTTCCCTTTCCTATTCTTCGTAAAATCCCTACCCTTTCATATACTTCAACTCGTGAAATCCCGACCCTTTCATATACCTCTAGCCTCAAAAAGGTACCCCTTTCGGGCGGAGCATCCCCGTATAGCCCATTATAGGGAGTACCCCCCCCCCCCGGATATTCATTCCAATGTACGAAAACAAATTCAAAACTGTAACTGCAACACGAACGTAACTCACGGTGTTTACCGTATACACGGTACCTCACCCCTAGAAATATATTTTCAGAATTAACTCTATGTACATTGAATAGTTGAATGGTAAAATATTTCTTGTTTTCAACGTCGCGTTTGTGAGTTTATTTTTAGAGATTTGAATTTACAAAATGGTAATTAGATGACGCCAACCCGGGACTTTGCCATTATTTCTACGCCAATTTACAATGCGCAGTTTACAGCTTTAGGATAATAATTTGATAAATACTATAAAATAAACTGTGGAAAAACGTAAGAATTCACTAGCATCCGTGAGATTTTGAAAACAGATCACTACATCTGTACAAGCCATTGTCGGGATGCAATCCCGAACGCCATTATGAAACAACGGATCAGGAGGTTCTTCAAGCTACAAGAAACACTACTCAAAAACAGAATAAAACAAGAAGCTAAAACATGAACTGCAAGAAGTCATTATTCCAGTAGAGATACGGCAGCTTCAGACTTTGATCTTAGACACTTACATCCGTGATAAAGATCCACTTTCTCACAAGTCTTGCACACCGCAGACTTAGACACTAAATCACCGGCTGAGAAATTGACTGATCCAAGCATATTCATAAAAATTAACAAAAACTGCAGCCGATCACTACTTATCTTGCAACAAAAGTTAGCCAAAGACGCCCCAACATAT
Source organism: Cladopsammia gracilis (assembly GCA_022457155.1). Classification (NCBI taxonomy): domain Eukaryota; kingdom Metazoa; phylum Cnidaria; class Anthozoa; order Scleractinia; family Dendrophylliidae; genus Cladopsammia; species Cladopsammia gracilis. The sequence continues at coordinate 611,935 of JAJGOT010000321.1, forward strand.
GCCAAGAGAACTAGCATAACGAAGGTATAGAGAAACAATAATTCTATAAATGGCAGTGAGTGTGCACAGCATGTAAACTGACCTCCTGTCATTAAAGAGATTTATATCCCAAAGATCAAAGAGTCATACAATACATCGAGCATTTGTCAAAGCTATTCTAGAGGTTTCTTTATACATTTTGCAACTAGCGGGAGTCGTGTTTGGCCTGTCACTTTTATAATACTGATATTCTCAAATTAATATATGTATCGTATGTTTAATAGATAAAATACTACATGTAAAGAAAGCCAAATTTAAAAAACGTGAAAAGTATGAAAAGTATGATTTTCTAGTACTTAGGAAACAAAACTCTTTCACCCCTGACGAAGTTAACTTTAAATATATATAACCAGTTATTCAGATTCCCGTTTTGGCGATTATAAATAACACAGGAATGAATGATCGTGCCAGTGGAACACTCAAAAAGGTCTTTAAAATCTGAATACACATGCATTCCAAAGATATCCATAACGGAAACTAGTGTAGTAATTAACCCTTTTAACATATCTATGATAAAAACACTCAATTACAAATCAAATCAAAAGTTTATTAGCATTCCCATTTACATACATGGTATTGCCTATTACACTAACAGATTAAACTAGAATATAGTGATTGCAGTCCTTGCTAACAGAGTGTTTAGTCTCTCTGAAGCTTCATATATAAAGTGACCCACCTGTGTCAACATTGTTAAAAAAGAAATTAATTCTATATGTATTTTGTAGGTTCAAAAAACTTTTACAATGTAGTGAATTTCTTAGGTCAGAATATGAAACACAGTCGAAAAAGAAATGAATTTCTTCTTCAACGTCATTTGGTAAGCAGCATTCGCAGTGCCTCAAATCTCTTGGAATTTTTGGTTTTGCATGTCTACCCGTTTCAACACGTAGGCAATGATTTCCTGTTCGAAACTTAGCCAGTGTTCGTCTGTGTTTCATATTTTTTATTACGTCATAACAGTTACTAGAACTTCCTGTGTCATTTGTGAATTTAGAATAAAAATTAAGCTTGATGTTTAGTTGAACAAGCTTCATCTGATGTACCTTAGATTCTGATTCTATATTATTAATAATTCTATTTAAGAAAATTTTCATGGATTTCTGACTATTTTCCACGAAAAGAGAATTTGTATCTGATATACCTTGGAAGGTTTCTAAAATTTTGTTTATTGAGGTCATAAAACTCGGATTGTCATGCAATGCAAGGGTATTTGATATGGATAGACACTGTTTTGCAATTACTACTACAAACAGACTCAGTAGATGGGGTTAAACGGATGTTTATTCAAAATTGATACTGCACAAGAGAGAACACCCTAGACCGCCAAACCCAAAGGGGAAAAAAGAATGAAATAAGGGTTTGAGAAGAAAAAGTTACGATGTGGGAGAGAGTCTGGTTGTGATAGAATGGAGAATTTTAAACTTATTTTCGTTGGAAAGAGTGAGATAGACTAAATATGCGTCACTCTTCCAATCGCCATGCGATTTAATAAAAGCTGTAGGCGCTCGATTACAAAAAGCAAATGTAGCGCCCCCGCGACGAAAACTGTGCGAGGAATACTGTGCGGGATTAAACCCAATGGCTGAAAGTGACTTCTTAATAATAGCGTTATACTGGTGAGCCAAGATAGGCTTGTTCGATCCCCGAGATTGACAAACGAATAATGGTGGAGGGCGACAATTGTACACTAGCTAAATACTGCCTAAGCGCGGTGACAGGACAAAGGGGCGAACCGGGAATAAACGGCAAAGAAATTTCTAAAACCCGCTCCCGAAACTGGAGTGTCTCCGTGCGCGTGATGCGCAACAAAACCCCTTGCGGTGTGAAAGTCACGCTAGATAGCGTCAAAAAATACGCCTGGGAATCGCCAATTTCAGACAACTTATACGGTACTAAATTAGAGATACGTAAAAAAGAAAATAAGGCTACTAAAAATAAAGCACGCATGCAGACGTGCAAATGATTATCTAAATCGAAAATACGGGACAATTGTAAAAGGATCTCAACAGTGATCGGTTCTTTTCGTGCGACACAATCACCCAAGATCCGACGCACCGCTCGTTTGGCAAGATAAACGTCATAATCGTGAAGAAAGGCAAAACTGGCACCACACGAGCGGTTAATATGTGAAATAATGCTCAAATAATTAACGATCGAACGGTATGACGTTAAAGAACGTGACAAAAAAAACTAAATAAAGCAAATAAACGGATTTGGAAACTGGAAAAGGTAAGAAATCGAAATATTGGCAAAACAATAAATATGTTCGCATATAGCATCTCATAGAGCGCTTTGTGTAGTCGCAAAAAGCATGGACCTGAATAGTTCCTAAATACTGCTAGCGCTGCAAAGCGTCGATGTGATCTGCGAGATTAAATTGAAAAACAGAAAGAAAAAAAATCAATAAACTTAATAAGGATTTATGAAAATAAATGGAAGTAGCTACTTAATATACATTAAAAACGAACTTAGAGTCGCTAGGAAATACTTGGGTAAGGTTCAAGGTAGCTACGGCATGCTGCACATAGTCTGAGTACGAGGAGTCTAAGTGAGAACGACTCAACGCATCCGCTAAAACGTTAGACTTCCCGCTAATGTAACGCGCAGATAAACGGATATTGTTAAGAGACAGCAACAACCAAAGTTCACGTAGACAACGCTGCATGAAGGCGTTCGTTGAACGTTGATTGTTCAGTGCGTATACGCTGACCTGATTGTAAGCAGTTCGAGCTGGTTAATGTTCAAATGTTGACTAGCAATAAAAGGAGGAAACTTGGCATGGAAGAATTCTCCAAAACACACTGCACCACAAGCATCAAGACAAGCATCACATGCCAACAGTTCTGGATCGGACACAGTAATGGCGGTCGGAATCACTGAGACACCATTGTAGTGTTGCTCTTGCTTTCACAAAGGATAACACAGGAATGAATGATCGTGACAGTGGAACACTCAGAAAGGTCTTATCTGAATACATGCATTCCAAAGATATCCATAACGGAAACTAGTGTAGTAATTAACCCTTTTAACATATCTATGATAAAAACACTCAACTGCATCACCTTCCTGACTCTTCAACGAACCAGATACAAACACGAATAAAAAGTCAGCAAAGATTGTTTGTGAAGCAAAGTAACAGGTGAAGTTAAATCGAATTTAAGAACTCTACTAACTTACCGTTTCCTAAACACAGATTTTAAAAGCCCGTAATCGTCACACTCGTCGGACTCCATCCTCAAACACGTGCAGACTGCACAATCGGTCAAACCTAGGGGAGGGGCTCGAAACGCAACATTCATATATTTTCCAACTAGGGTTGAGTGAGGCATGAAGTGGAACTTGAAGACAGTTTGGACAATAAAGTTACTGTTTCGTGTTTTTGTTTCGTGCCATTTTAAAGTTATTTCTGCTTTTCTTTCTTTGTTTTTTTTTTGTAAAAATCGTACGGAATTATTTTTCTGTTGTTTTTTTCATCCGCATTTTATCATCCGCATTTTGTTATCCGCATTTTATTATCCGCCGTCCGCCGTCCGCCATCCGCCATCTGCCGCCATCCGGTCCGCGTTTTACAGAACGGTGAACTCTCATAACTCATAATTCTCAGTAACAGTGAACTCCGAGACGACCGGCACAACAGTCATTTGTATTCCTGATTCAACTCCAGACACGTCCTCAAACGAACCAGAGACTGTTATCATAATACTGATACGTTTTTACAACAACGTACAATAATTCACTCACTAGTTTTCTCGTTGTTTATGTTCATATTGGCGCCAGAACAGCAACCATAACTATGGGAACTATACAAACCTCCGGTCAGGAAGTAAAATTGCAGTTTAATACCGATGCCTTGGATTTTATTTATACTTGCCCAGAAATCCGCAAGCATTTCCTTCCAGCAAATTTTAGCTGTCTCCGCGACCCGCAAAAATATCCTCCCGCAAAACAAATTCAGTCGCACAATCCGCATAATATCCTTGTGCACGGTAGCTAAATAAACAAAACTATGACGTCGTTCCCATACTATTGCATAATCAAACCGTAATAGCAATGAATCAAAATAGAACAAACGCAATTTTGCTCTGCCATATCGCTCATATTAAAACACAAACTTTCCCGTCCCATTTAACTTTCTTAAAACGTCTCCATTCGTAAAAATACACCGTGAAATTCTCAAACTGCGTTTGCCAAAAAAACAAACGCAATGCAACTTTAATGGCTTTACGACAAATAATTGAAACTGATAGGTAACGTGAGATATCGAAACTTAAGAAGAACTTAATACCTTTGCGGTAACGTAATGTAAGATATGACAAGTTCGTCACAAGTTTTGACATCCCGATACCCAAGGGAAATTAACAATAGGTCCGGGGGTGCTCCCCAAAAATTTTAGGAGCAGTATGTGATGCCCTTCATGAAATCCTAACCGGTTTAACCAACCATATCCTCAATGCCCTAATATAACATCTATAAAGAAGAAACAACTAACCCCCCCGGACAAAAGTCCACAAAAATTTGTTAACAACTTTTGTCCCCATATTCTAGTGACTCCTATATCTCGTTATGCGCGCATGCGCTTTAACGAGATAAAAACTACTAAATAATGTGGTGGTTAAAATAAAACAGTTTTCGGTGGTTATTTATCTTCAGCCAGTAAAAGCCTTTAAAAACATGAATAAAAACTACTAAAAAATGTGGTGGTTAAAATAAAACAGTTTTCGGTGGTTATTTATCTTCAGCCAGTAAAAGCCTTTAAAAACATGAATAAAAACTACTGAAAAATGTGGTGGTTAAAATAAAACAGTTTTCGGTGGTTATTTATCTTCAGCCAATAAAAGCTTTTAAAAACATGAATAAAAACTACTAAAAATGTGGTGGTTAAAATAAAACAGTTTTCGGTGGTTATTTATTTTCAGCCAATAAAAGCCTTTAAAAACATGAATAAAAACTACTAAAAAATGTGGTGGTTAAAATAAAACAGTTTTCGGTGGTTATTTATCTTCAGCCAGTAAAAGCCTTTAAAAACATGAATAAAAACTACTAAATAATGTGGTGGTTAAAATAAAACAGTTTTCGGTGGTTATTTATCTTCAGCCAGTAAAAGCCTTTAAAAACATGAATAAAAACTACTAAAAAATGTGGTGGTTAAAATAAAACAGTTTTCGGTGGTTATTTATCTTCAGCCAGTAAAAGCCTTTAAAAACATGAATAAAAACTACTGAAAAATGTGGTGGTTAAAATAAAACAGTTTTCGGTGGTTATTTATCTTCAGCCAATAAAAGCTTTTAAAAACATGAATAAAAACTACTAAAAATGTGGTGGTTAAAATAAAACAGTTTTCGGTGGTTATTTATTTTCAGCCAATAAAAGCCTTTAAAAACATGAATAAAAACTACTAAAAATGTGGTGGTTAAAATAAAACAGTTTTCGGTGGTTATTTATCTTTAGCCAATAAAAACCCTTGCAAACACGTAGTTATTTATGCTTTCAAATGATCATTACAGATGAGTTGTAGAAAAATTAGGGAAAAGAAATACTGAATTTGTGTCGGGTGGAACTAAAATTAAGACCTCAATAGTATGCACTTTTCCGGCTGTAAAAGCCAAGTGCAACTTTATAAGGACTACGTTTTTCTCTTTTTTACCCATCTGTCAGTTCTATATTCCCGCCTGTTAAAAACTGAATCTACATCCCTGATGCAACAAAATAAATACAGAACTGATTCAAACAATTTTATTTTTTATTATAACTTTGTCTGAAGCTAAAATGCTGTTGGTATCAGGGTACTGGGCCATGGCAACACATGCAAAACACCTTTCAAGTGGCCCTAATGTAGGTAGAAAGAGAGACGAAAGTCAACTATCTCTCCTCTTTCACCATTAATCGCACGAAGAAGGATGCTCAGAATTGTCCTTTTCACTGAGATGATGAAGAGCCACGGCTACTATGAAAGAACTGACAAGCTCTAAAATAATTGATCTCCTCCTGGTGCATTATGAGCCTGATGATGCTCTGAAAGAAACACACACAAATTAAAATTAAAGATTGTCACAGGAAATTATTTTCCACAACTTAATTGGGAAATTTATTGGCAATTTATCAAGGGTGACAGCTAGAAACAATGAATTGCCATGAATTTAGATATTTTTAAACATGCGCACACAACCTTAAAAGAAAAATGTGACAACATTTACAAATTTAAAGTAATCATAAATAAAATAATTATCCTATTCACATCTGAAGAAAGACAACCTCCCTTCTTTCACGTCATGGCATCGTTTTGGAACCTCACTGAATTACTGTAAATGCATTACCATCAGACTCTCAATTAAAAGCAATTTGTTCTATGTGCTGAGTAAACTCAAGTTACAAGTAATAAGTCACACATACATCTATACCATATCTAAAAAAAATATTATTACCATACCAAAATTTCTGATGTACTTCTTGGGTATTCATATCCTTAATTCTTATGACCTCTCTAATTGATTAAGCATTGATATTAAAAGGAGAAATGTGATGCTGATCACTATTGGGGCTTAAGGGTAATTAGAAATAAGATAATACATTCATTATTGCATTCAGCTTAATTGGTAGCTATGATCAAGAGACAAATGGGAGCTTCTAATAAGCAAAGGGCTTATGCCATTATCAGCATCAAACACCTCCATTAAGTCCTGAATGGCTTTAACATGAAGACATTTTGTATATATGGAATCTGCTGCCAACAAACCTGAACAAATAAAGGAAAGGTAAATGAAAGGAAATTTCTGTCAAGGAAAGTGACAGCATTTGTGTTAACCAGCAAAATCATGTACGTAAACAAAGAGGGCACTTCTGTAGAAACAAGGTTTCTCGCCGTTGGTGGATCATGACATGAATCAGCCATGTTTTCATTATACAAATCTGATACATCCTAAAAAGGACATATACAAATCATGGACCCGGGTCCATGGACCACCCCTGTGGACCTGGTCCATGGACCACCTTGTGGACCCAGTCCAGGGACCACCTGACGAACCACCTTTAATTTTCATCAATTTAATTTAATTTTTTTTCTATTTTTCTATCATGGGATGGACTGCAGACTGGGGACAGGGTATAAAACTCAGTCTTCAGTTTCAATAAATATGGTGTCCAACATCAAGTAGAAACATCAAGACGCAAGTTGAATAAGAAGGACTAGACCAAGTCCCAAGCTACTATAATTGAAGGGCCGAGGGTATAACCAACCTATATGGAATTTAAGAACTTTTTTATTGTTTTCTCACTCAGATTTGCCTCATTTTATTGTACAGCGAATAATATCACAAACACTTGCCGAATTTGCACTTACCCTAAGGAATTTGACTAATTTCACCTGAAAAAAGCAGAGTTCTGGCCCTCCAGTGCTTTAACTGTACATTCAGAGCGCAATTTCGATGCCATTTCAAAGCAGATTGGCCGTGAGAATATGCGACCCCACCAATACTCCCGACCAGTGCCAACAACCTGAACAAAAATACCGTTATTTACACACATGCCTGGCTCGCTTATCTATCGTGAGCTCACTACGGTAACACATCGGCTGTAGTGTGTGTATAAGCCAACGTGTATAAGGCCCGTCTGGTGATTGAAAGACATCATTAAGTCCGAAAATCCTTAAGTCTCTAGCACCTCTGAAAGTAACGAGTTGTGTTTCTTGTCGTACCTTGTGTCTAAAGTGCCATTTAGCGCTCGTGGTGAAAAATAGACCTTGGTGGTCAAGACGAGCCGGCGGGAAAGTCTGGAATCACTTCGGACCATAAAAGGGGCAAAAAAATTCTGAACAATGTTTTGCAACTAATTGTAGTTCACATGCCAAAAATGGACAAATCTGAGCGAGAAAAAATAAAAAAGGCCTACATGTAAAATTCCATATAGGTTGGTTATGCTCTCGGCCCTTCAATTATGGGATGCAGACAATTCCATGTGCTTTTCGTTTGGATTCACTGTGCATGTGTAGTCAAGAAATACTGATAAATCTAAGCCTGGTGGAAAATAAACAAACACGTGCACAAGTCACCATACTGATGAATAGCGTTGGAACAAGATAAAGATTGGTTTTGTTTGTTTTGTTTCTAGATGCTTTGCGGATACTTGGAAGAGCAGTGTTTAAGGTTCGAGCATGGCCTCCCCTTCCCTTCCCCCTTCCCTTACCGAGAACTCAAAATGAAAACACTGCTCTTTGTGTTGTATCCACAAAGCTTCTAGAAACGATTAAAACAATCAGTATGGTGGCTTTGGCATGTGTTTGTTTATAATCCACTAGGCTTTTGTTTTATCTGAATCCAAAAGAAAAGCACATGGGATTGTCTGCACCCCAAAATAATAGTAGCTTGGGACTTGGCCCAGTCCTTCTAGTTCTACTTGCATCAAACAAAAAACTTCACATGCTCCTGCCCCAACAGTACCAGCCAGGAATCAGGCTGCATATAAAATGCAATGTCGGCAAAAGCGTAAATTACATTGATAGTAGAAAGTTAAAATTGATGTCGAACGCCATATTTATTTAAACTTAAGACTGTGTTTTATACCCTGTCCTCAGTCCACACTCCATCCTTTATACTGACAGAAAAATTCGGGGAAAAAAATTAAAATTGATGAAAATTAGGGGTGGTCCATCAGGTGGTCCATGGACCTGGGTCCATGTTTTGTATACGTCCTCCTAAAAATAACAAACAGAATGTTGTTTCATGAAGCTTATCACCATCACCAAACTTTATTTATGTGTCAGAAACATTCTAGTTCAATTTTTCAATTGAGCTATTTGGCGACACCTGACCTTAACTATTACTAACAACTTAAAATTAAAAAAAGCTAAAAAAACTAATAACTTTTAACTTAACAAAGTTTCTAAAATATTCAATTGATCTAAATATTGTTGATACCCAAGTATATGTAATATATATCTTTCGAAGCAAAAGAATAATTAACAACCTACGTAGAATCTCTCATTAGAGATTCACCTTACCAGCAATGAATCTGAAATAGGTGTACATCAAGCTGCTCGTCAAGCGGATCTTCGAGACTCTGACATTGAGTACACTTGCTTGCTGCGTGTTGTTCGGTCCTCTATTCCTTTTCTTTCTTACAAACTGTGTCATATCATAAATAGGCATACCGATTTCTGTACCTCGCCGTGTTTCCATCTTTATGAATAGCAGGAAAAGATTGAAACGGAGGTGAGTTGCATGAACTACTCCGGTCGTTATCTGCCGCCATATTGGATATGGTTGGAACATGAACTGGTCATGTATGCGTCACGGAGTGTATTATTATCGGTGGTTATTTTATGTGGTTGAAAGCAGATTCTGTGTTACAGAATACCTCGTCAGGGCCCGTAGTGTTCAGTACCACTCTCAGCTTTTTTTGTGGAGTCCAGTACTATGGTGGCCTAGGACTGCCATAAGGAAAAATGCTTGTTTTGAAAAATAATCATGTATTTAAAAACAAAAGTAAATAAAATCATAACAAAAAATAAGATATTATTCAAATTTCAAAATAAAATAAAATAAATTTTTATAAAAAGTAAAACGAAATCAAAATAATATAACTCTTACAAGCAAAATAAAATTTATTTTATTTAATTTAAAATCAAAATAAAATCATTTTAAAGTAAAATGAAAACAAATTACAATACTCTTACAAGCAAAATAAAATCTATTTTATTTAATTTGAAATCAAAATGAAATCATTTTAAAGTAAAGTGAAAACAAATTAAAATACTCTTACAAGAAAAATAAAATCTATTTTAATTTAAAATCAAAATGAAATCATTTTAAAGTAAAATGAAAACAAAAATGCTTGTGGCCTATCGTTGCCATAGCCCAGAATGCATTGCGGGGTAGCCATGATGCCTTGCGCACTAGTAGCAAGATGGCGAGTGCTCGCATAAGAAACGACGAGTGGAAGATTGACAATAACTTGAAGGATGCCTTGGATCGCTATGTCAAACAAAATCTTCGGCGACCAGAAATTCTAGACTTTGTTTCCAAGGATTTTGATGAGTATGCGTGGAGTTTGAGGTCACTTGATAGAAGGCTTGAGTATTTTGGCATCCGCTACACAGACCGCAACGTAAACATCGATCAGATCGAAAGTGCAGTGAAAGAAGAAATGCAAGGCCCGGGAAAACTACTCGGATATCGAGCTTTGCATAAAAAGCTTAGACAGATTCACGAGTTAAATGTTCCACGGGACTTAGTTTATGCTGTTATGTACAATGTCGACCCAGACGCTCTGGAGCAAAGGGCACCCCAGTTCAAGAAGAAGAAACCGAAAGGCAATTTCACTTCACGTGGCCCGAACTGGGTTCACTCCCTTGACGGCCACGATAAGATGATGGGATACCAAAACAGCACTTTTCCTATTGCAATTTATGGTTGTATCGATACATGCAGCAGGAAAATGCTTTGGGCAAAGGTTTGGATTACTAATAGCGATCCAAATGTTATTGGTAGATTTTACCTTGAACATTTATTTAAAACAAGGATTATTGCAAGCAAGCTGAGACTGGATAAAGGATCAGAAACAGGGGTGATGGCTACCATGCATGCTTTTCTGCGACAGCACCATGGTGACATGGATCCCATGGATACAGTAATCTATGGACCATCAACTTCAAATCAGGTGAGATTTCAGACTTTATGCACATATCAATTTTAAGCCAGGGGGAGGGGGGTGGGTGGGTGGGAGTGGAGGGTGCAAGGGGTAGGGTTTTGATCTTCCATATTTGCCCATGGGCAGGGCATTTGATTTTCATTTTACTCCAAGGGGAAGGGCATTAAAGGTACTTAAGGAGACTTTATGGGATGAAATGCAGCCCAGGATGGGGATTTTAAGTACTTTTGACATGAAATCTGTACCTAAGGGCTGGGCAAGTATTGTATTGTACAGTATCCTTCACTTGTAATTGCAGATTGAAAGATGGTGGAGAGAACTTCATGAAAGACTGGAAACTTTTTTCAAGTTTCCTCTTAACCTGCTTAAGGACCAGGGTCTTTATGATCCTGAAGATGAAACCCACAGGTAAAGTAGAAGCTGCATACAGAGCCTCGCAAGCTCTTATTACCACATAATTCTGAAAAACGATGGTGAACATAATGACAACAACGATAGCAATGATAGTAATGATGATGGTGATACTTGACGACATTTACATATCAGATGAACAATTTTATTTTCTTGAAAATAATTACCCTATTACATTTATTACATGGAATTTTCCTGACACATTAACTTACAAATTTCATGATTTCTAAAAAATGAAGAATTAAAGTGACACAATATATGTGTTTCAAACACAACATGACAAGTAAGTGATCCACATGTTTCTAAGGAAGGAAAAATGACTTTATATCACTGAAAAGTTTTAATATTTCTTAGATAACTCAGTCCTATCTACTACTTTCTAAATATATAATATTATCCATGTTTTTTTTATTAACATCAACATTATTAGAGAAAGCTACCTTTCAAGGATGTGTTCTGTAACATTTTTAAACAAATAAATCGTCTAGTCAATATTTAAAAAACAATCGTAAATATGCACACCTCAAAAATGCAAAATTACAGTTGTACACATCCAAGCTGTGGCCACCCAGCATAGGCTTTGTGAGTGGTGATCAGAAGCCAGTGAAACTTTCTGAAGGCAGCACACAAGTCTACCCAACTGGAAGCCATAGAACATGGCCACAGCTCAATGTGCATAACTGTAAATTATAGGTCACATAAACACAACTAGGTATGTGTAGGCCCATTGTACCAGATGGCCTTTAGAGAAAATGAAGATGTAAATGTATCTTAGATAATTGTTTCTAAGAATGACACCTGTTAAGAAAGAGCTGTTAGTGTTTTCTGCATGTCTTAGTGTACAGTACGTCTTCATGTTTAATGACATTTTTACAGTTAAATATTGTTATAATTTTCAGACTTGCTTTGGCCTACATTATGATACCAGTAGTACAAAGGGAAGTTAACACCTTCATCGATGTCGTGTGGAACCCTCATAGGATTCGGGAGCAAAGAAACACTTTTCTGCCTGATGGAGTCCCAAATCACATCTACAGTTTCCCAGACAAATATGGACTCGAGGAGTGTGGTTAGTACCACTTATTTCCTCACTTCCATTTATACAGGGGAACCTCGCTATCTTGAACTTCCAAGGGAAACTAGAATTTGTTCAATTAAGCGGAGTTTTGAGATAATGGGAACAAATTTTGGTTACAAGGGAAATGCTTTTAGTTCAAGCTAGCAGGGAGTTTGAGATAACCGAGTTCAAGATAGGGAGGTTCTACTGAACTACATAATATGATTTCATGCATGATTTTTTTGGTTTCCATGTTGAAATAACTTGTATCAGCTACAGTGCTTCACTCAAAATGATAGGTCAACATGTCCGGCCTTTATTTAAAATAGTGAAAAGCAAGAGAATGTGAAAGAGCAGCTTTAAGTCAGCTAAAAATTGTATCATGCATGGGCATCTTGGTTTCATATTTTTTATGATTGTGAAGTTTGCACAATAATTTGTAATGTTCTTGAGAGTATTCTTTCTTAACAGATCCCTGAATTTTAAGTTATGAAGAATTTCATTGAAACTCACCAAATAATTTCTCTATTTTAAAGGATGGGAAGTCACAGAGAAGCAGCTGGAGGAAGTGGCAGAGCTGTCGGATGTGTTGGCTGAAAATGATGACTATCTGACTGTAGAATTTAGAGCCAGGTGTGAGCAAGTTATAGGAGATCCATTGGAACTCGATGTCAAAGACTTTGCTCTTGCATTTCGCTACCTCAAAGACAGTTTATAGATAATGATGCATACCATATTTGATCAAATAATCACCCAGGACGTCAAACTTCAGGTTCAAAGGAGGGTCTTAGGGCCTGTTTACAAGGAGCTAGGGTTACCCTAGCAAGTGGGCTTCCCTATCACTCATACCTTTCTTGTAGATTTTATCATCATGTTTACAAGCAAACCCGGGTTACCCTAGTGCTAGGGTCAAACACCAGTGGTGGGGGAGGATTAACCCTACCACTCATGTCAACTTAAAATTTGTATCTCAAACTTGCCAGAAATGCTGCTTCAAAAAGAAAAATGCTCAAATAATTGACTTACAAGTAGATAAACAATTGTATGGCTTTATAAAGCCTGTTGATCAATCAAAGATTTGAACTGACAATTTATATTTTCATGCAGCCAATGTAAACAACAGGCGGGCCAAAGTTGTCCTGGTTGCTAGGGTAACCTTAGCAAAAGTTTTCACTTGCAAATTGGAGACAACTTTGACTCGCTTGCTAGCTCCTTGTAAACACGCCCTTAGTTACTGAATGGGAGTGCTTATTCAAGGAAAGGTGTTTATTATCACTTATTAGCAAATACGAAAGGAATTAATAGTAGTTATTTTTTCTATCCTCTCAAAAGAGATGAGAAGAGATGAAAAGCTTTGCAATCACTTTGGAAAAAGGCAAAAGTGTAGTTTTTGGCTAAAAATACAATAATACACTAGTTCAGTTCCTCTTGAGAGGAATGTGTTCCACATCTACATCATCATCTTCATTTGTATCAGTCATTTGTCTCGTTCTCTCTAAAATTACAGCAAGTGTTAATTACAATTAAGTGTTAATGAGGAGAGCATTCAAAGAAGAGATGTTGTATATGCAGGCAGTGCCACATGGATATACCAATTGCAGACTATGCTCCCTGCCAGCAGAAACCTTTGATACAAGGAAAAAGAGGCCTCTGCCATCAGGGAACAGACTATAAATTGCAAGAGAAGAAGCCAATTGCGGCTATGATACATTATCGATTCGTTTGTTTTGTGATGTGAAAAAATATTGTCTTGGTTAGCCTGTGGGTACAATTCCATTGTTCGCTCTATTCTGTGTCTTCTACACGAAGTCACTGCCCTGTGCTCATTCAAGGGGGGGGGGGGGGGGGGGGGTACTTTATTGAGGTATGGGTGGGTGCTTATTTAATCAAATACAGTAGGTATAAATTTAAACACTACTCTGTTGTATGTCGGTGATTTCACTAATAGTCACAGTGAACAATCTGCTGAAAGAAAACAGCAGAATTCTGAGCAGAATTAATGAAAATTAGAGATAGAGAATATTATACAGATACTGTACATAAAATGAAGTAGTTGAGTTTAAAGACCATATGAGGTAACCGTTGTGCTCTTCCAAAATTAACAATTGTGCATTGCCTGTTAGACTGTATCTCTTTAGGTGTTATTGCCTTCTTGAAACTAAAAAATGTCTGACAACAAGTACAATTTATGAAAATGTGCTAGAATTGCAGTAGTTAGTTTTACGAGTATTGTATGCAGGCAGAAGTCCAAGGCAAAGGGAATCAACACCATGGTGATGTGGTGTGATATGACTGATGTCACCAAAAAGAAAAAACAACATTTGAATGGGAACACTGCCAGACAGTCAAATTTGGCCAAAGTTTTACCCAGGGGTACTCAATTTATAGTGATGAAGAGGGGAGAGGATTTGGGTTTTAAAATCTGTGCCGATTTTTCAGGTATTTTTAAGGTTGCTTTTTGTGCAAAATAATTTGCAGGTGCCTGATATTTATAGTGAAGGAGATATGAAATTCGGCATGGTCCATATAAGTTGTAATAGATGCACTTCATTTTAATAGATCTTTGATTCAATCACTTTCTTTCACATGGCTAATAACCAATTTATATCTCGTAAAATCTCTACAGTATTGGTAAATAAGAAACATGATCATGAGAATGTACGTAGTTTCACAGACACAAATTCTTAAAAATGCCAACTACTTCAAGGGTCTTTATTTGTGCCATGAGATATTCCATTGAGTATTTGCATTATATCTGTGAAACAATTAGCCACCTTTTTAATGTTATTTAGTGCAATTTTGAAAGAAATAAATTGCACAAATTTAAAAAAAAGCAAAGGAATACAATGAGTTCCCACTTGAGTGGTTTGCACTTTTTGCACAAAATAGTACAGTTTTGTGATACATTTTTTGTTTTGTTTCACAAATATAGTGCATGCAGTCTTGCAATTTTATTTTGCCTTTTTTACTTTCATTGGCTCCAATCAAATAATGACTTTGTTTTGGACAGTAGTCTACTCTGGAGCAGATGTCCTACAGTATTGTTACAAACAACTTCATCCAATAATCAACAAATCACAAAAGTATAACTGTAACTGCAACGCTTTAAAATAATCAGACTGTAAATGCTCAAATAACCCCCCCCCCCCCCCCACCCCAAATAATCCCCACTTACAAATAAGCTCCCTTTCTATGCTTTTCACCTGTACTACCACCAAGCACATAAGAATTACAAAGAAAAGAGTTTGGAACCTAAAATAACCCCACAAAGGTATGAAATAACTTGATTACAAAATTGGTGTCTGTTTGATACCAAGCCAAATTTTACATTTCTTTTTTTCTCTATTTCTGGTGTAAGCACCCTTTTAAATAGTCCCTACATGTAGTTTACAAGGTCAAGTTTGGAATAAGCCCTATAAACCCTTTGGGGGCTTATTTGAGCATTTATGGTATGGCTATACAAAGGTTGGGTGCATGACCCCCTATTGGAGAAACCACTAGCCTACCATTACTACACTGTCAACTCAGGTAATCCTAATAGGTGGCAGTAATTGTTGCACTTGTGGATTTCGATGAAAGCACGTATGGCATCCTGTGATAAATTACCTGTACAGAATAGCATCTTCTCGTTTGATATCAGCTCCTTGGATGCAATTTCTGGATCAAAAAGGCAACTCCCGCAGCCTTGGATGTCTAGTAGCATCACTTCTCTGTCAGATCTCTCATACGAAAAGTGTGCAAGGCACTCCGCCTTCTGGGTCAAGGGACTTTTCTCTTTCTCACATATATGGCCATTGTTATTGATGTACTTCCGGAAGGTGCCCTCTATAAATTCTTCGATAGTTACGTACTCTTCTCCGGCGATCCTCCCCATGAATATTTTCTTATGGCTGAGAGTTTCCCCAAAAAGGATCTCGTTGTCGCTTGAGATGAGCTCCTCTTTCAGTTTAGCTGTGAAATTGCGCGCAAGGTAGTGCATTTGCACTGCTTTCTTTGTATGTTCCTCCAGAGATTGCTTCATCTCAAGGATCTCTCGTTTCGCCTTGTCTAGATACCTTTTTACCACCCAGGTGGAGCCTTTAAAATCTCTATCACTGGAAGTCGCTTTGTACGCTTGCCGAAATCCACCACATCCGAAAGGCTCAGCTTTTATTATGAACTCTACACTTGTTGGCTTTGATGACCACGTCATGTCCGCCATGCTGAAGTTGAAAATTTCGACAGAGGTAGTGGTATTAGTGATTTCATTTCCAAGTCTAAGCATTTCCACCACCGAAAGACTTCTTGGAACAAACTTGCTAGGGCTTGCTGCTTCGTTTCGTGTTTGGGGCAGTGATACTGCAACCGCAGATCGGGATGGACTCTTCTCGGTTTTGTTGGTCTCCTCAGCCGTTTTTAAGAGTTTTCGACGTGGACTGTCGTCGTCTTTCTCATCATTGGCCTTAATGAAACGCACGTGGATAACTTTGACCGACGGGACTTGCTTCATTGAGAAACAGGAAGGGCCTTGCTCCCCCGCAAGAACATCACACGACATACTATCGGGCATAACATAATGTTTCATACATGCCTTCTTTATGTTGTCGATAGACAGTTCATCGTACTCGTGGTACGGGACAAACTCACGTGCTCCTACTCTTGAATACTTTTGCGCTCTCCCAGATACCTCTGCGCTAAGACGTTGAACAACGATTGCATCTAGATCTTTGCCCGACTGGCCAGTGTCCTTGGTGATTTTAGTTTTCCGTTTGGCCTTCATTTTGTCTTTAAATTTTCGCCAGTCGTCAGCCATTTTGACTCACAACATTGGGCAAGGCACCATGGGTAAAACACATGGCTACCCCGCAATGCATTCTGGGCTATGGCAACGATAGGCCACAAGCATTTTTGTTTTCATTTTACTTTAAAATGATTTCATTTTGATTTTAAATTAAAATAGATTTTATTTTTCTTGTAAGAGTATTTTAATTTGTTTTCACTTTACTTTAAAATGATTTCATTTTGATTTCAAATTAAATAAAATAGATTTTATTTTGCTTGTAAGAGTATTGTAATTTGTTTTCATTTTACTTTAAAATGATTTTATTTTGATTTTAAATTAAATAAAATAAATTTTATTTTGCTTGTAAGAGTTATATTATTTTGATTTCGTTTTACTTTTTATAAAAATTTATTTTATTTTATTTTGAAATTTGAATAATATCTTATTTTTTGTTATGATTTTATTTACTTTTGTTTTTAAATACATGATTATTTTTCAAAACAAGCATTTTTCCTTATGGCAGTCCTAGGCCACCATACAGTACCACGCGGCAAGTGGCCGCCATCTTGATCGGAGCAAGCTGCAGCGCAGAGTCTGCAGTCGGCCAATGTTTCTATCTGGAAGTCTTCGCAGAGTTGAGCATTATTTTATCCGATATGGCGAGCTACTTAGAACGGATTGTGTCGCACGGGCCGAAAACGAAGGTCCTTACTCAAGAGCAAGCGGCGAGGAGCGTAGTGGTGTCGAATATAGCACCACAGACTACAGATGAAACCATTGTTATTCATTTCCTGAAGCTAAGGAATGGCGGAGGGGAGATCGATCATGTACACATTCCCAAGGAAGGAACAGCCGTCATTACCTTTGAGAGCAGTGAAGGTTGTAGCTACATAGATATGTGATTGTGCTTACTAGATTTCGCTGAAACTTAATTATGCACTTGTCACTGGAAATTCACTTGTCATTCCCGAGTAAATTCTTTGGATCACTTATTTTTCATGTCTCTTAGCTCTTTCAAGAACAAGGCATTTAATATACAATACGTACTATTGTTATCAGATCAGTTGTATGCAAATACCTTTAGCCGAAATGGCTAGTCGGGTTTCCAGTCAGCAGAAAAAAAAAACGGTGAATGTATGAAAAAAAATGGACTCATTGGTTAAACTATCAAACTACTGTATCGGGACGCCCCCCCCCCCCCCCCCCCCCCCCCCACTAAAGATGGCAGGAATCCGAACCCTCAATTTATTGTCGGTGCCCTTTGAAAAATGAAATCTGAAGGGTTCATTTTTTGTTGGCACCTTTGAAAAAAAAATCCGAAGACTCCAAATTTTGTCGGCTTCTTTGAAGAAAAAATCCGAACCCTCCTTTGCAAAACATGTCCTTCCTTGGGGGGGGGGGGGGGGGGGGGAGGTTTGCGGATAAAAAGTGGAATGTCCCATCTACAGTCCTCAAGAGATTAGTTTTTTTCCGGTTTAGTTTTTCATTAAATTGGGTTTGAAATTAGTTTTTATGGAATTATATTGTCAATGGATTCCTGTACAAACATCTACAATTTTGGGTCATGTGCCATGTTTTACCAGTTTAACCATGGAACAATATTTTCAATAGCGCTCATATTTATCCAGGGTGCCCACATCAGCAATAATAAATCTAAAAAAGGAAAAGAAATAAAAATACTTTAAAAATTCAGCTAAAAACAAGCTCCTTTACATTTTATCATCACAGACTCTTCTAAAATGTTCCATTCGGCAAGTCCTTGATAAAATATGTGTTGAATTCTAGGAAGATGAAAATTGTTCTTATTTTGTGTATTATATGAATGCATATTAAAATTTTTTGAAGTATCAAATTTAAATTTGATCAATCCATTAACATATTATGATTGTGAACATAGCCATGCCAAAAGCTGCCTGCGTTTTGCAAGGGTTTACCAACCAAGTACTTCAAGGGCTTGTGTTGAAGAGGAGAAAAGCTGGGTATGTAAAGGTTGAGAATTATCTTTGCAGCCTTTTGCAACAGTTGAAGATCATCCATGAGAGTGGCATTAAACTTTTCACCCCAGATGTTGTCAGCATAATCAAATATACTACAGCTAAGTAAAGGAATACTTACATTGTGTTTACACTTGAGCATTTACCAAGGTTAAAATTTACTGAGGTTAAGTTAAAGTTAAAGTGTTGAAACCAAGTAAACCAAAGCGTGTTCAAATGAGAGTGATCCCCTAAATTGGGCCAGAGATACACGCAAGAAACCCAGTAAATTTGACTGGCAAGATCTTCCTATTGCTTGTTAAATATTTTCATTTTCTCCAGCATTTACATGAAAACTTCAGAAAATTTTCCTGCAACAGCGAAGTATGGTGAAACACCAACAACAAGGAAAACAAACACGGAAAAAATAGAGAAAAAAGTGGAAAAAAAGAAGAAATTTTGTTTTCAGTGCACATGCCTGAAATGAAAAAGTGATATTTATACTAAAATCGACTAAAAGGAAAGGATGTTTCAGTTTTCATGTTGCAAATGATGTTTTGGCCAGTTTGGTAGCAATTTGTCTAGACAGTAGTCAAGAAACAGCATCAGCTTCAAATTGCTTTTTTTTTTGCTTAAATTCTAGGAGTGAATGTGATGAAACTATGTTTTAATATCTGCACTTATTGCATGCAAGCATTAGTGAATCTGATGTTCTACAAGGATTATAGTGTTGTGACAGTTGCTTGACAAGCTAGCTACATATGTATAGCTGGTGGATGAACTGCTTTATTGTAACTCACAGTATACTTTGGAGAAATTGTTGTTTTGTCAGAGAACGTGACAAAATTGGTGATGTGCAAGATGCCATTCAATAATAAAAACACTCAAATGAAGAATGATCCTCGCAGTTGTGAACGCAATTTAAGCAATTGCAAAAAGAAGCCTGAAAAAAAATTCAGGACTTCAACGGGGTTCGAACCCGTGACCTCGCGATACCGGTGCGATGCTCTACCAACTGAGCTATGAAGCCACTGACGTCTTTTCGCAATTGCTTAAATTGCGTTCACAACTGCGAGGATCATTCTTCATTTGATTTCATTTCGGCAGTTCATATATGATTTATTTCATATATATCATTTCACACTCACTCCTTTCACGGGTACATATGAACCTACAATTGACCTGCTCCCAACGTCAGTGGCTTCATAGCTCAGTTGGTAGAGCATCGCACCGGTATCGTGAGGTCACAGGTTCGAACCCCGTTGAAGTCCTGAATTTTTTTCAGGCTTCTTTTCGCAATTGCTTAAATTGCGTTCACAACTGCGAGGATCATTCTTCATTTGATTTCATTTCCGCAGTTCATATATGATTTATTTCATATATATCATTTCATAATAAAAACACTCTAGTCTGTTTGCAGTGGTCACTAATTTCTTCATACTCTTAAAAAAATTCAAAACCTTTAGTGGGGGCTTAGACTTAACATGTTCTGCTATATAGATGTGGGGCTTTTCCTTGATTTTTTTTTCTTTTTCCCTGGGGTGGGGGTGGGGCTGGGGTTTCCAGTGACAAGTGCATAAGGGACCAGCCATTATTAATGGGGAAGGGCGGGGGCACTATGTTTGGGGAGAGGGTCGCATAATTTTGAGTGTCGATTTGGGGAGGGCTACTATCTTTCAAATTGGATTTTGAGAAAGGTTATAATAATTTTGTCCAAATTTACCTCGTGTCTCGAATCCCTCACCAGAGTAGAAACTTTGGAAGATTTTAGTCTGGTTGTTGTTAATATTAAAAACACTTTTAGGACTCGATCTTTAATGAGTCATTATTTCAGTTTTTCAGTGTTGATAAGGTCAGATGTAGACTGTAGCTCTAAAGAGATATCTAGTCTTTTCCTCATTGCTTTTGTTTACAACGCATTTTTATTTGATTTAATTTTTCTAGCACAACTTTGTCTGGTATCATAATAGCAAAGCGCACAAATGACGCCAGTACTCATGTTTGTCTGAGTTTATAATTTATTCTTGTTTATTCTTGCATTTCTGACAATAGAAATTCCTTATTAGGAATCCCCTGAGAGTCACTTTTGGTTTGTTTGTCTGAGTTTTAGTTCTATAAATAGTAATTGTGCGCTTCTCTATTGTGCTTTTATCTGAAAGTGAAAGCCTGAAGATCATTCGCTGTGCTTTCTTAAATGAAGTAATGTGTACAACAACTTTTTCCCCTGAGTGATCTTAGTGTTCACCTAGTGCTATCAATTGCCTGGAGCAGGGGTGGATCCAGGAATCAAGGAATTTCTGAAAGGGGGTGAGGGGTGGGGTTGTACTACCTTAACAACTTTTCATGCCATTGGCGTGGATGGCTAGCGTCATAGGAGCGAGCTTCTTGAGGGTCCCGGGGCATGCCCCCCCCTGGAAATTTTTCTGCTTTTACCCTCTAAAACACTATTTCCAGCATTCCTGAGACTCAAAAAGTGTCTGTGAAGTCAAAATATAAAATCTGGAGTTTACCTCAAGTAATTCTCAACCAGAAAACCCAAAATAATTATGCATGATTAAAAGGGACAGTAGTAACAATGATAGTTATTTGTCGTTTTTCTACATACCTCTTTAATCAAACAAATATTGTAGCTTGTAAGATTCTTCTAGGATGGGCTTTTACCAAGCTTCCACCTCGTCTAACTTGACAATCAGTCAATTGGTGTAAGTGAAACTATGTATAAAGCAATTTTATCCCATTATTTTTATGAACCACAAAGCCTGGGCAATAATTCTACCCTTCGTGTGGTTGTTTTGGACATCCAGTAAGATCTTCGTGTTCACCTAAATGTTGTTATCTATCCTTTGACCATTGATGAAATCATTTGACAATCATGAATCATTATCAGCTTTATCGTTATCATTGTCATTGTCATCATCATCATTTTTTTAATATGATGTAAATAGGCCATTTCCACAATGACATCATTTAACTACTACTACCAGAATTCATTTCGCTTTTCCTTTCTTATTTATATTTTGTAATCCCAGTGCGGTTTAAATAACAATAGCCCTAATTTGCACTACAAAACAAAAAACTGAAGGATTCTGGTAGTAGTAGTCAAATGACGTCATCATGCAAATGGCCTATTGTATCACCACAAAGTACGTGTATAGAAATACAACTAACAGACTCTGTGTACCAATACCTTTTCTTTCGAAAAGGCCAAAAAGGAGGAGAACGTAGGTTTTTTTTTGTCTAATTTGTGTTTGCAAATATAAAATTTTTCAATTAAAAATAATAGTTTTTCAGGAGATAGCTTTTTTGTCTCCAGCATTGCACAATAGCCATATACATGTAAGATTTGAGAATCATCACCCATCGCCATCGGTGTGTACAGTTTGTCTCAAGTTAAATTGAGACAAAAAAAGCCCTCCATTCTGATAGCTTTTTTACGCAGCGTGCCACTGACATTTATGACACCTTTTTTCAGTAACCCACATTATGCATCATTGGCTTCCAGGTCTCGTTAATTTCGGGTTTCTGTCATAAATGCATTGTTTTTCAGATTAAATTATTGTAATTATATATAATGAGTCTTTATCAATAAGCATAAGAATGTTTAAATAATAATAATAATAATAATAATAATAATAATAATAGTTATTATTATTATTATTATTATTTTTATCAGTCTTATTAATTAATTTTTGTTTACATCACTTACTAGTTGCAGAAAGAGTATTGGAATATTCTCATGTTCTTGAAGAATCAAAATTGAAGCTTCAGCAATTCACTACAAAAGACCCCCCTGAGGTAAAAGGAAGTTATAGGGAGTAATTTAGCAAACACAAAAGAAAATAAATATAACATACATTCAAGAAGATGTAACCCCCATTCCTGCTTCCTTACATTTTTATTACTAAATTCATGTGCAATGATATTCAGAGGTAGTAAAAATATGCAATCTTCAGTAAGAGGGCACAGATTACGTAATTTCAGCTTCAATTGGGAAAACCTGTGACAGTCTTATCAATGTATTCTCAAAAACAACGTGAACTTGTCAAAGGCTCGTAAGGAATTTCGTACAAACTGGGCTTGGTGGTGAATTTTGAGCTGGTGACGTAAATGCATATTAAATGATTATTGTACAGGATTCTTTTCTCCTAGCAAACTGATATTTCAAGTGTTGGAAATTTGAAATTTTGGGCTCTATCCGGGTCATCTTATAGTGTTATAAGGTGAAACCGTTCAAGACTGAAAGGATCGCTTATCTACTAGGTCACATGGCGGATAGCCAATGATCACGTGCGATCAACTTCACGTGTTCAAAGAACAAAGTGTTTTAAGGTTCACTGAAGTTTTGATTTTCCAAGTGTTGTCTTTTGCAGAATTTAGTCTGAAGAAAGTGTGGAAAGGTCTTTACATTTTTCAGGTCTCGTGCCATTGACCTTTAGCGAATTTGAACACTTTCCGGTTGCCTATTTATAATAGACAAATTCGGCTAACGCATTGTTGTACCCAATTCAAACCTTCTGGGAATAAGATTCTTTGTTCACAATATTTCCATGAATATAATTTCTATGTCAATGCTTTATTGATATGGAAATATGACGAACAAAGAGTTCTAATGCCAAAAGGTTTGAATTGGGTACAACAATGCGTTAGCCGAATTTGTCTGTTGGATTGCATCTTTGTTACCCCTAATAAACAAATTTCATTGTTACAGCTTTCGGTTTTGGCTAAGTGTCTAAGACACAAAATGAAAGTCCTTATGACAATTCTGACCGTCCCACATTTTTCACCTTATTGTATGGTCAAAATGACTGGGAATGGATGCATGTTACATGTAGTCCGTGAGATGCCTCATCCCCTTAGATTGCGACCTGGATGGCGGAGGTAATGTTCATGTCCTTCAAATCGATGGAACACGAAAGCCGTGTTCACACTAAACCTTAATTATATTCAACTGAAGTATAATTCAGGCTATCATACTCCATTCAATTTTATTCAATTATGTTTCGGTTCACATCTGCGAAAATATGAATAAACTAGGCAGGGTAACCTCGCAATCTGAAGTTGAAAACAAAGTGGCGCCCTATCGCGTAGCTGCCATGATTATCACCACCATGCTTGATTTTCAGGGGAGAAGAAAGGCAAGGAAAGCTGCCGAGACCAGAAGAAGACAAATCCGTCGTCGCAAATTTTTTGCTTTAGGTTGTTAACTTTAACGCGGCACTGTTGTGCACTTCTTGAGCACCCTCTATCGGCCATCCCTTGGCATATTTTGTCCCATTCTCTATTTTCGAATTGCCCATAATACACTTTGTTTGCCTCCCAAATTTTGCATAAACTATTGTTTGTAAATGCTCTTGGGAGGACTGCATATTCTAAAGAACATTTCAAAACAATAGTTTATGCAAAATTTGGGGGGCAAACAAAGTGTATTATGGGTAATTCGAAAATAGAGAATACGAGATTTTTGTTGTGCATAGTATTTAACTCGTTTTGCACCACCTCTTCGCTCCATAAGGCGATTAGAAGTTTCATCTCCTCATGCCACTACGTGCCCGCCATTTTCTTCAATCATTGTAATTACTGCAAACAACCTCCTTGAGGTTGTTTGAAGTAATTATAATCCAATTGTAGTCAGGGACTGTAATTAGTTGATGTGAACCCATTCCAAATTCAATTCGACGATAATTGGATTACAATCGAAGCCTTATGTGAACACGGCTGAAGACACTCTCAAGGCCGCTTCCAGCTTAATTTCCACATTCGGCCTAGCTAACACTCAACTTGATGGTTGTAATAATGCCATTATTATCGATTTTAATGATACGCAACCTTTTAAATCCAAAGTCACCCAGTTGGCATGATAGATTTCCGTCTGTCCATATCTTATATGGAGTGAGTAAAGAAACCGACTTCGCGTTGCTCACTTTTCTTCAGTCCGTCTAAAACATGTTATGGACCACTTTGTTCATCGTGGGGATTTTGTTTTTGAATCTGAAACTGCAAATGAATTGATTCGCTGACAAAGTGGCTATTCAACGACTTGTGATCACCTTGTCGAGTTATCTTGCTCGTTTATAAATCAAACTTAATCCCCGTGTACAGCTTCGTGCGGTTGAAAACAAGAAAATGTCTGACAACTGTTCGGATTATCACTACAGCAAAACAGGAAAAACTTCTTATTTCCAAAAATTTGGGGTAATTAGCTACAAAAGAACTGAACTAGCGCGTTGTAATAGAAAAATATCATTAGCACGCGTGAAATATCATTTTTGCCTGAAACTCAAATTACCAACTGAGCAACGCGAAACTCGTCAATTGCCAACTGCTCAGGGAAGTTTTAATTTAATTGAAAGGTTGCGTATCAATAAAATCGATGGTAATTCACGTTGGTTTAATTTTCTTCACTTTCGTGTAGGTTTTTCAGCAAGTTCGGGCGCGAGTTCGTGAGCTGACACCTAGAGTAACCAACCTGCTTAAGACTCTTGAGAGTACAACGAAAGTGACATATGATTACAAGGAGGGCTGCCCGCTTATACTGTGTGGATCATTTAGCCAGATGGAAGCTGCTCGCAAAATTCTTTTTCGCCACTTCCAGTTGTCAGAGTCAGGCTGTGGCTATCAGTATGAGGTAACGCAGTTCACGTATGTATCCTTTTGATTTAAACAGTAAAAGCTTGACTTGGGGGCGGGGGCGGGCGCGGGGGCGGGGGCGGGTGCGGGGGCGAGGGCCCCACTGAAAACCGCCAAGGTAAAAACGAATGTGTGTAAACTATCCTTGCATTGCCAAACTGAAAATTACCCTTGCGGATTTTCATCCTTGCCTCGCCGATTTTTTTCTATAATGTAAATGGGGTTTAACCCTTTAACTCCCAAATTTCTTTGGGTTCCCAAAGCAGTTTTGTGGGGCTAGGCAATCTGTAGAATTTCGTGACTGCATATAAATAGCTCACATAAAAATATGCGCTGTTTCAAATCAACGTGGGCTCGAATTTTCATTGTGACGTCAATATTCAGCCGTTGCTCGCTCGATTAGCGATCACACGGACTCGAATCTGATAAGAATTTGGTTTATAAGTGCTTTTTCGAGTCATTTTTCACTGCAGAAACCCCCAGGCTGGCATCATTAAGCTGGAATGGTGGGCAGAGGCAAACGTCTGAAAGAAACCAGAGGTGAGAGATGATTTGACCATGACTGGAACGCCAAAAGTATCTGTAGCAAAACATGGCGGTCCATGAGTGAAGTTGTCTCTCTGGCCCTTCTGTGGTTGGATTTCGAGACCTACCAAGGCAATTTGGACGACTTTTGACTTCTAAAAAATGCAATCGGTGCAATACTTTGCCAGTTGGTCTGGGTGGCTCGACACTTATTGCTAATAAAGTTCTGTCAAGAAAATAATGGCCACGCACAGCCATTCATGCAGAAATAAAAACGGCCAGCCAACCATCCTGAATCTCCTTAACTGATTCTTACCTACAGCTGGCACCACACAACCCTACTAGGAAACCCCATCACGGGGCCTCGCTCATTTCCTAGCGCTCAGGTTGTTGCTTACCGGAAGGTCAATAATCTCTCCAAACGACTTTCTAGTCCGAGAGATTAGAGTTGACGACAGGACAATTTATCTCTCCAAATGACTATAAGTCTGAGGGTTTAAAAATCCTGAAATGAACACTAAATAACGGAGTTATATGCGATAAGGACGGTGATAATTTAAACACCGCCACCGCACGAAGTAGACTCCACTATTATGTTATCTTTGTTCATACGGAATAACGGGAGTTATATGCGGTAACGAGGGTGACAATATTACAAACATAAAAAATATATCAAACAGAGGTAGGTAGAAGAATTTGGTTTTATCGACTGAGTCGATAAGGTAAATTAGCCACCGTAAAAAGATTCGAGAAAGCTGACGTTTCGAGCGCTAGCCCTTCGTCGGAGCGAATCAAGGGATTGTGGGTAGTGTGTAGTTTATATAGTAGGTGGAGCTACGCTA
The DNA here is from genome assembly GCA_022457155.1 of Cladopsammia gracilis. NCBI lineage: Eukaryota > Metazoa > Cnidaria > Anthozoa > Scleractinia > Dendrophylliidae > Cladopsammia > Cladopsammia gracilis. The sequence continues at coordinate 638,812 of JAJGOT010000321.1, forward strand.
TTGGTGGAAATTTTGTGACGTGAAAAACAAATGTAAATTAGTTGAATGAAAAGCGTTCGTTAATTCCGTGAGGTTTGAGAGTGCCGATTCGAAAGATGATTTTTTGTTCTAAGTTTTTACGGCTTTCTGTGTTGCCCTGGTGTAGGGAAACGCCACAGATTGTCATGTGTTGCTTAGAATGGTTAGCAAGATTGAAATGACGCGCGACTGGTTTGGATGCGTCTTTGTCATTTTTTTCAACGTCTCGGAGATGTTCTCGAAAACGGTCGCCCAGTCTTCTCCCTGTTTCGCCAATGTATATCTTTTTGCAAAAAGTACATGTTATGCAGTAGATAACATTTACGGAGGTGCATGTAAAACGATCAGTGATTTTAATAGATCGTTTAGGTCCCGTTATTTTGTTGGCGTTGTGAATGAAAGGACAAGTGTTGCATCGTGTGCGTGCGCATTTAAAAGTTCCCGGTTCATCGTCAGATTTCAGTGTGGCTAATTTACCTTATCGACTCAGTCGATAAAACCAAATTCTTGTGCTTCACCCCCACCGACGCAGCACCACAGTTTCTCTAGAAACTAACCCCATTCAGAGGTAGGTAGACTTGCATGCCGCCGGTATGGTTGTATTACCCAGAATTCCTTTCGGTCGTGCATAAGGATATTATAAGTTGGCAAGAATAGCTCTGATTGAATGGAAATTGCTCGGTCTGTTGAAATATTGATGGGAATTTTTCTAAGTGGATGCAGAGGAATAGGTTCGAAGTTAGCTGCAAATGTACACTTGTGGATTTAGAGTTACTTTTTCATTAAAAGAAATTGATGCAAAGATGTGCGTTTTTTGTTGTTTTCCTGGGAAGTAGAAAACGGGCATTTCTGTATTTGCTGCCGAATGAACAACCATATGCAGCGGAAATCCAAAGTTGTAGTCAAGTAGTTGGTTGTTAATGCTTTGAAACTTATCGCTTTGCCCTAACAAGGGATCATTACTATCATTTGTGTAGATTTGTGAAAGCTGCAGATTTTTAAATCACTACCAGTGATTTTCGTACGAATATGTACGATTGGGAGTTAAAGGGTTAAATGACTGTTCGCAAATAAGATTGAGAACCTGCAAAGCCAAGTGTAACTTCGTGATGATTGCGCACACGACTTGGTTGTAACTATGTTTTTTTTTTCCCTTTTGGTCTTTAAAATCAGTAACTTAATGTGGCAGTTGTGTAACATAGTACACTGGACAAAACAATTCAGGATTGGGACAAATGATAATAAATTTTAAATTTTCTACCTAAATCCCATTAAAAACGGCAAGAGTCAAATTCTTAAAATACATGAGTGTCAACGTTAAGACCAGAAAAAAGGCGTTTGTGCAACCGAATGGGTTTTCGCGCTAAAAAGTCGCCATATGGTAACGAATATCTACAATGCGCTTGAGTTTGCTTCGCAGCAGGATTTGTTTAAAACATGCAACAGTCTTTGAACTAATTTCTATATTTACATCCATTTTGTGAAGAAGCCGGCAAGCAAAAAATTCGGCGCTTGCAAGAGGGTCTTCATCGAGTCGTTTCAGTAATTTTGTTCCCGAAATGAGCATTGCTGTTGCTTTTATTGAACTTCTGATACTTTTTCAAAGGGTTCATGTACTGTTCTAAAAAAGTCTTTTCGAACATTTTTTGCAGTGTTTTTATCTTATTATTTAACCCTAGTTTGTGCAAGTGCACTGCTTACCGCTAAATCAGCTTTGATACGTTCATGAACCCTTTTCTTCATGGTTTCTTGTTGCGGATAAACGTTTTCTCTCTGCTTTTTCCTCTGTTTACATGGGAGAAATATTTTAGAGCGACGTTTCTGTTTGTAGAAAGGATTGTTTAAATGTACCTTTTTAAAAGGCATTTCACGATAATTGTAACGATTAAGAACCATATATTATTTTCTCTGATAAATACAAAACATAAACATTGCACAACCAGGTCGAATTTTTGGCGCGAAAACCTATCAGTCGCGCGAACTTTCCCGCCCTTTTTATAGTCTAAATGTCAACACTGAGGTATTTTTTTAAAATTTTCCATGTGTAAAATGTTCTTGTCTCTTATGTTGACGGCCGTTATTAATGGAATTTAGGTAGAGCATATTATTAGGTTATTATCATTTAATCCAATCCTGAATTGTTTTGTCCAGTGTACTATATGGTTAATTATACAAGTCATAAAGCCTGGTCCACTTGGTCTTTATTATTTGTATTCAGTGGGTGTGGTAAAGGGATGGTGACAGAGCGTAAGTTTGCTCTTATATCCGAAGTCAAACGTATTTTCCCTTTCTTCAAGGTCTTTGAAAATGTAGCGGCAGAACTTTGCTTGGAATTTATGGATCATCTCTCCCGGGAACAAACCAAAGTTCTATTGCAGGAAATTGAGGACAAAATAGGCGTCAAATGGGTTGAATCAAGTGAAAATTTCATCATGTCAGGAACGTTTAACCAATTGGAAGAGTCCAGTGTCTACCTACAGCAAGCTGTCAGTTACTCTAATGGGATAGTGGTTTTCAATGACGCGAAAAGACGCGAAGCACTGTCGTCTCAAGAACATGAAGGCGATAGGTTTCGGCTTTATGATGAGGCTGAAAACCAGGAAGATGTGAACCAAAACAGGCCAGTAACGGCGGCCGGAAGTAAAACATCTCACCCACCTGAAATAACCAATAATGACAAATACGCTGAACGGAAGATGGTGGTAATTGATGGACTTAAGAAAAAGGAAGTGGGTACCAAATATTCAAGTAAACTGACTGAAAGTCAACCAGGCAGGTAGGTACGATTGAATAAAATAAAATTATCATAAACAATGTTCAGGTTTTTTGAAATTTAAAGAGGTGTAAGACAAGGCTGCCCTCTCTCACCCTACCTGTTCGTTCTGTCAGTGGAAGTTCTAGCCAAGGCAATTCGTGAAAATAAAAGTATTAAAGGGATCTTTGTAAACGGTAAAGAAATAAAATTAAGTCAGTATGCAGACGATACAACTCTTATACTAGATGGAACGAAGGAATCGTTAATAGCCTCTCTTAAAATCTGGACGATTTTTATGAAGTCTCTGGCTTAAAACTTAATGACAAAAAAACAGAAGCTTTTTGGATTGAAGCAAATTGTGGTAAAGATGACATGTCAATTCTCGGAAGAAGTTTTTAATGGCCTAAATATAAAGTTAAAGCTTTAGGCGTCTGGTTTTCAAACGATCCGGAAGCAACTGCAACTTTAAACTATAACGAAAAACTAGATAAGGTCCGGAACGTCTTAAATTGCTGGAAATACCGTAGACTTACCCTAATTGGAAAGATAACGGTCCTAAAAAGCCTGATTGTTTCTCAGCTCGTACGAGAATTATTGAATTTCAGTATAAATTTTTGCATAGACGAATATCAACAAATGACTTCTTGACAAAAATTGGGGTAAAAGACAACCCAAATTGCTCTTTTTGTAATAATGAACCGGAGAAACTTTTTCATCTCTTTTGGTCTTGTCCTAAAGTGGCTTTTTTCTGGCATAGTTTAACCTTTAAGTTGACTTTGCTTCACATTATTCCCGAACATTACACATTAGATATACTTGTTGTACTTGGTCTAAAGTCGGATTCCTCCAAAAACTGTCTGTAAATTAATTTTCTTTACCTTCTAGCCAGAAATTTCATCTGGATTAGCAAAAAAAGGGAAATCTCGCCAAAGATATCAGATTTCCTGCAATACCTCAAATCAATCTACCGCATAGAAGCCAATGCGGGTACCATTCTACCAAAAAAATGGGAAAATGTGAGCGTCTTATTTCAGTAAGCCTTTGTTTTTTTTGTATACATATGTATATCTTGAACCACTGTACATGTTCTCCAGCATTAACCTCTTGTACAATTGCTTCACAATCGCTGCCTCTTTAAGACATTGAAGATCAACAAGTGCGTTTACCGTGTACGTGTTTATTATTATTATTATTATTATTATTATTATTATTATTACTATTATTATTCTATTATTATTATTTATTTATTCGTTTTATTTATTTTTAAATGGTATAACGGTTGGATTCAAATTATAATTAATAATATAATAATAATTGTAAATAGTGCATTGTAGTATATTGTTAGTGAGTAGTCTTTGAATTGTAACTGTACTGTATGTCTTACAAAATAATTTTCTTTGTTATAATGCAACATATGTAACTAAGTATTAATGTGTAGTGTTTTCCGTAGCGTTTAGTATAATTGAGTAAGTGTTACGTTTTACTTATAAGTAGAGTAAGTAATTGTATTGTCTGTATATGAGTAATTGTAAGTAGTGTCTTTTTGTGCCATTACAAAAAAAAAAACAAAACAAAAAGAAAAACAATGTTCAGTAAATAAAGCAGCAGATAGGCCACTTCCGCATGCACTCATGCGTTTACGATCCATTTGGATTGAAAATGCACCGATCAACGATCGAAACCCGTTAATAATCGAAAATGCACCAAAACCGGAAGTTAAAAATATTTAGACAAAAGCTCCTTTGTACGCGTGATTGGCTCCGAGCGTGCTCTATTTGTTATAGATGCAAGATTGGAAATTATAGAACACTGGTTTATGTTGCGAATTGCTCGCTTAAGGTGGCTCGACTGAATTTTTTTGGAGGCGATACTCCCCAAGTTTGAGCATTAACTACGACTCCATTAACAATGCTATGGAAAAACGGTCACCACAGCTGTATTAGATAAATATGAAAATGTGTTAAGACCAGTGTTAAATTAACATCGGAGTTGCCATAGCAACTTAATGACGCCATGACGTTTATTACTTGCCGTCGTGTTTTTCGGCACCAGGAGGTTTTTTCGCAATCGCTTAAGGGAGCTTGTACCTCCCATAATGATAGCCGCCTCGATTATGGCAAAGATTGAACAAATTGTATGAGAGCGTTTTTGAAATTTTTGGGGACGAAGTTTTGGGAGTTAGAAATACAGTGAAAAACATGCTATGGACATAATTTGCTAATATCTAAAGAAAACGATCCGCTTGGGGGATGCAGTTTCATCTTTAATAATAAACATGAAAAAATTACTCAATTGTGAATGGCAAAGAGCAGTGCAGTTCAAGTGTAACACCAGTGCAAATAGTGTAACATTAGTGCAAATGACAAAATCAAAAAAAAGTAAGGATAATTTTGGTTCTTGCTGTTTTGTAATTTAGCGGCGTCACTGCGGTAAATAACACATCTCGGCGTGACATAAATGTCCATTGTGTGAAACGAGACAACCGGATGAGCCGAGTAAGCGAGAAATTCTCCTTGCTAAAGCGTTTCTAAAAAAATAAACTACGGCTAATCAAATCAGCCTAGCATAAACTTTTCTGCCCAGCATAAATTTTCTGTACAAAATTCGGATATCTGAACCATCTCTTGTGGCTGAGAATGCTGTTTGTCTTTAGTGGAGGTCCATTAACGAACAGTGCAAGTAACAACAGCTTTTGTAGTACCTGGAAGGTCACCGAAGCAAGCCATCGTCGGAACCTTTGTCTGCCTTGTTCGTCCACGAACATTTCTAATCTGGATTTACGGTATATTTTTTCTTCACATGCCATCATTCGCTCCAAAAGAAGATAAAACGGTTTTCTGATTAATTCTTTAACGATCAATTACATTTAGCTAAGCATTTTTACCGTGTTTCTTTCGCATTTCTTTCGTAGTTCAGGCGAGAGTTCAGGCGAGAGTTCAGGCCACTAGGACAGGGCTGAAAAACGACTGCGCATGCGTGTATTTGACGCCGCGATCGGCTCGATCGGCGTGAATTTGTGTTACAACCGAACAAATCGGGGGTGGAAGCGGAATAATGAATAATGAATAACGGCTTAAAAAAGAAAATGGCTTAAAAAGAAAATGAATAATGAATAACTAGGGTTTAATCGGGAATAATGAATTATACAAAGAAAGAATCGCGTAAAGAAGCGATAGAGATCACGCGCTCGAAACTTGCAATCTTTGTCAAAATCAAATCTTTGATGGTTTTAGTGACCTTTCAGTGCCTTCCAGTCTCAGATTCTAGTCCTTCCGTAGGCGATTTCGTAACTTTTTCCTGATTGGTGCGTGCTTTTTATGTCCATTGTGTTTATGTCATCACTGTCTGGTTCGTCTCTTTGTGACCGATTGTGAGCAGATTCTGTCTGCCTCAGTAACGTCTCGGAGTGTTTTTAGTGTGTCGAAGAGTGTTACACGGTAATCGAACAGTAATTCACAAATGGGACAAAAAAAAGAAGAGAGATCGCGACAGACGGTACGTTGAATTCAAGTTTGCTATCGTAACTGACATTCGATTCATGTTCAATTATCTGTTGTTCACTACAGTTCATACGTTATCAAAATTGCATTATTTCCAGGTCACGTTCCCAATCCTGGTCGCCTGAAAGGTCACAGCGTATAGCTCAAAATGGTCGAAAAGATCGGAAAGGTCGGTAAATTTTAAGTGTTTAAATGTTGATTTATTATAGTTCTCTGTTTAGTCAATTGTCGACCGGGCAAGCATACATGGTATTACGTGACCGTCTGCGAAGTAGATTCAGAGTGCAAAATTTTGAGAAACGAAACCAAACCAAACTCAGTCGAACAAATCGTTTTCCTCTGCTCCAAAGAATTCATTTGTATTATATAGATTTGATTTAATTCTTTGTGGGATTTGTAATCTTATGGCTGATCTACGTTACAATTTTTACAATGCAAAAACAATTGCTTTTGACTGGGAATATCTCGATGGTAATTGGTTAACACACCCCCCATAGTGTTACATTTCCAGCCCCGACGTCTCCTTGGAACGTTATGCTGTAAAATTGTTCCATGGCTTAAAGCTTGTGAATAGGACCCGGCCTGTTAAAGCTATAAAATCGATATCAATCGATATCAATCGATGCCAATTAATCGATTGATATTGGAAATCGATGATCAATCAATGGCGTATGTCTTTGTGATAATTCGATTGACCGTCGATTTCCAAAAAAGTCGATTAATTGATATCGATTTTATCGATTGCCATCGATCCCGGGTAAACCAAACAGTATTCAAATAAGAGAAATGAACTAGACAAAAACAAGAAGAGACCACCGGAAGGCTATTCCAAATATGTATCTGCCAAGAAGCGAAAGGACACTCAGTGAATTTTGAGGACATGATGTACACTAATTGTCATTTTTTGAGACTGAATGTCATAAATCTAAATGTTAAATTTGAGTTTGTTTCCAACTTTGTTTTAAATATCTTGAGTTATGAATGTGCTTTTATTATGGTGGTTTGGATTGGCTATGAACAAAACCTTCAACGGGGCTGCTATAGCTCAAGGGCTACTTGCTATAGCTGCTATAGCTATAGCTCAAGGGCTACTTGAGCTAAGAAGGGCTAAGAAGGTGGAACATGTAGTGGAACAAACCAAACAGTGTTCAAATAAGAGAACGGAACTAGACACAAACCAGAAGAGACTCCTGGAATACTATTCAAAACATTTATTTGTCAAGAACAGCGAAAGGTCACTCACTGAATGTTGCGGTTTTCTTGAGACTGAATGTCAAGAATGTTAAATATGAGTTTGTTTCCATCTTTGTGTTAAATATCTCGTGCTTTACGTTTGATGGTTAGGAATAGCTATGAGAGGCATGGAGGAGGCCATTGTATTTGTTTTAATAAACTGATGGTAATTTTTTGCTGTATATACTATTACTTGTAGATGCTTCAAAACTCCCTATATTGTTCCTATTACGCACCGTTAAGTCAGTTTAATTATGCGAACTTACACTGAACTATAAATTTGCATGAAAAATTAACACCTCGTAAAACGTAAAAAAGCAGCCAATTACATGCGCGTGATAAAACAATAAACCCACACTTTGTTAAAGTTCAAAAAATACCTTTATTAATAACAAACGATAACATGTTCAGTCTATTTTATAAATATTAGATGGAAAGAATCACACAAAGTTGGTTTCTTTTTTCATGGGGTTGATACAAAGTACTCTGATTCGTTTTGGGGAAAATTAATCCTTTTGATTCTTAGAATACTTGTAAGGTTCAGCTCTACAGTATATCTGCAACGCTGTGATCACCTTTTAGGTTTTATCATCAACATCTAAGTAATATACAAATTGGATTCGAGGCCGTTTTCGTTTCGATGCTGGTGATAGTGTTTGTACTTTGGGGGAGGGGTCAAGAAGGCTGGGTTTAAAGGCAGAAGCGGTACTGCGGTAATGTTTTGTATGGTGGGCGCTAGTTTTGGACAGGGTGTCGCGATAAATGGATTTAAGGGTGTAGGGGTTGTCACCGCTGTTACTGTCGTAGGTTCTTGTATCAAGGTGGGTAAATTATCTTCGGGATGACTTGCAAAACTTCTTTTTATTTCATCAGACTGTTGAGGTCGTCCATTCACCTATCTTATGTAGCGCAGCGGGGAGATGAAAACAAATGGATGGAATAGAGCGAAGAGCTGGATTATACAGTCAACTCTCTCTTAAGAGACCGCCCTTGGTGCAGGAAAAAGTGGTCGCTTAAGAGAAAAATCAATTTGAAACAGTATTTGACTGAGAAACAAAACGGTTATTTACAAAGTGGTCGCTTACGGGAAGTGGTCGTTAATAGAGAGTTGACTGTAGCCGATAATAAGGGGTACTCGTTTGGGTTGGTTAGTTTCAGAAGTGTCTTCAGGTGCAATAGCTTCGGTACGTATATACAGCTATTGTGGGTTCACATACAGAATATATTTCAAAATATTCTTCACAGGGAAATATGCCGGCTCCATACAGCGATTACCTTAAAGTCAATGACTTTTAAGCGTACCTTAAATCTGCCATGTTGTGACCGACACTTCATGCGATACGGATTTAAGCAAGATGAACCCATAATGCCTTGCGGTCTTGGAATGTACCAATTCACAATTTTTCAGATAACGTTCATTGAAACAACATTTTTATTAGCAAAACTGAATTACATAATTTATCTATTTTAGGGTCTGGAGTTACCCATTTCCAGCTAAAAAGGTTAAGGAATCAAGGCAAGCCAAGCTCGTCCGTGAAGGAAAAGGAAGAGGAAGAGGCATGGGCAATCTTGCACCCAAATTACAAACCTCACCAGCTGAAAAAGAAAAATCAAGAACATCAAATGGAAGCACCCATTTGGAAGGAAAGATTGTCGATTCTGGAACAGGAAGAAGTATGACGGAAGAGGGCCAAATGTTTGCAAAATCCCTCGGAGATCGTGTCACAGGTGATCCAAAGACTAATGTTGATGGATCTAGGTATTGTTTAGATGCTGCAGAAACGTCTTCCACAACAAAAAAAAACCTGTTCAGGTAAGCTTCACGCGATAAAATATCGGGAACTCGCACTGAAAACGATACGATTTCTAAATGTTGATTCAATTCAAAGCCGATTTGGTCTTTTTCTTTGACGACAAAGCAGTGTTTGTCAACTTATAGGCATTTTAGAAAGCTTTTAAAACTTTTGATTGTCCCTTTCTTTACCCAAAAATTGTTTTTCTCGATCCCCAAGTCTGATTTCTTACTACTCAAGGGTACGCAGACTCTGGGATGAGTTGATTTAACAGCAAAACATGGACCGATATATTTAGTTAACTCGAAAAAAGCTATACTGATCTAGGCCATTTGAAGGCGGATTCGGCTAAAACTTTAAAGATGTATCGAAGAATGATGGAAGTACACTATTTATGGCAGTGCTTTTGCCCACTAGAAAGGAAAATTAGTAAAACGGGATTTTGTGTTCAGGTTCTCTCGAAAAAAAAACCAACATGTAATATACTAAATGAATTTAAAATTAAACTCCTCGACTATGTTATCTTCCAAGTCATGGATATAACTATATATTGTATGTGCTAATAAATAATTGTATAGGAAGTAGTTTTGCTTTTATTACGTTCGCGCAATTCTAATCTCGTGTTGGGTGCCCTGTGTAGTATCCGGATTGAATTCAGCTTTCCTCTGTTTCTCTCTTTGTTTCTCTCTCTGTTTCTCTTTCTCTCTGTTTCGAAACCACTTTAGCCCCCCAAGATTCTTTTGTCCTTTTCAGGGGCAAACTGGGCAGGAACTGGTATCTACTTTGGCATCTTCCGAACTTTTTCACATACCTTCTTTTGTGCGAACGCATTTTTTATTTTTCCTAATGATTGATTACTACTCGTATAGAGGGTATGCACATGACGTCACGGCGGCCATATTGGTGTACCAAAACAATAGAACGGCGGCCATGTTGGTGTACCAAAACAATCCTGTGGGATTTGAACGCTTTTCTTATGTTAACACTTTCTTTTGTTCCAATAAATTTGCATAGCTGCTTGCCACGTGAGTGCATACGCTCTATTGGATAACATTTTTATGTTAGTTTATCTTTTCTGTATGTATGTATGTATGTATGTATGTATGTATGTATGTATGTATGTGTGTATGTATGTATGTATGTACGTACATACGTACGTACGTACGTATGTATGTATGTACGTCGGACGGACGGACGGACGGATGGTCTCGAAATACAGACACGGAAACTGATTTTTATACTGCAGTAATCGTGGGTATTCAAAGCGATCGTATCAGTAAGCGACACGATATTAGCGTAAGGTAAATACAACCGTATTGTATATCAAAACGACAGGGTTTTGACAACGGGCTCAAAGTTTGTCGTGTCACTGGCCGGCATGATTTTTTCGGCAGAACCTTTCGATTTTTGGGACTTTCGAGAAACGAGATCCGGAGGCCGTTTTTCGAAAGTCTCGATAATTTTTCGGGGTAAAAAAGCTTTTTTATACGTGCAATGTGTACAAAAATATTCTAATTTCGAAACATTAATCGGGCTGGTTTGCGGGCTAAAAATTGCACCTCCATTTTTAAATATAGCTACGGGCCCGAAACGTTGGGACTTTTAAGAAACGGGCCCAAGGACCGAATCGAAAGCGATGCAGTCACAAATGAAACCACGTTCATGTAAAGCTGCCTTAAATAATGCCAAAATGCCATTTATATATTTTTATTTTCAGAGTCCGAAGCTAGAAATGCGAGCTAGAGGGGATAGAGAGTCAAGTCCAGCTAGAACTGCTCGGATCGAGCAGAAAGAAAATTGGCGAAATGAACTTGCGCAGATGCGCCGATCGCTTGATGATGAAATACGTTTGCACAACACGAGAGAGCAGGAATTAAAGGACAAGGAAAGAATAATAGACAGATTACAGAAAATACTAGAAGAAGAACAAGACAGAATGCAAAATGATCTTGCGCAGCTGCGCAAAACGCTCGATGACGAAGCACGATCTGTAGATGAACTACAGAGAGCATTAAGAGAACAGCAAGAAGCAAGAGCTGCTGTGGAAGAGGAGTTAAGCCAAGCAAGAATCGGTTATACCAAGCTTGAGGAACGATTACAGAATGAACAGTTGTCATATCAATCTATCCAACAAGATCTTCAATCGAAAGAAAACGTGATAAGAGAGCAAAAGAGTCGTCTGGAAGAAGAGAATCAGCAGAAAACAGCTTTGGAAGAAAGTTTGAGATGTTTGGAGCGACGAATGAAAGAAGACAGAAACAGTTACTTGTCCACCGAGAGGGAACTGCGATCAGCCGTGTCTGCGGCTGATCATCGATTGCAAGAAGAGAATCAGCATAAAACAGCTTTGGAAGAAAGGTTAAGAAGCTTGGAGCAACGAATGGAAGAAGAAATAAACAGTCACTTGTCCAGCGAGAGGGAACTGCGATCGAGACTGGAGAATGAACAGCTGTCATATCAAGCTCTCCAACAAGATATTCAAACAAAACAAAACGTTATAAGTGAGCAACAGGGTCATCTGGAAGAAGAGCATCAGCAGAAAACAGCTTTGGAAGCGAGGTTGAGAAACGTGGAAGAACGAATGGAAGAAGAAAGAAAAAATCACTTGTCCACCGAGAGGGAACTGCGATCGGCCATGTCTGCAGCTGAAAACGCATTGGTCGAGTACCAGCGCCAAGAGTCACGTGACTGGATTATCCAGCGCAAAGAGGTTGTTTTGAACGTTGAAAAGATTGTGGGCGAAGGGGCCTGGGGCAATGTGTGCGAGGGGAAGTTTCGTGAATGTCTAGTTGCTGTTAAAAAAATCCACAAACTAATTCTCTCCGATTATAACCGTAGACTTTTTGAACGAGAAATGAGCATCGCATCTCGCTGTCGCCATCCCAATCTCTTACAGTTTATCGGTGCTACAAACGACGAAGAAAGTCCGTTGTTCGTTACTGAATTACTTGACACAAGTCTACGAAACGTTTTACATCAGCGTGCGCTAAATCGCGGCGAAATAGTTATACTTGCCCTGGATGTCGCCAAAGGTTTAAACTACCTTCATCTCAATATGCCGCTTCCCATCATGCATCGGGATATTAGCAGTGCGAATGTGTTGCTATGGAGACGAGATGACTCTTGGAGAGCCAAGCTGTCTGACTACGGAGCAGCGAATTTCTTGCGTCAGAGCATGACAGTAAATGCTGGGGCCATAATATATTCTGCTCCTGAGACCTTCACTCCTCGGCAGTCAACAAAGGTAAAAATGTGAAATAAAATATTTAATCTTTAATCTTTAATCATTATTTATACACGGTAAAAATCATACAGGTACAATAAATTCCTATACAATAACTAACATACTAAAACCTTAAAATTCTAATCTTAACATTAAACATTAACTTACAACAATATGCCACGTAAAAACCTGATTTCCATGAATGCCGTGTTTAAAAATTATAATAGAGAAGGCATTTAAATTCACTTAATGAACAAGACTCTCTAATGTTACAGGGTAAGCTGTTCCAAACGGTTGCCCTGCTGTAACTAAAACTATTTTTCATATAGTTAGTTTTTGGAAAGGGGACAACAAGTTTGTTTACCGAGTTCCTCAAAGAATAGTTTGATTCATTTCGCTTTATAAATTTACATTTGAGATATAATTCAGGTACCAGACCATTTAAAGACTTGAAGACCATTAAGGCGTTCTGAATTTGACGTTGAGAATACAAGTTTTTCCAGTTGAGTTTGTGAAACAAGGAATAAACATCTACGTCATAGTTTGACAAAGTTATTACTCGTGCAGCACGATTTTGTAGTTTTTGTAGCTTTTAGATAATGTTTTGCCACCATTACCCCAGACTGGGCTGCAGTAATCAAAGTGAGATTGAACTAGTGAGTTGTATATATTGAGTAGGATGAATTGAGGCACAAATAGCTTAACTCCCTTTAGTTTATTTATTTAAACGCACAATCATTTTAAAATTTAAACCATGAGATAATCACACAAGGCTTTTTATAGGACTTTTTAACGAAGGGCTTGTGAATGTCATACGGGGCTTTAGCAGGCAACTGTTGTCTAGTAAATACTTTTCGAATTCAGTCACGAGCCAAGAATGACTTAATATGGTAATGGTATTGGATTTATAAAGCACATTTTCTACGACTATAAGCTCAACTGCGCTTTACAATTAAACAGAGAAGTGAGATGGAAAGTCAGCATGTTTAAGGTATATATGAACAGTGATGGCAAAAACAAAAGCTATATTCATAAAGGAAGGGCGAAGCCCGAAACTTTTGGTACTTTTTAAAAACGTTTTTGGCACTTCTATTTTATTTTATTTCTCTTATTGTTGGTTGCATATAAAACCTATGTTTATGGCTTAGCTCTAACCAGTGAAACTTAGCTCAGCTGCGAATTACTAGAAATTAAGCAAAGTCTCAAAGGTTGACGCACCCCAGCTTGTCGTTGGTTGAATGTCGACATTTTTACGTTCCTTATAGGTTTCTATTTCGCCCAAGTATCATTATCGTCCACCATTTCATACAACTATTGCTTGTGTTTCCTTTCACCAGGTGGATGTGTACAGCTTTGGTGTACTGTTGTGTGAAATGTGCCTCAGAGAGCAGCCGGACCCTCAAGAGCGCCACAATCAGATAGGCCGGGTTAATCAGGATGCTCTGCGAGAGCTCATCCAGCGTTGTGTTGAAACAGACCCCGAGGCACGCCCTACTATGAGTGAAGTTATCCATGAGCTGGAACAACTCGTGTAAGAAAGTATAGTCTCATATAAAGATTTCCCAAGCAGGAACTATGCTATAGACAATCCAAAAAAGTATCCAGTCGGAAAACTTAAAAAAAAACATTGTGGGAACTCGTGAGATCCCATTTATAACCCTATTATGGTAATAATATAACGATAGACACTAAAACATCCTCATTAAGCCCCTGCATGACCCTTGTGTATAAGCCTTTTGTAAATATTGTGTAGGAACCTGTAGTATGAGTAGAAGTAGTATCTTTAATGACGTAAGGCTTAGGAGCTTTGCAGCTCGTTAAAACACGCTACGTATTTGCATCTAAGATTAAAAACTAAAAATCCACAGCAATTAATAAAAATACAGATGTTTAATCAAAAGGAACTGTATAACAATAATACAAAGGAAAACTGCACCTGTAACTAAATCGGATCCCATTCCGTTCCGAGATCAGTTATCGCTTCAAGGAGGAGTCCCCTTTAAAAAATCCCTGAGATAATTAGAAACGGGCATAGAAAGAAGCCCCAAAACTGTTGGGACTGCAAACAGCATTTTAATAAAAATTTCAAGGACTTCAGTACGAGCATTTAAAAAATGCATTTGGTAATTTTATGGATTTTTTGTGCTTCATAATAAAATTAAGGCCCTTTAGGAAGTGGTTTAAGTAGTTACTTATTACACTAATATGTATTCAACCTGCACGTTTGCTTCTTATAATTGAAGTTACAAAATATTGAGAAAATGTCTGGCTTAAATAACATAGCAGATTTTTTGTTAGTACTAATTTTACCAATTACATAATGAGGATAAAAGTTTCGATATATATGTGACAATGATGGTTCTCAGTATTTAAAGTTTTCTATCGGATTTAGCAAAAAAAATATATATATATAGCACCACCATCAACAACAAGCAAACCAAAAAAAAGGGAACATGTGCTATTCAGTATTGTATGGGTTATCTTCACGTGGATCGTCCATGATCATGAGCCCAAGCGCAGCTGGACCAACACAGCTGTCCATGGTTTCTAACACTTGGTCTCACGATTTCTCTTTTGTGGTAGATCAAAAGGGTAACGCACGCTAATTTTTGCTTCGTGTGCACCTTGCAGCATTTTAACGCACAGTTGTGTGAATAATTTGACTTTGATATTGTAGATTTGTTATTCTTCTAAGAAGACTACGTGTTTAGAAAAAAGAACGTTTGCAACTAACAGTGGATATAACAATAAAAATGTTTCAGTGAAACCGAGAGGTTTCCAAGCGATCTGGTTAAATCGAATCTTGAATGTTCCAAGCCAGTAAACTAAAGACTTAGTTTATACAGTTAAACAATTAGGTTCAATAGTGAGACTTTCTAAATCAAGTTTCATCCCAACATTCCCTTAAAAAAGTGATCGATATTGTAGTACTTTTATGTTCTTTGCATCCTCCAAGAATTTATTTGCTTCACTTTGCATGCTTCTCCCAACACGGGCGGTGAGGGCATATTTGTTCGCCATGCAATAAAATAACGTACAACTCGAGTCTTGAATTAAAAATGTTGTTCGCTGATTGGTGATTTTATTGTATTTGTAGATATATATTTTTCTTGTTCTATTTTCATGTTTTTAAATTTTATATCTTACGTTTAGTTGATAAGTGATAGATAAAATATGAGCGGGAGATCTGTATGGGCGTTTACAATGGTGAGCCGAAGGCGAGCCATTGTAAACGCCCATACAGATCGGACGCGAATATTTTATCTGACTTATGAAATGAAACAACGAGTAGAGATCTGTATAAAAAGTTAATGCATACTAATTAGCTCAGCAGAGATCTGTATCAAAAGTTAATGCATACTAATTAGCTCAGCAGAGATCTGTATCAAAAGTTAATGCATACTAATTAGCTCAGCAGAGATCTGTATCAAAAGTTAATGCATACTAATTAGCTCAGCAGAGATCTGTATCAAAAGTTAATGCATACTAATTAGCTCAGCAGAGATTTGTATCAAAAGTTAATGCATACTAATTAGCTCAGCAGAGATCTGTATCAAAAGTTAATCAACTCAGTTAATCTGTATTGGGGTTTACAAACCTTCATTAAACATTCATTTCTTTTGTATTTTCCTTATGAATTATTAATGAATTTCATAATTACTTTATATAATTATCTAATACAAGTGACACTGATTAAATAGAGCATAGTGTACAGTGAAACTTCCATTAAGGAGACACCATCGAGACCAGGAGAAGTGTCCCCTTAATAGAGGTCATAGTTACAAAGATTATATATAAGCGTTTTACCGGTCTGGACCAGGAGAGGTGTCCCCTTAATAGAAGTGACCCTTAAATAGAGGTCATAGTTACAAAGATTATATATAAGCGTTTTGCCGGCCTGGACCAGGAGAAGTGTCCCCTTAATGGAGGTGACCCAAAGGAGTGGTTCCACTGTATAGTTATTATATTCTGGTTTCCTTAGCCGTAATCCTTCTTTGCCTGCAAGACCTGATGTGAGTACCAGGGCCTACTGATCAGCTGCTCAGGTCCTGCCGGCACAAAAGGTTCTGGGGGCGAGAAAGTTATTTTGTTATTGGTTCAGAGCATGTGAACAGTAAACATGTCACCCACGTGGCACTCATTTTTGTTACATTGACACGTTGGTGTGCTGTAGCGAGTAGGGACTCTTTTAAAAACAATCACGACTGCGACGCCGAGGAAGACGTTACTTGAAAAAAGAATTCGAGCTCAGCTTTTGCACTCTGCTTTGCAGTTGTTTCAATTTGTTTAATTTTCTTAAACGGACACTGTTCCGCCGAAGTAGCCAAATGTCGCTTAGCTTATTCCCACGTTGTATCGCCAAATCCCACCAAATATACAACTTAGTTGGATAAAAAGATTCTATAGAGCAAAACAAAAACAGTAGCTTGAAGATAAAGTCTGGGGGGGGGGGAAGGGGGAGGGGTACTGTATATGTCTGTTTATTTTTGAGTGGCGGTGTGCCGCTGGAACTCTGAAACCCTTAACCTATACCACACCATGTCAAGCTGATTTTGCAATCCTATACTAGACTAAAAATATTATATGCGCGACGTTTCGGTGTCGTACTGACACCATTATCAAGCGAAAGCGAAAGATAGAAAAAGGACGCGTTTACAAGCGAAAGGAAATCTGCATACTCTAAACAAAAAGCTTAGCCCTAAGGGAATCTGACTGTTTGTTTTGTGCTCTCTAATCAGGAGCATTTCATACAATACCATCTGTATTTCCAAATACACTTTGATTATACTAGACTAGACACCGAAAATGCCTATCCTATCCCAGACTTGCTATTTTTAGAACTATATCACCATGTTACAGTCAAATATACGCTAAATAAAACAATATCTTACAACGTCATGTACATTTTCTTTCTCTTCCGAGTTTCAATTCCTATTCTAGACTTAATTCTTCATACCACTGATCAGTTTTCCGGAAAATGATACCCAATACTACACCAAAACTCTCTGATTTTTATACCCTATCCCAGACTAAACTGCTTGAGAAACATACCCTTCACCTCGCCATTCTTGTGCAATTTTCGCTTTTTTTAGCCGTTATTCTGTCTGTTTAATTCATTTCTTTGCTTCTATCACTTTGGAGACGTTTTCTTCCAATTTCGAGATAATAACGCTAGCTTAAAGCAAGCTCCTGGCCATAATTATGAAAACACGATATTTCAGCCGGGACAATGTCCCTTTAATGTGACTGAATTGGCATGGACTGACGAGGTTCGCCAAAGAACCGAAACTCGAGTCTTGCTTAAAGACATTAAGTTATGTTCATTCCTTGCTTAAGGAAAGGACTCAAGAATTTACTATGATCCGTGAGATTTACAAAACAGCAACTATGCTGCAGATTATCTGTTGGATGCCAAATCAAACGCTATCACAAAGCAACGGAGGTTTATCCTAGCTCCAACTTAGGAGCTATAAATTATTGCAAGAATTCATAATTTCACTGCAGTGGAATTATAGACCACGGCTTTTTGAGAGTCTATATCCGTGATGCCGGAAACACTTTCTCTCAAGTCTTGCACGCCGCAGGCTTTAGAAGAGGGTCGTGAAGGGGTAAAACGGGAACTGGGATTAGCCTTATTTTGGACTGGGAAAATGGGATTTACTCACTGGGACTGGGATTTAGCCACTGGGAATGGGATGAACAATTATAAAATGGGAATGGGATTTATTTTCTTCAGCGGTCTTTGCTCCAATATTTTGAAATAGAAAAATAAAATTTCTTAGCAATAGACCTTGCACTCCTCAGTAGAGACAGTAGAGACCGTGAAATCAGTATTTTTCGCCTTCGCGCCCGCGGTCTAGCTACCAGGCTTACACGGTTGCATAGTTAGAGGGTCGTGAAAGGGTAAAATGGGAACTGAGATTTGGGCCAAATTTAGGCTGGGAACTGGGATTTGGTCAACACGTTCTCTGCTCTGTTTCAGCTGATGTCTTGTATTCATTATATCGGCGAATTCATGGCCATGTGACAATTCATGATTATCCTGAATTTAGACCTGAGAACGTGTTGATTTGGTACCCCCCTTCACGACCCTCTTAGAATCACGGCCTTAGAAATTTTACGTCTGCGCGCAGGCCGTTTGGCCGAGAGGTCTTGGGTGCGAATTGATCATGCGCAAAGAGAGTCATTCCCGGCGGGCAGTTCGTGATTTTGGCGCTTCTTTCAACGAAATTCCATTTATCTTGCCGCTCGTTTTCAGCGTTCAAAACTTGACTTGCTTTGAAAAGGACAGCTTGTGATCTGAGCCTTTTTCTCGTTCTACGTGTTCTGAATCAGCTGTATGCATTGTTTTTACGACATATCAACAAGCCTACAAGCATCGTCAAGTCAAGTTTCACCACCATGTTGGCTTCTTCAAAGCTCCACCAATTCAAGCGGCGCTTCATTCTTCCTGCCCATGCGATCCCAAAGGTAATTAAGCTTACATTAACAATGTAAATCAGTTTAAATACTATATTTGTTTGCCTGCACCGAAGTTTTTCTAAGAATTTCATGCTTCTGTCTTTTAATACAAGGGTTTTAAAATACGCAGTGGCTATATTTCGTACGTCGGCTCCCGTACGCGGACTTCGATTTGCTATTCGTACGGGAGTCCAAAACTTTCGACAATTTTCGATGTTATTCTTCACTTTTGTTGGTCCACAATATTAAATGTTCGTTTAGCTGTATGAAGCGCTTCTGGTAAGCGATATTGACTGTATACATTACTACGCGAGCGACACATGTACACCCGTGGTAATCAATCGATAAAAATTGATATCGGAAAATCATTCGATAAATCGATATCTATCGATAAATTGATTTTAAACGATATCGACTTTATCGGTCAATCGATAAAAATCGATACTCACACGCCGACGAAGTGACTTGATTGTGACTCTAAGGTTACAGTGTACCTTCGGGGGTGTCTCCAGTATAACAGCTCTAGCGTCTTAAGATTACACTTAATATACCTAAACCCAGATATCAAATTAAAGCTTATAGAGCTGGCTATCTAAATATGGAAACCATTTGGTAATAAAGTGAATTGTCGAATTTTTTACGACGTCTTAATTCGAACGTCCGAATCAGCTTTAAAACACTATAACTCAAAGCGATTATTGTATTTTGCTAATTTGATTTCTTCTCGGGTTTCCGGACACAAAGCGCTAAAAAAACGTGTCGGCGATTTCCCATATTCAATTGCAGTGAAAAGTTACAGAATATTTTCGAAACAGGGAGAAAAAAATTGGAATGATCGCACGGAAATGGCTCTTGACGAAAAAGTTTTCGGAAATAAGAAATTCGCCGACACGTTTTTGTTGATTATATGTTAGCCTAGCTTCTGTCCAAATTTGAGGAAAATCGAACAAATTTCCTTTGAGTTGTAGCTTTTTAAAGTGTCCCCAACAAGCGAAAAATGAACTTTGAGAAAACAGCGCTTAAAAAAACATATCGCTTCATAAACAAACTCCGCCTACAAAAGTTATACCGTCATTTCTCCGTCAATTTTCACTATTTGTCGATAATTTTTTTTTGGATAAAAGTTCATTCTGTAAACTTTATTTTGACGCCCAAAAAAAAATTTTCGATAAATTTTCGATCTGAAGGTACACTGTAACCTTAAATGTAGATTTCAAAGGCGGCAATGAAATGATTTGTTGACAAGCACTGTAGAAGAGACCAAAGAGCCTGCATTATGATTTTCTTCCTGATTTTATTGTTCGATTACAAGGTTTTCGTCTAAATTTTCTCTTTTTCCTTTGTTCCGGCGGTTTTGAAACCACATTTTAACCTAAGAAATATGGGGTATGAGAAGTGATCAATATAAGGAATGATTCAAAAACTAGGCTCCTACGCATGCGCAGACACCTTTGAGCTCGTCACGCGATTAGCCTCCTACGCTACGTTCTTAGGGCTCGTCACGTGTTTCCCTAACGTGGGGGAAAAACGCGTGACGAGCCCTAAGAACGTCTGCATAGGAGGCTATCATGCGATAAGATCTTACTGGTGAGCTCTTTCATATCTTTTAGTGTTTCCATTTCGAAAAATGGTATGATAATTCAGTTTCGATAAATTCGATATTTATTGATAAAATCAATAGCCCTAATTCAAAAATCGATAATTATCGATTACTCACAACAAAGTCTTTTATTGATTTTTATCGAATTTCGAAAAAATTAATTGATTTTTATCGAATGTTATCGATTATCGATATTATCGATTGACTACCTCGGATGTACACACGTCGAAGAATACTCCCGTACGGCTGCATACGGCCAACTTCGATTTGCTATAATCCGTATGATGTTATTCTTCACTTTGCACTTTTGTTGATCCACAATGAAGATCGCCTTTTGCTGTAAGGAGTGATTCTTTTCGATTCTTTTTGTTATTATGTTTCATTAGCATTAATTTGAGTGTACTGGGACTATACCACGCACGATTTAGGCATACATGTAGTGTACTCTCCGCATAATTTAATAACAGAATGACTAATAGATCAATAATCAATTACAAAGTTCTACACTCACCTCGTTAACAGAAAGTCCTGTGAACTTCGCCAATGTTGCCAAAAGAAGCGACATTGGGTGTACAGTAATAATTATTTTCTTTTTATTTGCTGGGGCCTTTGGCTGTCCATGCTTAGGAAACCGTAAGGCTACAATTGTATAAGACCATTGACTTTGGATGTCAAATCCTTGTCCATCGATAGCTCAAAACGGTGAAAAAATTGTTCAAACTCATGGCTAATTATTTGAAAAAATGCTACAATAACAGTTAGACTTCCAATTACACAACTTGGGACTATGCGGTAAGATTCCAATTCACTGTGTACAATGTTCAGTAATTTCAATGGCATCAAAAATGGCAAATTTCACCCTCTGTGCTTGCAGTGCATTTTTGGTGACTGCTTTAAAATACATGCATAGCAAAATACAAATGTACATCTATGACAACTAATTGACCTAATAAACAAAATGTTATTGGAAAGAAATAATTCTTGCGGACATAAAAAAGAAATTTTAGAATTCATAAGTGAATCTTTCAATGGCATGTTTTGAGCCTGATGGTTCTGGTCTTAAAAGTGCTGTAACCCAGCTATTGAGTAAGGTACATGTACATGAAGCATTTGCTGCCTTTAACTTAGTAACTTACTCAAGTGTACATGTAACTCAATTCTTGTCATATAATCTCCACCCACTTGTAACTGCTCTGTGGTAGTAGCCAACTCGAAAGCTTGGCTCCTTTGGCTACTACACACTCTTCTTTTGTTATGTTTAATTCAATGTCTAGTTAGCTCTGTTCTTACTTTTTTTTTATTTCCTTAATGTTGGTTTATTGTAATAATTGAATAAGTGTGAATAATTGAACTTGAACTTGAGAACTACATGTGTATAAGGCCAGGACATGGCGGTATAAATTTATGTTGATGCAATTTCTGTTATGTTCGGTGGTATTCACTGCCCTTTAATAACACCCCTTTTGAGTGGACTTTCACACATCAAAGGGGAGAAACATGAATTTTTACCTGATAAATTTTATTTGCCAGATTAAAGATGATATGTCATTTCATAAAAAAGAAATGCAGATTGATTGTATTAATAACCAAACTTAATCAAGAGATTGAATAATTGTTTGGAGGTTGTATACAGCACTTTAACTTGACCTCAATTTTGATAGCCTTCAATTTCTTCCAAAAATATGCATGTACACTGTATGTACATGTAGGTCAAAAGTAATAAACAGTGGATTTTGGTTGACATTTCACATGACAGAGAAAACCTGTTGACAGTGCCTTTAAATACAACACATAATTTACTTAACACGAAAAGTCAACTTCTACTATATACAAATAATAATGATATTGCATCGATCTCCTTTAAGGAGGTCTTTGATATAATTATAAATATGAGGGGGCTCAAATGCTCTCAACAATTAAATCTACATGTATACTGTAGGGTGCCCAGCACGTTAACTTTGTGTTAGAAATTACACATGTTCATGTACACAATGTAGTAAATTCATCTTAGTATGATTATTGTATACTGTACATTGTAGCCTGGAGCTATCAGCAACTGTAAGGGCACAGCCCTGTACATGTATACATGTATGTTGTAGTTTAAAATGAATCTTAGGTCAAAATGATTTCAAACTAGTTTAATTTGGATTTTCTTTTGTTCCAGATTCATTACCATAATCCTAAGACAAAGAAAAGTACAAATCAAACTAGTTTAAAATCATTTTAACTTAAGATCATTTTAAACTACAACTTACACATATTTAAAGACATGTGCCTGTGCAGTGTAAATTTACATTGTATGATATTGTAGCTGGAAAAGGGGCAATTAATTACATGTACTTGATTCTATGAAATGCTTACTGTACTTAGCATGTATTAATTGTTTTTTTTTATTATCGTAACTGAATGCACAGCAGAAAATTTCCAGCGTAACTCCATACCTTACGTTGTTTGCACATGTACACTTTCATCATAAAATTAATCAGAATACACTGTAGTTTATCTAGAAGATGCTGGTACATGTAATTTTCACAAATGAAGATGTAGCTTGACACAGGGAAAACACACTGTACAGTTGTGTACTGGTATTTGGACTTCACCAAAGGAAGGTTCCTCCACATTAATGTACAGTGTGGTGTGAAGATTAAATTTAGGTTGAAAACTCAAGTTTGAGAGCACTTGTCAGCCTTTGAAGCAAAGCTCAACTTGGCCACATTTGAAATAAGTTGCCCAATATTTATAACCTTCTGAATTGTACTCCATTCAGTCCAATTACCATTACTTATAGGATCAGATTTTCTTATCTCACTGGTGGCCAGATTGACAGGGCTCCACTGTATTATTATTTCCATTGTATGGAAACTTACTCACAGTGTACATGTACATGTATGTAATCCTTTTTTCTTCTATGGGATAAAACCTGTCCAAAATATTTTGCCAAGTACATGGTTTCTACTAAACTTGCAAGAGCACTTGGAAATTTTAAGGGTGGTGGTTTACTAGAAGCTACATGCACATGTACATGCAAATTTATACCCGTGACAGTACATTTCTATATTTGAACTAATAATAGACTGCCAGCGACAGTTGGTGCAATGGGTGATAAGCTGAGACTAGCATTTTACTGTTTTTGCACTGTCTTTACAGATTGAAAGCACAATGAATCTTGAGAGAGAGATTTTAGAGATTGGCAAGCAACTAGGAAAGTTTATTAATGAAGAAAGAACGGTGAGCCACACTTCTTGATATTTTGACTAGTGGATCATTCAGATTATATTCATGCACGAGCAGAATGATCAAAAGTGAACAGTTGCAGTATTGTGAAAATATACATGTAAAATACATGTACATCTAGGCTTCTGTACTTTTGGATTAAGATTTCCGTATAACTCCATGCGCATGTGGAAAAATGTCGGATGGTTTCGCGAACGTAGCAGGAATTACAGCCCGCACACAAAAATTTGTAAACAACACACGAACGGAGCCGACTCGGGATACAGTCTTTCACATCAAACATGTTACTGATCTTGAAAGACGAAAAGAGTAATTTTATATCTGTATTATTACAATGACGTTTGATAAGTTGCCAAATCCTTTTATGCGTAACACTGAAAAAATGGCCTATATAAGGTAATTTGAAATAAAATGGGGGTGCAGCTTTAGAGGTAGGATCTGGGGGACAGTCAGAAATGTTGTGGGTCCCAGTAATGTAACGGTTGACAACCTTCTCAATTGTTTTATTACAATTACAGCAATCATCTTTAAACATATAATACACTGGGGAATTAAAAAAGTTTACAGATGATGAAACGAGTGAAAATTTGCATATCTGTCTCCCTATATTACATGTATAACTCGTTCAACGCTTCACGTAATTATTCACGAGATAATAAAAGGCTGAAAACTACATACCATTTGAATAAACACCAGGCATTTATTACAAGCGCACTGCATTTGCCTTGCTAGTCAGGGACACAGAAGTTGAATAATATATTCTTAAAATAACATGGTCTGAATATTTATTCCCTCCCAAATAACCTTGAGGCATTTAATTGTATTTTTGATGGTTCAATAACAAGCCTTACAGTGTATTTTGACAAGGTATTTTTATTTTAAATGAGAAAAGATGTTTATTTGAGTGAATAATGGAACTCGTGATACAACAGTATTTGTCAACAACACGATCATGAAAAAACTTCGTCTGAACATTTATTTGATGTTATGATTTAAATTTTCTTTTGTCTACAGATAGATTTTGATGGTGTAGTGGATCTTTTGAATAGGCTCAACAGTCTTCCCATCACCTTAGAATTGCTTCAACGGACAAGAATAGCAACTATCATCAACATTTTGAGAAAAAAGCTCATAGAATGGAACTCAGATACACATGTTACATGTAGTTCACTGATTAATTCATGGATTCAGAAATGTTTTCCAGGTGAGAGATTTTAAAGTGAAAAATCTGCAATCTTATATGTTCAATAAGTTTGCTGAATGGAATTTTTAAGGAGGAATTTTAGGCAGTCAAGGAGAAATATTATTGTAAACAAGGCTTAATAGCTATGGGTTCTCCAAATCTTCACATGTTTATATAATAATAGGGAGCTTATGAATCAGTGACTTCTTTCATGCTGATGACTTTCAGTGACATCATAAGCTACAATCTCGGACAGAACTGTTGAGACACTTAGGCAAATTGTGAGCATTTCTTAGCATTTAAAAGGAATTATCATATCTACCTCCCCCTACCCCCCACCAAACAATGTTGTACATACTCAAAAAGTGTCCTTGGTCTCTGAGCAATCCTGCTAAAGCAACATTGAACGGAGGAGGGAGAGGAGGGCTTCGATAAATGTGATTTTTGACAGGATATTAGACTAACGGTTGTCTTGCGCGCGGAAACACTACTGTCTCAACGAGTTCTGTCTGAGATTGTCTATGATTTTGGATTACCATAACTCCGCGTTAAAAAATCATTTGGATCCAAATATTTTTTTCGGCAGACATTGTACATGTTTAATACTTTGTGATAAAGCGTAAAAAAGCGAAATCCAGCAATTAGAACTAATCAATTATGAGGTGTATTCGTGCGTGACAACTGTACATCGCGCATTGCGTGACAATAATATCAGCGCTATATCGCAGTTCTAAAAATACTTCAGTGCAATAAAATTCATTGTTCCAATGCTTCAAAAATCAATACGATGATTCAACATGAAGTGACAAAAAGGAATATGACCGTTGTAAACATCTCAGTAGCGACAATGAAGTATCTTGAACCAAAGAAAGAAGAGAAAATTGCATACATGTATTAAAGGCCAGAAATAAAAAGCGAAGCCGAAGTGAAAGCACAGCCTTTAATGCCTAAATAACTAACATCTATACGGTTTACAGCGAAGTCAAGTTTGATTTCATACGGTTCATAAAGACTGAGAGTGAAAATTTAATGGTTCACAACGGTTCACGCAATATATTAAAGAATTAATATCATACATATTTTTTTAATTATGTGAACCGTAGCTGAACGAGGTTGTTTACAAATTCCTTTTCCTATGGTATACAGTTCGCCTTGTGAACCGACTGAAAACTGACATAATATCCTCATATTCAACTAGTTCAACTGTGGTGGCGGGAGGATGTATTGTAAGCTCAGAAAAGCATTTGCCACATGCAGGAATTTCCCTTTGCTCCGCGCGTGGGGTCCAAAAATTCCTTTGAGGATAGCCACTGTTGATTGCGATCTTGCTTCAGGCCTATGTGGTAATGCTCTCCGTATTTTCTGTGCTTTTCACGGCAACAACACCAGTGTAGAATTTTCGCATTGCCAATGGTGAATGACCTAACAACTGCTAATGCAAAATATTCGCGCGAAGGAAACATATCCACATTCGCCTAGCTATAGGTTAGTAGATAAACACTCCAAACCTCCTTCGCACCATGTAGTTCACCCACTGATTCTGAATTATCGAAAAGAACATTCCTCACTATCATAACTCCTTAAGAGATCCATTTACACTGCTGATTCCGAGTAATACTGACAAATCTATCAACTCAAGCGTCAGAGACGTGAAAGTTGTTCTCAAGCCGGAACCATGGTGGCTTTAAAGCCATACAAGTGTTGACAACTTTTGTCATCGGAGTTCCATAAGTCAAATTTTCACCGTCAAATTTTTATTTCTTACACAATTTAAAGGAAAATCTAGCAAAATAACAACTTTTATGAATAGAACACGAAAAAACAACAATAACTTGTATTGAAACATAACAACCTTAATAAAACATAAAACAGTCTATATACAATCTCGGACAGAACTGTTGAGACACTTAGGCAAATTGTGAGCATTTCTTAGCATTTAAAAGGAATTATCATATCTACCTCCCCCTACCCCCACCAAACAAGGTTGTACATACTCAAAAAGTGTCCTTGGTCTCTGAGCAATCTTGCTAAAGCAACATTGAACGAAGGAGGGAGAGGAGGGCTTCGATAAATGTGATTTTTGACAGGATATTAGACTAACGGTTGTCTTGCGCGCGGAAACACTACTGTCTCAACGAGTTCTGTCTGAGATTGTAGCTTGGTGTTGCCAACATTTCCATGCCAAAATTAGCTTACAATGCCAGGATGGCGACCTGGTGATATCCCCCCAAATTCAAACAATGCTGACGTTTTTTGCAGAAGTCTAGTTTTCACCAGGAAAACAAGGAAAAAAAACTGCTATTATTCATGTTCAAAATGCCAAACTTCCGAGAGATGAGGGCATGCATTGTATATGCCTACTGAAAAGGATTCATTGACAATAGAGTTTGTTTTGCTGTTTGATGCTAACACCTTTGAAAACGCCATAAAATTATTGGAAGTACAGTGTACATGTTCATTGTATGAACGAATTGACCTTGATAGGCTGACAAATGATGAATGTAAAGCCAAATTCCAGATGTACAGGAACAACATCATTATACAAACTTGCTGATCTCCTTCTATTACCGGATGAGATCATTACTTATAATGGCGTAGTAGTTGGCTTGATTTAGAACTGTGTTTTGTATATGTTTTGTATTCATTTTCTCAATTGCTTCGCTTGTCCTTGCCAATAAAAAGATAATGATTCCCCACTTTGCCAAACCCTGTTCTGGAGCTTTGCATCATAACAAATCACATGATTGACTCAATCTACATGGCATCATCTGCTTCGAGATACTATACATGTACTTTCACCAGCAAACCTAGTGTTGTATGTTGATGCGATTCACCGATCAGGTGCAGCTTTGGAGAACTGCTGGGTTTTATAGATGGGATGGCTCGGCCAGGAGTTAATTCTCCAGGCCTGGAGTAAATCCGCTGTCTGCAATAGACACATGGATTCATGAATTCCATAACATTCCAGTCAGTACATTGTAGCATTGCCCAGTGGATTGGTTGGTTTGTTCAGTAAAGGCGATATGCCAGGATAGTGGAATGCTGGCATTCTTCTGTTAACTTTTTTTTTCAAAACCTCATAAGATTCTCCAGTTAACCCATTTTTCATTAAATTACATAAAACTACCAATATCTTGACACCATACAAGAAAAATGTACAGCGTACACCACTGTACAAGATTTTCAATAGAAAATGCCTGGCTTAGGGTCTTTTTGGTTGGAGCCATTCCAATAATATTTAAACTTCCTACAGTTACATTGAAGATTACATACATACTATTTATTCAGAAATCCACTCAGGATTTCAAACTTGAATTGGCTTACTGGAAGTTATCCTTGAATTCTGAAAACAAAGTGAAACAACCCGAATTAATTAACTTTAATTATTGTAAACATTTGAAATTACAAGGTCAAGTAAAAAAATTTCTGATTTGTGTTTGCTGCTGTTGCATAAGCATTTGACACATTGTACATTGTATCTGAAACTGTTGTTGTTGACTCTTCATTTGTTCTCGAAACTACCTGGCCATTTCTTATTGCTGCCGAAATATCATGTTTTTTTTTTTGTGTAGGTTACAAGAGAAAAAGTACCAAACTGGAATCTTCCCAGGTAAGTAATCTTTTAATGATTTCACTCAATCAAGCTTTTTCTAGACTTCAGCCTGGATCGTTGTGCCAGAAAATGTATGAAAACATTATTTTCATTTGGTTTAGTATCACAAACTTACATGTAGCATGTGTGTTCACTCATGTTTGTTTTTTCCTTCATGTTGGTTCGATTTAAATCAATGGATGTGTTGATTTCACCTCAAGCAGCCGGATGGTGGAAGGTAAGCTGGATAAATCTGTTCGGTAAAATGGTCTTTTTTTTTAAACAAGAACTTGATTGTGTGTGCTTTGAATGATATTTCAGTGTGACAATTGGTTTCTATCGGGGAGTGGGTAGGGTGGGTTCTTGAAGACAGAAAATCTCCACTTTTAGGTTTGTTTGCAAAGAAAAAAATCTTACATCTAGTTTGCCATATTTTTTCAAGGTTAAAATTATCCTCAAGCTCTAGATGTGTCATTTAAAAAAATAATTGGAATCTGTTGTACAGTACCGCTCAAAAGTAAGTTGACACTCGATACTCGAGACTCGAGACTCGATACTCGAGCCTCGACTCTCGAAGCGTTAGAGGATCGAGTCTCGAGGATCGAGTCTCGAGTCTCGAGAAACAAGGCGTTCTCGAGTATGCAAAAACTCGAAAGGTCTTCGAGGAAACGATTTACGTATTTCTCGAGGAAAGAATAGCCGCTCGCACCTAAAGTGCAAGTGTTTCACGTCGATTGTCAGTTATCGAGTAAAAACATTCAACCACATGATATCGTCGATACACTGTATGTTAGCGTACTGAACGTGATTTTTCCGATGATTTTTTCTTCGAGTGTGGAAACTTTTAATGCGGATAAGCCTTAACGCTACAATGTAAGAAGCTGTTTTCAAAATCACTGAAAATAAAAGCTCCGTATTTTGAGTCGACACGAGTAGCGCCATCGAGTCTCGCGGCAATCGAAGCGCGACGTGTTTGTTTACTTTTCACATTAGACAAGTTGTGTTTATAACTAAATGTAGACCTGCAATCGGCTAATCCATAATTATAAACAGTCTACGAAGAGTCGCTTTCACTGATACGTTCATTATCGAACGGCAAAATATAAATTCTTTCGAACGGCTAGCGGTGTATGGCTGAACGACAGACAGACTGGCGGTAATTCGTGTCCGCGAGAAGACAAAGTAATAATAATAGTCACGCTCGTTTTACCATTTTTTTGAATCAAGCAAGGTTTTGACTTCAAGGCCAGGGAATGATAAAAAGTGATTTCTTTTATAAGACTGCAAAACATTTTTAAATGCTTTTTCTCGCTGCTCGCTCGCGGAATGTAAACATTAAGCGGCCCGGAGTCCCAAGTGCAGTTGTCACGCAAAATTCATGCGTAAAATTCTTTTTGCACTTCATGTTTTCTAATTGTTGAAATAAATCTTGAATGGAACTAAAAATTACAATCGAAATTAAAGACGATAGGGAAAGTTTGGCAGCAGAAAAAAAAATTAAACCCTTTGAAGTTTGTTGAAGAAAAAGTGCTTGGTGGTCCCTTGGGAAAAGTGGTAAAAGTGCATCGAATTTGCATATGTCAAAACGGTAATTTGAAACCTAAAAACACGCTGGCACAAGCGAAAGTCACAAGTATTTATATAAACAGACTATACACTTCTACAAATTCTCTGTTTTCTTTGTAGTTTCGCTCGCCAAATTAAGATTAAGCTTTTCCAATTAACATAAGCCGCGTTTGGTTTCGCGAGCATTCCATCGATCCATCCGCGTGATCTCCATGGGAGAAAAACATTCGTCGCTTGATTCTGGCTCTGTCTGGCTTGAATCTCGCTCGTATCTGGCCAAACAGATGCTCGATAACATTTCTGGAAGAGAAAAACTAGCTGTTTTATTATGGAAGATTATCCAGCGCAATTATTTCCTGAGTCGGCAAAATGTTTCCAAAGCTCGATCGAGTGTACTGCGGCCCGGTGTGCAATTATTTCTCGAGAGATCGGTCAAGCGACAAGCTCATTAAATTTCTCGACTCGAGACTCGATACTCGAGACTCGAGACTCGATACTCGAAACTTTCGAGAATCGAGTATCGAGTCTCGAGTCTCAAGTATCGAGTCTCGAGGGACTGTCAACTTACTTTTGAGCGTTACTGTAGCTGTTGTGTTTATTGTCACTAGGGGTGGAAAGAGGTCTATATTGTCCACTGGATTCATTCTTACATCATAACCTTACACAAGTTGTTTACAAATTGAACAATGCATACCATTTTGACACTGACCAATATACAGCTATTTCAATTAACGTTGTCGGATGAAAGCTCAAAGCCAAGACCGCAAGGTAGTATGGGTAGTTGTAAATAGCCATTGCATAAGAATCCCATACTACCTTGCGGTCTTGGCTTTTCGCCTTTTTCATCTGACAACGTTAATTGAAATAGCTGTATACATTTTTAATTATCATATTAGGATAAAAAACAGATGTAAAATTTTTCATTGCAAACTGCCATACATTTTTTAAAATGGGATAAACATGGCATGAAATGTAAAGTTTGTATGAAGAAAAAAAATCATCCAATATTAGTAATTTCTCAAGGAAAAACAACTAAAATTTGACAATTAAATGAATTGAAAACTTCAGATACCAGATAATAGATTTTTCTATTCAAATTTGAAAGGTGTATCCGGTCTGAAAAGCATTCCATACATCAGTCTGTAAAACATGACCACTCAATAGTCCATGAGAGTCAGGTCCTGTTAAGGCTCGGATACACAGTGCAACTTTTCTTGCAATGTTGTGTGCAATAGGATTTTTTGGGGGGTGTCACAATGCAATAAAATTATGTTGCGTGTAATGTCGCAAAAGTAGAACTCGATTCTACTTCTGCAACTATACCCACCTTTGATTTTCAATTCTCCAATTCGTTTACATGTTTCGCCAAGTTTAAACAAAGAAAATCTTCAGTTTGACTGTGGTTTAGATACACTGCCTTCTTTATCACTGATTTTTGTCATTTTCTCCACTCTCTAAATTTCATCGATATTTTCCACATCTCAAATTAAGTCCAAATAAAAACCCCAGTTGGTATAATATTTTTCAGCTCTCTTCTCTGCGTTGGACATCTTTATAAAACATATTCTCTCTTGTTTGTTATATTACTTCCAAAATCATTTACATTGTATTATAACAAAATTTTACATTAGTCTGTTTAGTTATTTGTTTGCATTTGTGCTTGTGACAGGCAGCCAGTGACAAAGCCTGTGGCAGTGATATTGGATAGTGATGATGATGATGATTTACTTTTGGTAAGAATAACTGATATGAATTTTACATTTTAAGTTTTTACCCAATCTCTCATTTAAAATGGCAAACCATCGATTGAAGGCACAGTGATGAAGTTGGACTTCCGAGATCTAAAGGTCGGTGCATTGTTCGAGCCCTGGTTTTTGCCATTAGGTTTTCTTTTTTTGGACAAGAAACTTTGCTTCACATTACCTCTCTCCACTCAGGTCTAGACAATAAATGGGTGCCAGCATGATATGACTGGGGTAAAGTTGTGATGGACTTGCAATCTACATGAATCTACATGTAGAGGGGAATAGCATAACTTCTTGTTGCTTTATGCTACAGAACCAGTTTAAGTTGTGTGGGCTGCCATTGCTCATGTTGTGCGACTTTGTCTACCCCTACCTTAAACTGGGTATTCATTATCTTTCTATCTTGCTTAACATGATTCACGAAGAGGTTTCAATGACTTCCTTCTCATTTCCGTTATGTCATACCTTCAACTTTCTCATAGCAGTCACAAGGCCAGCCTAGTGCAGACCAGCCTGGAAGTGACGACGATGATGATGATGATGATGGTGATGATGATGATGATGATGATGATGATGATGATGATGATGATGGTGATGATGATGATGTTGATGATGTTGATGCTCCCTTGGTAAGTTATGTTATTTTGTTATTTGTGAACAGGTGATACAGTCCAAGTAGTATGTCTGGAAACAGCTATCTAAGGAATTACTGCAAACTGAGAACACAGTGGTACCTCGTACAATCACCAGTTTCAAGAAAACTGTAACAAACTATACATGCATATCAAAAGAAAGCCCAGTGTTCTCCTTATCATGCGGTAACAGGTAAAATTTACCGCTTGAAGCAACATTTTTTACCGCCTGCAATCACTTGGAGGTTTTTGAAATTTTAGAACGTTAAATTTTTAGAATGTTAAATAGCGGATAGTGTGAGAGATCAATAGCCCATTTCCGAGGTGCTCTTAGCCTCGTTTGCAAACCGAGGCCAATTGCAAAACCATTCATATGAAAATGAGTTTTCTTTCACATGCAAATATAACTTGTATCCACATGAATGGATTTGCACTTGGCCTCGGTTTGAAAAGGAGGCTAAGAGCAACTCGGAAATGGCTAATTGAATCAGAAAGGTCCGTTTCGCAAGTGAACCATGAAATATTTACTGAGAAAACACTTTGCGAGACTAGAGACGAAACATTTAGAATCAGCATTAAATACAAAACTTAAAAGCTTACAAGCACAGTTTTCCATTTTCAGAACCAGCTACTTCCTCATACCCCGAAGTTCTCTATTGTATGACATTTATTAATCATTTCCTTTTATAAAATTAAGGGGCTATTCACATGATGCCGGAATGAGTTTTGTTCCAGAATGAAGTTCGTACTGCATTCACAGGACAAAATCGACCGGCTCAGCCTAAGGCGTTCTCGCTCGCGTGGTTTTCGCCATCTTGAAAACGATACGCATGCGCCATTCGCCCCAGACTACACGGTTTGCGGTTTTCACCTCGGAACGAAGTTCGTTTTCAGTTTACATGATACCAGAATGAAATGTCATACCAGAACGAGAATTTCATTCGGATTGAAAACCGGAATGAACTTATTGCGGGATGACTTGTACAGGAACAAAAATTTCGTCTTGGTATCATGTAAACTGATAAAACAGATACAGAGAAATATATGGAGATGGATTGAACTCGTTCCCGAATGAAAGTTATTCCGGTATCATGTGAATAGCCCCTAACATATAAGTATCCTCACTTTGGGATTCAGTCCGTGCAGCTCAATACAGAGCAGTAACATGCCACGCTTAAGTGCTTGATCTCCTTGTGTTCGACACAACACTCGTTTCTTCCAAACGATTTATGGCGCCACAGCCTTGTAATATGGCCGTTTGGATCCCGCACAAAATGCAGACACCTTCCAGCGCCAATTCGGACTTTTTGGCCCGAAAAATATCGGATAAAAAGGATGTACTCGCCTACACTTGCATATTCGGATTGGAGGAGTCCCAATTTATTATTCTGAGAAGAAACATATTTCACTTCAAAGGCACATTAAAATGCTTTGACGTACAGGTAGTTTGGCAAATCCAGGGAATTGCATGCTCCTGTTAACGGTATCCAGCTCGACAAAATGTATTTTTACGAAATGTAACTTATATTCCGAATTTAATTGTAGAGTCTCCGGCTGGAGGAAAGAGCACAAACTAAAGTGTACGAGGAATTGCGGAGTCGAGTAATAATTGCTTCTACCAAACGAGAAGAAAGATTGCTTAATGAACTTGCCCAGACAAGAAAAACACTCGATGATAAAGTAAGAACTGCTGATGAATTACAGAGAACAATAGAAGAACAGCAGGAGGCGAGAAAGACAGTGGAAGGGGAGTTAAGGCAAGAAAGAATTGCTTTGGCAAATGAACGGCAGTTAAGGCAACAAGAGCAACGACGTATTTTGGAAGAAGTAAATCGACAAAAAACAGCTTTTGTTCAGTATGCAAGAGGACAGATTAAAGCAAACGAAGACAGACACTTATCCATAGAGAGAGAACTGCAATCAGCCGTGTCTACAGAGAATCAGCAGAAAACAGCTTTGGAAGAAAGGTTGAGAAGCTTGGAAGGACAAATGGAAGAAGAAAGAAACCGTCACTTATCCACCGAGAGAGAACTGCGATCAGCTGTGTCTGCAGCCGATCATCGATTGCAAGAAGGGAATCAGCAGAAAACAGCTTTGGAACAAAGTTTGAGAAGCTTGGAACAACGAATGGAAGAACAAAGAAACAGTCACTTGTTCGTCGAGCGAGAACTGCGATCAGCTGTGTCTGCAGCCGATCATCGATTGCAAGACGAGAATCAGCAGAAAACAGCTTTAGAGCAAAGTTTGAGAAGCTTGGAACAACGAATGGAAGAACAAAGAAACAGTCACTTGTCCATCGAGAGAGAACTGCGATCAGCCGTTTCTGCAGAGAATCAGCAGAAAACAGCTTTGGAAGAAAGGGTAAGAAGCTTGGAAGGACGAATAGAAGAAGAAAGAAACAGTCACTTGTCCACCGAGAGAGAATTGCAATCAGCCGAATCTGCAACAGAACATGCATTGGAAGGGTATCAGCGTCATCAATCACGTGACTGGATCATCCACCGTGAAGAGGTTGTTTTGAGTGAAACGGTTTTAGGCAGAGGGGCTTGGGGCATTGTGCGCGAGGGCAAGTTTCGTGGTTGCCAAGTTGCAATCAAAGAAATCCACGAACTGATTCTATCTGATTACAATCGTAGACTTTTTGAGCGAGAAATGAGCATCGCATCTCGCTGTCGCCACCCTTCTCTCTTACAGTTTATTGGTGCTACGAACGACGAAGGAAGCCCTTTGTTCGTTACTGAATTACTTGATACAAGTCTACGAGACGTTTTACACCAGCGCACGTTAAATCACGGCGAAATAGTTACACTTGCCCTGGATGTCGCCAGAGGTTTAAACTACCTTCATCTGAATAGACCAGTTCCCATCATGCATCGGGATATCAGTAGTGCGAATGTGTTGCTATGGAGGAGAGATGACTCTTGGAGAGCCAAGCTGTCTGACTACGGAGCAGCGAATTTCTTGCGTCAGAGCATGACAATTAGCCCAGGGGCATTAATATATTCTGCTCCTGAGGCCTTCACTCCTCAGCAGTCAACAAAGGTAAAAAGTTACTTCAGTCTTTACTTTAATATCAGGCAATGTGGGATAAACTTCATATTGGCACCGTGAGAATTTTATAGGACTTTGTAACGATGGCTTTTGAATGTAGTCTAGTTTGTTTAGTAACTACTTGTTAAATATGAATTCAGTCACCAGCCAATCACGGCGTGAAGAATGACTTAATATGTAATGGTTTTGCATTTATATACATTGTAGTACATTGTAGCACATTTTTTTCATACGGAGAAGTTTAAGTGCGCTTTATAGAGAACAGAGGAGTAAATTGGGAGTCAGCATGTTTAGATGCATAAGAAAATTGATGATATGCAAAAAAAAAAAAAACGTTCTATTCACTGAAGAAGGGAGAGGCCCGAAACATTCAATATTTTTAACAAGCTTTTTGGCACGTAACCGTTGTTATTTCAGCTTTTGTTGCGTATGAACGTTGATTCAATGGCTCAGCTCAAACATGTGAAACGTAGCTCGCTGGCTAATCATTAGAAAGCAACGTCTGGGAAAGATCACGGATTGATGCATAGCAGCTTGTCATTGGTTGAATAGCATTTTTACGTTCCTTACTGTAGGTTTTGTTTCGCCCAAATATCATTATCTGTCTTCATCGCTTTGCTTGTGTTTCATTTTACCAGGTGGACGTGTACAGTTTTGGTGTAATGCTGTGTGAAATGTGCATCAGAGAGCAGCCGGACCGTCAAAAGCTCCGCGATCAAATGAGCCGGGTTAATCAGGGTGCTCTAAAAGGGCTCATCCGGCGGTGTACTAGAAGATACCCCGAGGCACGCCCAACCATGAGTGAAGTTATCCGTGAGCTGGAACAACTTGTGTAAAGATTTCTCAAGCAGGAACTGCTTGGTATATATGGACTATCCAAAACAGTACATAAAGAGATAAAGATCTCCCCCGGAATGAACTCAGTAGAAAACTTAAAAAACTGCTGAGATTCCATTAGACCCCCCCCCCCCCCCCCCCCCACCCACGAGATAATTAGAAACGGGCATAGAAAAGAGGTCAGCATTAAATCTCGAGGACGTAGTGCTTTCGCGTGCACTAGTGAACTAATGTTTTTTACATGACTAATATGACATTTTGACGCCGCTAGTGTTAAAAGATGATTGCTGTAATTGAATAACTGGCGTGACTCTGAGAAAAATAGAAACAGTCAAACAATTGATGATCAACTCACGTGCTTGTATCGTGAGTTATATAACATCCGCTCAACTACACGTGTGCAACGTAAGCGGATGTTATATAACTCATGTTACACGTGAGTTGATCATAAATTCTTTGACTGTGTCTACTCAGAGTCATGCCACTTATTCAATTACAGCAATCATCTTTTAACACTAGCGACGTAAAATGTCATATTTTATAATAGACTATTTTAATCAATGCCCATAGAAACGATGAGGCTTGCACATATATTTTACCCTTTCTAAATAGGACGTCCGTACAGCAAAACGCGCAGCATTGATGAGGGTCCGAACGTTGTTTGGTATTCACTGGCAAATACGCAAGTGCGTGTTTATGTTAAAATAAGCGTACAGTCAACCCTTCATTAAGCGGTCAGTTATCAAAGTCCCAAATCTGTCCCTGATTACAATATCTCGTTTCAAGGCTTCTGTATTAACGAGATAAAAATGGGGGATATACTATTCAGTATTGTACGGGTTATCTTCATCACGTGGAACCATGGTCATGAGCCCAAGTGTTAGCTGGGCCAACAAACGCTGCTAACACTCGGTCTCATGATTTCTCATTTGTATTAGATTAAGGTGTAACGCCCACTACCGTTGTGTCCTTCGTCCGCACGTTATTGGCTTACAGCATTTCGACGCAGATTTGTTGTTATTCTAAGAAGAATACTTTGTTTAGAAAAAAAAAACGTTTATAACGAACAGTGGACATAGCAATGAAAATATTTCAGTGAAATCCGAGAGGTTCCCAAGCGAGCTGGTGAAATCTTCCACGCCAGTCAACTAAAGACTTAGTTTAGACAGTTAACTAATCGGACTCAGTAGTGATTTGAGAGACTTTCTAGATATTATAAAACAATAAAAATACAAGCAAGAAACGTCACACATGTTTATCAATTCTAGGTTTAAAAATAAGGAAAACTTGTTCTTGGTGTTGGATATGTTGTGGTGCAATTTTGTCCTTGGTGCAAATTTTATTTTCCTTTGTTTTTGGGTATGGAAATGTATGATAATGAGTTTTAAACAAAAGAAAATTAAATTTGCACCAAGGAAAAAATTGCACCACAACAGATATAATATGCAATAATACTTATATAATCATGGGACATTTAAAAAGATTGTTGGCTCTCCCTTTACTCGTACTCTTGCTTAGAATGTTTATTCGACAGTGAGTGAATTATACTTTTTCCTGACCAGTTGATATTTCGTAGAAATTCTAGCTTAAACCTCTATTTCACTGAGCAACCTTGCGATCATTGAAATGCCGATAGGTGTCGAGTCATAATAATGTAATAAAACTCCTGGAAATAGTATTTTTAGTTAGAGTAAACTATTCTTGTTTAACTATCTTATTTTTCAGTAAAACCATATTGCTTTAGGCAACCTTTTTTGGACCTTACGTTGAAGCTATCTAATTACTTTTGGATTATTATGCCACCTTCACAGAAATAAGGTAAAATGTCACTCAGTGTAATTATACAGGTTTACAAGTTGACGCGTACTACTTTAATGATATGGGAGAGGCTGGACTAAACTTCGCCAATCAGGTATTATGAGGAAGCTTGTCACCTTCACAAATATGTAACTCTTACGATAAATATTTACCTTATAATTTTTATTTCTCTTGTAGTTTTGTTTTGGCTGAGTAGTTCCGAAATGTTAGTGAAAATTGAAAGAGAAGTCAGCTTCGACACTGACAAACATATCGAAGGAATATATGTTAATGATTTGTCCTAACCAATCATGGTGAGGCTTACATTAGCCTACATTACCTTTTGATCTGTTTTTGACATTGATTGATAGCTAATTCTCAGCCAAGATAAAAGCTACGCGAGAAACTTTCTGTGAGAATTGTGAGTAAACGCTGAGTCGTAAAGAGCTGTAAAAGAAGAATCCAGAGAGTAATAAAAGGCAGTCAACCAAAGAAGGCCAGCACATTGGTTTTATGTAAAGGAGAGAGCTAATCCCCCAAGAAAGTTCTTTTACAATATATATCAAACATAAGGAAGAGTGTTTCATCAGGATATCCAAACACCGAGAAGTGGGTTGAAAAAAACAAGGCACAGCCGAGTGTTTTTTTTAACCCACTTCGAGGTGTTTGGATGCCTGATGAAACACTCTTCCGAGTGTTTTATCTAGCTTCTCAAACTGATCATTTAATGCAGAGAAAACGAAGGAATAAAATCGCCAAAATACAAGTGACACTGATTAAGGTTATTACAGAGTACCTTCAGATCGAAAATTTATTGAATTTTTTTTTTGGCGTCAAAATAAAGTTTACAGAATGAACTTTCATCCCCAAAAAAAATTATCGAAAAATAGTGAAAATTGACGGAGAAATGACGGTATAACTTTTG
Source organism: Cladopsammia gracilis (assembly GCA_022457155.1). Taxonomy (NCBI): domain Eukaryota; kingdom Metazoa; phylum Cnidaria; class Anthozoa; order Scleractinia; family Dendrophylliidae; genus Cladopsammia; species Cladopsammia gracilis. Next base: position 677,958 of record JAJGOT010000321.1, read on the forward strand.
TGTGCGGAGTTTGTTTATGAGAGCGATATGTTTTTTTTAAGCGCTGTTTTCTCAAAGTTAACTTTTCGCTTGTTGGGGACACTTTATAGAGCTACAATTCAAAGTGAATTTGTTCGATTTTCCTCAAATTTGGACAGAAGCTAGGCTAACATATAATCAACAAAAAACGTGTCAGGGATTTTCTAATTTCCGAAAACGTTTTCGTCAAGAGCCATTTCCGTGCGATCATTCCAATTTTTTTCGTCCCTTTTTCGAAAATATTCTGTAACTTTTCACTGCAATTGAATATGGGAAATCGCCGACACGTTTTTTTAGCGCTTCGTGTCCGGAAACCCGAGAACAAATCAAATTAGCAAAATACAATAATCGCTTTGAGTAATGGCGTTTTAAAGCTGATTCGGACGTTCGAATTTAGACGTCGTAAAAAAGTTGACAATTCATTTTATTACCAAATGGTTTCCATATTTAGATAGCCAGCTCTATAAGCTTTAATTTGATATCTGGGTTTAGGTATATTAAGTGTAATCTTAAGACGCTAGAGCTGTTATACTGGAGACACCCCCGAAGGTACACTGTAACCTTAATAAATAGAGCATGGTGTACATTGGAACCTCCATTGAGGGAACACCATCGGCACCAGAAGAATGGTCCCCAGAGGGGATAATTACAAATTGCAATTTTCACCTAGGTAAATTTGAAATAACAAATAGCGGCGGCACGGTTAAGAGTGCAGTGACTATTGTTAATTGAAATTTAGCTTGCAACAGCTATTGTTATATCAAATTTACTTAGGTAAAAGTTGCAACGTGTAACCGCGGCTTACATGAGGGTTTGCCGGCCTGGACCGGGAGAAGTGTCCCCTTTATGGAGGTGTCCCAAAGTGGAGGTCCTACTGTTCTCATTACTATTCTCCTTTTCTAAGTCGTAATCACGGCCTTCTGCCTGCAAGACCTGAGTATCAGGAGCTGCTGATCAGCTGCTCAGGTCCTGCCGGCACAAAAGGCTTTAGGGAAGTGAAAGTTACTTTGTGATTGGTTCACAGTATGTGAGCAGTAAACATGTCACCCACGTGACTCTCATTTGAGTAACATTGACACGTTAGCGAGTAGGGATCAGCAACCACGACAGCGACGCTGAGGAAAACGTCTGCATTCGCACTCAGCTTTTAAAATGCTTTGCAGTTGTTTCAATTTCTTTAATTTGCCTAATGTGACTGAATTGTCTAAGTGCTGAAGAGACCATTTTACAGTTGTGTGCTTCGTACCCTGGCCTTTCAGTGAAAGTGAGGCTGGAGTTGACTTTGTTTTGATACAAACCTTCCTGCTTTTCATATGTACATCATGTTAGTTAGCATAAGAACGACATGATTTACACATCTATCAAAACAAAGTCAACTCCAGCCTCATTTTCACAAAGGCCAGGTTATTAAGTAGGTTAATGTAAATTGGTCTATTCGTAGGGACGGCATTCAAGTTCCATTTTTCTAGTAATATATGTAGTATTTTTTGGATTAATACTACTACTCTTTATCAGTTGATACTACAATAAAGGTTTCAAACACAATACCCATTCATTTTAAACAATTTATGGTCATTGTCACGACGTAACAAAGTAACAGTATAACCTGTCAGTGACACCCCTAATTTGATGATTAGGTGCTCATCATTAAAACAGGAGCTCGGTGACCCCCATTTTTTATTATCGAATTGTAATAAGTATGTTAAGATACAACCTTTTTGTAATGCTCAAAAAAAGGTAGGAGGGGGTTTAGAGCCACCTTTAATTTTTAGAGGTTCTTGGGGCTGGCCATCTTCTGTAATATATGGATAGGCTGAGCCTAACAGCGTCGCACTTTGAACAGAAAGCCGATGATAAGCCGATGATAAGCCGATGATAAGCTTAACTAAGGTGAAAGTTTAAGCCCCCCCCCCCCCCCCCCCCCAATGGAAAATACGCTCCGCCATCCTTGCAATAGGGTAAAATTTTCAAATAAATAAATAAACTGTTTACATATCGTTTTACCGGTCTGGGGATTCTATCCAATAATTCTTGAATTAAATAATTTCTTTTGCAGCACTTGCAGTAGAAAAGGGTGGGAAAAGATCCCAAAAATAAGATATAAGCCTAAGCTTAAATTGATGTCAAATGGAAGATGAAAGCTTCGAATTTTTAGCGTGAACTCTTTACACAATCAAAGCTACAATGTTGTTATAAAACTACGAAAGCTTTTTCTCTGAAATCGAATCACTGCTTTATTATTCTGATTTAATCAAAAGGTTACATGGCTGACAATTCTAGCTATTACATTTGATAATTGAAATAATCGAATGAACTCACCGATTCGGTTTACAGCCGATCAGTTTTAATTTTCCTTCACCGAGTCAACATGCACCGCTTTGAACTGAATCGCTGCTTTTCATTCGTTTCCTTCGACCAAAATCGCAAGAGATTACGTTTCTTTTTTCGACTAAAACAACCAATATCAAGGTTTGATTCAGAATTTGTGACGAGACTATTTGAGTCAGACGCGCATTGTCATTTTCGCGCGCGCCTGCATGTGAATAACTGGTCAAACCGGTTTATCGTGGAGATCGAGCGATAAGGTAATCGGCTTTCCAGAAACCGGGGCCAAGAGTTCCGGATTCCGGATTCCGGATTCCGGATTCCCCATTCCGAATGCTTGTTTCCAAGAGTTAGGCTTCCCTTCATTCACATGTTATTCCCGAGATGCAAATAAGTTGCGGGGTATTCTGCAGTTTAGCCATTTATTTTGTATACAGCAAGAAAGTCCTTTAAATAACTTATCCTTAAATTATGTTTTTCTACTGAGGTGCGTATACAAACCTTAAAAATATCACATAATGGTAAAGTTTAAAACAAAGCGAGGCGCTTACGCTTTTGTTTATATGCAAATTTCATTCACTTGATTCAAGAGTTAATTTTAATGTTCGCCATAAACTTTAATTCATGTTCAAGGGTTCTATTTACAAAAATTATGGCTCCGGCTAAGTGAGTTAAATGACTCTTTTCTCTTCAGAGACTCCAGTCTGTCGAGCTATAAATGCAAATATTCAACTTGCACACTTGGGAGAATGTGGTGTGATTTACTTTATTTGCATTATTTATTGACATTATGTTCCAGTCTTACTCCTTTACCTTTCTCGCAACAAACAAACTGCAGTCGGTCAATGTTTCTATTTGGAAGTCTTCGCAGTTCTGAGGATTATTTTATCCAAAATGGCGAGCTTCTTAGACCGGATTACGTCGCATGGGGCAACAGCAAAGCCTCTTACTCAAGAGCAAGCGGCAAGGAGCGTATTAGTGTCGAATATAGCGCCACAGACTGCAGATGAAAATATTGTTATTCATTTCCAGATGGCAAAGAATGGCGGAGGGGAGATCGATCATGTACACTTTATGAATGGTCTCAATGAAGGAACAGCCGTCATAACTTTTGAAAGCAAAGAAGGTTTGTCTATATCTTGTTTTGGCGGTTGCCAAAAGTAACACAACAAAATTCTACTCTGAAAAGTAGTATGGCGTAGTACTTCCGGCTTCGTTTTGGTTGAAGTATTAAAGCAAAAGCTTTTATTCGGGTAATGTATTCGACTTTGCAATTTAGTTTGCAAAGTTTGCTAATTATTTAAGGTGGCTCCCAACAGTTTCCAGCACTTTTCAAGACTTAGAATTTGACGGGTCATTATGACCACTTTTTATCAGTTGATGCTACAATCATGATATCAAACAAATGCCCAATGATTGGTGAACACGTTGTTATCATTTTTGTGACACAATATATTACTATAGCAACAGTATAACGTGCTGTTAGTTTAATGTTAGTTTAAGCGTTAATAACTCAAAAAAATGACTCGGTGAACCCCATTTTTTTATTGTCGAATTTTGATCAGTAGGATAAGATGCAACTTTTGGCAAAGTTTAAAAACATTCTGTAAGAGGGGTTCAGAGCCACCTTAAATTTTCGAAAAATTAAGGTGGCTCTGAACCCTTTGCAAATGTGTAGAAGATTAGGAGCCTAGTGATATCGACTATAGCACCGCAGACTTCAGATGAAGCCGGCTATTCCCATCGATTTCTATTTTTATAGCTAGGTTGGCGTGTTCTGTCATATTCACGACTATTTTATCAGTGGAAACTATAAGATTTTCACCAAAACGTATTAACGGTGTAGTTGTGGTAGAAATTAGTGCGAAGTACTTCGAGGTGAAAAAGCGCCTTGCAAAACTTCCAACTGGCTTCGAGTCACCTCGGCTAACGTATTGTTGTACCCAATTCAAACCTTCTGGGAATAGGATCCTTTGTTCACAGTATTTCCATATAATTTCCATGTCAATGCTTCATTGATATGGAAATCGATGACGAACAAAGAGTTCTAATTCCAAAAGGTTTGAATTGGGTACAACAATGCGTTAGCCGAATTTGTCTATTAATCACGGAGAAATATAGTGCGCATTGATTTGAAATCATTACTTAACTTAACAAAGACGTCTTCGTCACCTTGGACGCTATTTTGATTGTTGCACAGCGGGCTCGCTTAAACGCAGCAGTTACGTGGATGAGTGCATGCGTGAGAGGCCAAACAAGTTTGCAAACTTGTTTTACCGGTTCAAAGTTAATTTATTCGTCCATGGCGCTGGACGGCGTCTCGATCAAAGGAACTCGCAGTAATTTCTCTCTCGTTCGGCGTAGCTCGGCGTTGGAGAATCCACTGCTCGCAGGGTACGAGTCACCTTAACCAAGCTGGTTTCTGAAGCAGGTTTCCAGATTGGATCAAAGGCTCTTAGCTACTAAGCCAACTCGTGAATATGAAACGCTATAAATAGATTTCTTCACCCAAAAATTCAAAGCGGCGGACGTTTTACATGAAGCTTATGTTATTTACGAAAATGAAAATATACAACATAATCACGTACCCAGATCTCACTCGTGCTTGTACTATACTGAAATGTGAGATCTGGTAAACTTCGATATAAGGCCATTTTTCATTGGTTATCTGTAAAACGAATGCCCATTTTAATATGCTCTGTGATTGGCTCTTTCCTTCACCCTTCTAGTGATGCGTTTTTTTTCACACTACGGAGTATGAAAACATGTAAATATGGACCCTCCAAGAAAATTACCGTGCAACGTTTCGACAACTAGATGCCGCTTGTGTGGGGACAATAGTTAGAAAATTGTATTTACTTCAATCCAGGTAAAGAGGATTATCTTAAAAGATGCGGAGTTTCCGTGACATAAACCGACGACCTTCCATAGTTATGTGGTAGATATTGTTACGACAAGCTAATGCGTCAGTTAAACAAAAACATCGAAGCATTTTTAGCGACTTGTAGAAAGTAGCCTACGAAGCAAACGTCGGGGATAGGGGAACTGGGGAGAGAGGGAAGGACGCTGGCAGCCGCAATATTCCGATTGGCTAATTCGCGCTGGGCGGTAAAGATAGTATTACTATTTAAAATTCTCGTGTGAAGTGAGCCATGCGTAAAAGCGCTCGCCAGTTTTTGTGAATTTATTGACAGTTAACATAATTCGATTACCAGGAAATCGGTGGGCATTTAATGCGAATAGCCCGGTTCTTATCGCAGGCGTTCCTTCCCTTCTGCCCCTCTCCTGTTTCGTGCCCCAAGCTCCCCCCTTCCAATTTTCGCCTGCCATGCAGGCTAGCAGAAATAGACAGAAGACACTCATAAGAAACACAACTTAGAAAAAAAAGAACTAAGTCTGGATCTGAAATTACCGCAGTAAGTTCTTCTTTTTTCTCATTTTGTCTGTATGCGGGGAATGGAATTGAGCGAACAGTCTGTTTTGCGGGATTTGGGGAGCTCCAATAGGATAGAACTTATGCACTCCAAGCTTTCGATCTAAAAAGGTATACCCAACGCCACACAGTTTTATTAAACGAGTAAATAATGGTGACAGGCATTTTAACATTGGTGGTGAGAAGTTCGTCTGCTATGGGCGAAAAGATATCTTCCATCTGGTCAACATTTACTTCAGTTGTAGATATGAGTGCAGTATTTCATAAAAAAAAAATGTTAGCCCAGTCTTGTCAGGATTTGCAATAACAAGTTTGGGATCTTTCACATTCAAACTTTTTGTGATAGTTGTTTGGTATTCCTTTGTTGCTGTTGCTATCACAGTAACAATCTTTATCTCTTGAGGGGAATACCGAGGAAAGTGTTCCTAGTTTGCTGTAGTCTGTTCCCTGAAATAATGTGCCCCCTAAACAATAATTCAATTTTTAGGCACACACTGAAATGCTGTTATGCTGACCGGCTAGAATGAACCAATTTGGCTACTGGAATGTTGATAATGAGATGGCTGGATTAAACTGAGGGCATTCCCAAATAACTGAGCTTTTTTAATAGGGCTATTGGTTAAACTATTAAACTACAGCCCGTTATCTACAGTTCTCAAGAGATAAGTCTTTTTCGACTTAGTTTTAGTTGAATTGGATTTGTAATTAGTTTTTAAGGTGTTAATATTGTCAATGGATTCCTGTACAGACATCTACAAATTTGTGTCATGTGCCATGTTTTACCAGTTCAACCACAGATCATTTTTTTTTTCAATAAAGCCAATATTTATCCAGGGTACCCACATCTTCTCGATAAAATATGCGTTGTATTCCATAGTTTCTTTGAATTCTGGGAAGATGAAAATTGTTCTTATTTTGTGTATTATATGAATGGATATTAAAAGTTTTTCGAAGTATCAAAATTAAAATCGACCAATGCATTGACATATTTATGATTGAGAACATAGCCATGGAGCAGCCTACGAATTAGGCTTTGCCAACCAAGCGCTTCAAGGGCTTGTGTTGGAGAAAAGCTGAGTATGTCAAGGTTGAGAATTATCTTTGCAGCCTTTTGCAACAGTTGAAGATCATCCATGAGAGTGGCATTAAACTTGTCACCCCAGATGGTGTCAGCGTAATCAAATATCCTATAGCTAATTAAGGCATACATTTACTGAGTTTGGTACATTCGTACAGTGTTTATACTGGCAGTGTTTATACCAAGTAAACCAAAGCGTGCTCAAATGAGAGCGATCCCCTGAATTGGGCCAGAGATACACGCAAGAAACCCAGTAAATTTGACTGGCAAGATCAAAGAAAACTTTGGTCTTAACTGCTATTTCTTGTTATATATTTTCATTTTCTCCAGCATTTATATGCAAACTCTTCCTGCGACAATGAAGTCTGGTGAAACACCAACAACAAGGCCGGAAAACAAAAACGGGGAAAACTAGGGAAAAAAGTGGAGAAAAAAGAGACACTTTGCTTTCAGTGTGCATGCCTGAAATAAAAAAAAAAGTGATTAATACTAGCCCCTGAAAGTAGTGCTTTCTGTGTGTACCGGAGCACAGATGACGTAAAACAAAAGGAACAGAGAACGACAATAATACAAGTGCAAAATAAGTCCAAAAATACAATACCTCACAAACAATAGAAGACAATGAGTACCGGTAGACGCAGAAAGACCCCTGAAAGGAAAGGACGCTTTAGTTTTCATGTTGCAAATGACGTTTTGGCTAGTATGGTAGCAATTTGTCTGGACAGCAGTCAAGAAACAGCATCGGCTTCAAATTGCCTTGTTTTGCTTTAATTAGTGAATATGATATGGGTTAAAACTATGTTTTAATATCTGCACTTATTGCATATGCAGGCATGCATTAGTGAATCTGATATCCCACAAGGATTATGGTATTGCGACAATTGCTTGACAAGCTAGCTATAGCTGGTGGATAAACTGCTTTATTGTGACTCACAGTGTACTTTGGAGAAATTGTTGTTTTGTCAGAGAACGGTACAAAATTGGTGATGTACAAGATGCCATTCAATAATAAAAACACTCTGGTCTGTATTCAGTGGTCACTAATTTCTTCAAAGTCTTAAAATCAAAACCTTTAGTGAGGGCTTAGACTTAACATGTCGCCCATATAGGTGTGGGGCTTTTTCTTGATTTTATGTTTTTTTTAAGCTGTCTAAGGGCCTATTCACATGGAGGTGAGGGACCCCGGGTAAGTGAGGTACGCCTACCCGTAGTCAAAAAGAGCTAGCCTTCACATGCAATATTCAGCCCCGTGGCGTTGGAGTGAGGTTTGGATCTGATGAAGCTTTCCGTTTTGTTGTTGTTTCAGGAACAACTTCAGTTTGATTCAGCAGATCAGCTTAATTATCGGACACCATGCTGGTTACCCAACCTTCAGCGTTCACATGGAGAAACCTCACCCCCAGCTAAGCGGGTTACCCAGTCCGGCTGACCGGGCAACCCGCCTCGGTGAGGTACCCCACCTCTCATGTGAACACGATCAAGAAAAAAAAGAGAGATTGTATGGAAAGATTGGTTACCTCACCGAGACGGGGTACCTCACCTTCCCGGGGTCCCCCACCTCCATGTGAACAGGCCCTCGGGGGTGTAGGTGGGTTTTCCAGTGACAAGTGCATTAGGGACCAGCCATTATTCAATAGGGACTAAACTTCGCCAATCAGGTATTATGAGGAAGCTTGTCACCTTCACAAATATGTAACTCTTACGATAAATATTTACCTTATAATTTTTATTTCTCTTGTAGTTTTGTTTTGGCTGAGTAGTTCCGAAATGTTAGTGAAAATTGAAAGAGAAGTCAGCTTCGACACTGACAAACATATCGAAGGAATATATGTTAATGATTTGTCCTAACCAATCATGGTGAGGCTTACATTAGCCTACATTACCTTTTGATCTGTTTTTGACATTGATTGATAGCTAATTCTCAGCCAAGATAAAAGCTACGCGAGAAACTTTCTGTGAGAATTGTGAGTAAACGCTGAGTCGTAAAGAGCTGTAAAAGAAGAATCCAGAGAGTAATAAAAGGCAGTCAACCAAAGAAGGCCAGCACATTGGTTTTATGTAAAGGAGAGAGCTAATCCCCCAAGAAAGTTCTTTTACAATATATATCAAACATAAGGAAGAGTGTTTCATCAGGATATCCAAACACCGAGAAGTGGGTTGAAAAAAACAAGGCACAGCCGAGTGTTTTTTTTTAACCCACTTCGAGGTGTTTGGATGCCTGATGAAACACTCTTCCGAGTGTTTTATCTAGCTTCTCAAACTGATCATTTAATGCAGAGAAAACGAAGGAATAAAATCGCCAAAATACAAGTGACACTGATTAAGGTTATTACAGAGTACCTTCAGATCGAAAATTTATTGAATTTTTTTTTGGCGTCAAAATAAAGTTTACAGAATGAACTTTCATCCCCAAAAAAAATTATCGAAAAATAGTGAAAATTGACGGAGAAATGACGGTATAACTTTTGTGTGCGGAGTTTGTTTATGAGAGCGATATGTTTTTTTTAAGCGCTGTTTTCTCAAAGTTAACTTTTCGCTTGTTGGGGACACTTTATAGAGCTACAATTCAAAGTGAATTTGTTCGATTTTCCTCAAATTTGGACAGAAGCTAGGCTAACATATAATCAACAAAAAACGTGTCAGGGATTTTCTAATTTCCGAAAACGTTTTCGTCAAGAGCCATTTCCGTGCGATCATTCCAATTTTTTTCGTCCCTTTTTCGAAAATATTCTGTAACTTTTCACTGCAATTGAATATGGGAAATCGCCGACACGTTTTTTTAGCGCTTCGTGTCCGGAAACCCGAGAACAAATCAAATTAGCAAAATACAATAATCGCTTTGAGTAATGGCGTTTTAAAGCTGATTCGGACGTTCTTATCGGAGCGATAAGGTAATCGGCTTTCCAGAAACCGGGGCCAAGAGTTCCGGATTCCGGATTCCGGATTCCGGATTCCGGATTCCCCATTCCGAATGCTTGTTTCCAAGAGTTAGGCTTCCCTTCATTCACATGTTATTCCCGAGATGCAAATAAGTTGCGGGGTATTCTGCAGTTTAGCCATTTATTTTGTATACAGCAAGAAAGTCCTTTAAATAACTTATCCTTAAATTATGTTTTTCTACTGAGGTGCGTATACAAACCTTAAAAATATCACATAATGGTAAAGTTTAAAACAAAGCGAGGCGCTTACGCTTTTGTTTATATGCAAATTTCATTCACTTGATTCAAGAGTTAATTTTAATGTTCGCCATAAACTTTAATTCATGTTCAAGGGTTCTATTTACAAAAATTATGGCTCCGGCTAAGTGAGTTAAATGACTCTTTTCTCTTCAGAGACTCCAGTCTGTCGAGCTATAAATGCAAATATTCAACTTGCACACTTGGGAGAATGTGGTGTGATTTACTTTATTTGCATTATTTATTGACATTATGTTCCAGTCTTACTCCTTTACCTTTCTCGCAACAAACAAACTGCAGTCGGTCAATGTTTCTATTTGGAAGTCTTCGCAGTTCTGAGGATTATTTTATCCAAAATGGCGAGCTTCTTAGACCGGATTACGTCGCATGGGGCAACAGCAAAGCCTCTTACTCAAGAGCAAGCGGCAAGGAGCGTATTAGTGTCGAATATAGCGCCACAGACTGCAGATGAAAATATTGTTATTCATTTCCAGATGGCAAAGAATGGCGGAGGGGAGATCGATCATGTACACTTTATGAATGGTCTCAATGAAGGAACAGCCGTCATAACTTTTGAAAGCAAAGAAGGTTTGTCTATATCTTGTTTTGGCGGTTGCCAAAAGTAACACAACAAAATTCTACTCTGAAAAGTAGTATGGCGTAGTACTTCCGGCTTCGTTTTGGTTGAAGTATTAAAGCAAAAGCTTTTATTCGGGTAATGTATTCGACTTTGCAATTTAGTTTGCAAAGTTTGCTAATTATTTAAGGTGGCTCCCAACAGTTTCCAGCACTTTTCAAGACTTAGAATTTGACGGGTCATTATGACCACTTTTTATCAGTTGATGCTACAATCATGATATCAAACAAATGCCCAATGATTGGTGAACACGTTGTTATCATTTTTGTGACACAATATATTACTATAGCAACAGTATAACGTGCTGTTAGTTTAATGTTAGTTTAAGCGTTAATAACTCAAAAAAATGACTCGGTGAACCCCATTTTTTATTGTCGAATTTTGATCAGTAGGATAAGATGCAACTTTTGGCAAAGTTTAAAAACATTCTGTAAGAGGGGTTCAGAGCCACCTTAAATTTTCGAAAAATTAAGGTGGCTCTGAACCCTTTGCAAATGTGTAGAAGATTAGGAGCCTAGTGATATCGACTATAGCACCGCAGACTTCAGATGAAGCCGGCTATTCCCATCGATTTCTATTTTTATAGCTAGGTTGGCGTGTTCTGTCATATTCACGACTATTTTATCAGTGGAAACTATAAGATTTTCACCAAAACGTATTAACGGTGTAGTTGTGGTAGAAATTAGTGCGAAGTACTTCGAGGTGAAAAAGCGCCTTGCAAAACTTCCAACTGGCTTCGAGTCACCTCGGCTAACGTATTGTTGTACCCAATTCAAACCTTCTGGGAATAGGATCCTTTGTTCACAGTATTTCCATATAATTTCCATGTCAATGCTTCATTGATATGGAAATCGATGACGAACAAAGAGTTCTAATTCCAAAAGGTTTGAATTGGGTACAACAATGCGTTAGCCGAATTTGTCTATTAATCACGGAGAAATATAGTGCGCATTGATTTGAAATCATTACTTAACTTAACAAAGACGTCTTCGTCACCTTGGACGCTATTTTGATTGTTGCACAGCGGGCTCGCTTAAACGCAGCAGTTACGTGGATGAGTGCATGCGTGAGAGGCCAAACAAGTTTGCAAACTTGTTTTACCGGTTCAAAGTTAATTTATTCGTCCATGGCGCTGGACGGCGTCTCGATCAAAGGAACTCGCAGTAATTTCTCTCTCGTTCGGCGTAGCTCGGCGTTGGAGAATCCACTGCTCGCAGGGTACGAGTCACCTTAACCAAGCTGGTTTCTGAAGCAGGTTTCCAGATTGGATCAAAGGCTCTTAGCTACTAAGCCAACTCGTGAATATGAAACGCTATAAATAGATTTCTTCACCCAAAAATTCAAAGCGGCGGGACGTTTTACATGAAGCTTATGTTATTTACGAAAATGAAAATATACAACATAATCACGTACCCAGATCTCACTCGTGCTTGTACTATACTGAAATGTGAGATCTGGTAAACTTCGATATAAGGCCATTTTTCATTGGTTATCTGTAAAACGAATGCCCATTTTAATATGCTCTGTGATTGGCTCTTTCCTTCACCCTTCTAGTGATGCGTTTTTTTTCACACTACGGAGTATGAAAACATGTAAATATGGACCCTCCAAGAAAATTACCGTGCAACGTTTCGACAACTAGATGCCGCTTGTGTGGGGACAATAGTTAGAAAATTGTATTTACTTCAATCCAGGTAAAGAGGATTATCTTAAAAGATGCGGAGTTTCCGTGACATAAACCGACGACCTTCCATAGTTATGTGGTAGATATTGTTACGACAAGCTAATGCGTCAGTTAAACAAAAACATCGAAGCATTTTTAGCGACTTGTAGAAAGTAGCCTACGAAGCAAACGTCGGGGATAGGGGAACTGGGGAGAGAGGGAAGGACGCTGGCAGCCGCAATATTCCGATTGGCTAATTCGCGCTGGGCGGTAAAGATAGTATTACTATTTAAAATTCTCGTGTGAAGTGAGCCATGCGTAAAAGCGCTCGCCAGTTTTTGTGAATTTATTGACAGTTAACATAATTCGATTACCAGGAAATCGGTGGGCATTTAATGCGAATAGCCCGGTTCTTATCGCAGGCGTTCCTTCCCTTCTGCCCCTCTCCTGTTTCGTGCCCCAAGCTCCCCCCTTCCAATTTTCGCCTGCCATGCAGGCTAGCAGAAATAGACAGAAGACACTCATAAGAAACACAACTTAGAAAAAAAAGAACTAAGTCTGGATCTGAAATTACCGCAGTAAGTTCTTCTTTTTTCTCATTTTGTCTGTATGCGGGGAATGGAATTGAGCGAACAGTCTGTTTTGCGGGATTTGGGGAGCTCCAATAGGATAGAACTTATGCACTCCAAGCTTTCGATCTAAAAAGGTATACCCAACGCCACACAGTTTTATTAAACGAGTAAATAATGGTGACAGGCATTTTAACATTGGTGGTGAGAAGTTCGTCTGCTATGGGCGAAAAGATATCTTCCATCTGGTCAACATTTACTTCAGTTGTAGATATGAGTGCAGTATTTCATAAAAAAAAAATGTTAGCCCAGTCTTGTCAGGATTTGCAATAACAAGTTTGGGATCTTTCACATTCAAACTTTTTGTGATAGTTGTTTGGTATTCCTTTGTTGCTGTTGCTATCACAGTAACAATCTTTATCTCTTGAGGGGAATACCGAGGAAAGTGTTCCTAGTTTGCTGTAGTCTGTTCCCTGAAATAATGTGCCCCCTAAACAATAATTCAATTTTTAGGCACACACTGAAATGCTGTTATGCTGACCGGCTAGAATGAACCAATTTGGCTACTGGAATGTTGATAATGAGATGGCTGGATTAAACTGAGGGCATTCCCAAATAACTGAGCTTTTTTAATAGGGCTATTGGTTAAACTATTAAACTACAGCCCGTTATCTACAGTTCTCAAGAGATAAGTCTTTTTCGACTTAGTTTTAGTTGAATTGGATTTGTAATTAGTTTTTAAGGTGTTAATATTGTCAATGGATTCCTGTACAGACATCTACAAATTTGTGTCATGTGCCATGTTTTACCAGTTCAACCACAGATCATTTTTTTTTTCAATAAAGCCAATATTTATCCAGGGTACCCACATCTTCTCGATAAAATATGCGTTGTATTCCATAGTTTCTTTGAATTCTGGGAAGATGAAAATTGTTCTTATTTTGTGTATTATATGAATGGATATTAAAAGTTTTTCGAAGTATCAAAATTAAAATCGACCAATGCATTGACATATTTATGATTGAGAACATAGCCATGGAGCAGCCTACGAATTAGGCTTTGCCAACCAAGCGCTTCAAGGGCTTGTGTTGGAGAAAAGCTGAGTATGTCAAGGTTGAGAATTATCTTTGCAGCCTTTTGCAACAGTTGAAGATCATCCATGAGAGTGGCATTAAACTTGTCACCCCAGATGGTGTCAGCGTAATCAAATATCCTATAGCTAATTAAGGCATACATTTACTGAGTTTGGTACATTCGTACAGTGTTTATACTGGCAGTGTTTATACCAAGTAAACCAAAGCGTGCTCAAATGAGAGCGATCCCCTGAATTGGGCCAGAGATACACGCAAGAAACCCAGTAAATTTGACTGGCAAGATCAAAGAAAACTTTGGTCTTAACTGCTATTTCTTGTTATATATTTTCATTTTCTCCAGCATTTATATGCAAACTCTTCCTGCGACAATGAAGTCTGGTGAAACACCAACAACAAGGCCGGAAAACAAAAACGGGAAAACTAGGGAAAAAAGTGGAGAAAAAAGAGACACTTTGCTTTCAGTGTGCATGCCTGAAATAAAAAAAAAAGTGATTAATACTAGCCCCTGAAAGTAGTGCTTTCTGTGTGTACCGGAGCACAGATGACGTAAAACAAAAGGAACAGAGAACGACAATAATACAAGTGCAAAATAAGTCCAAAAATACAATACCTCACAAACAATAGAAGACAATGAGTACCGGTAGACGCAGAAAGACCCCTGAAAGGAAAGGACGCTTTAGTTTTCATGTTGCAAATGACGTTTTGGCTAGTATGGTAGCAATTTGTCTGGACAGCAGTCAAGAAACAGCATCGGCTTCAAATTGCCTTGTTTTGCTTTAATTAGTGAATATGATATGGGTTAAAACTATGTTTTAATATCTGCACTTATTGCATATGCAGGCATGCATTAGTGAATCTGATATCCCACAAGGATTATGGTATTGCGACAATTGCTTGACAAGCTAGCTATAGCTGGTGGATAAACTGCTTTATTGTGACTCACAGTGTACTTTGGAGAAATTGTTGTTTTGTCAGAGAACGGTACAAAATTGGTGATGTACAAGATGCCATTCAATAATAAAAACACTCTGGTCTGTATTCAGTGGTCACTAATTTCTTCAAAGTCTTAAAATCAAAACCTTTAGTGAGGGCTTAGACTTAACATGTCGCCCATATAGGTGTGGGGCTTTTTCTTGATTTTATGTTTTTTTTAAGCTGTCTAAGGGCCTATTCACATGGAGGTGAGGGACCCCGGGTAAGTGAGGTACGCCTACCCGTAGTCAAAAAGAGCTAGCCTTCACATGCAATATTCAGCCCCGTGGCGTTGGAGTGAGGTTTGGATCTGATGAAGCTTTCCGTTTTGTTGTTGTTTCAGGAACAACTTCAGTTTGATTCAGCAGATCAGCTTAATTATCGGACACCATGCTGGTTACCCAACCTTCAGCGTTCACATGGAGAAACCTCACCCCCAGCTAAGCGGGTTACCCAGTCCGGCTGACCGGGCAACCCGCCTCGGTGAGGTACCCCACCTCTCATGTGAACACGATCAAGAAAAAAAAGAGAGATTGTATGGAAAGATTGGTTACCTCACCGAGACGGGGTACCTCACCTTCCCGGGGTCCCCCACCTCCATGTGAACAGGCCCTCGGGGGTGTAGGTGGGTTTTCCAGTGACAAGTGCATTAGGGACCAGCCATTATTCAATAGGGGAGGGTGGGGAACTATTGGGAAGACGGTCACATAATTTTGAGTGCCAATTTGGGAAGAGCCACCATCTTTGATATTTTTGTCCAAATATACCTCAAGAGTCTCAAATCCCTCACCAGAGTAGAAACTTTTGAAAGATGTTAGTCTGGTTGTTGTTAATAGTAAAAATACACTTTTAGATTTTTCAGTGCTGATGATGTCAGATGTAGACTGATAGTCCTACATAGTACCCCGGACAGAACAATTGAGGATTGGTATTTTTATTAATTATATAAAATCAAGAGACACATTTTTCTCAATTCCTATTTTATTACATAAATAATGAAATTCCACATATGGGTTTTTTTTTCGTAACAAGAAGTTCATTCGTTTTGTTTTTACGGCACTTCCAAATATGGACAGTTAAATGACATAAAATGAAAATCACGTGATTTCGCGGAAAGCACATGTCACACAATGAACGAGTTTGTTGTTTGGTTCGGATTGCTGTACAAATTCGGTATTTTCTGTTTTATTCTCGCCAATCTGAATGGTAAAATTGGTGAAAACAAGCATTTAAAGTTTTCGTGGCCACTGATAAACCTCAGCATCTCCCGATTGTCGCCGTCGAAAGACTCGTTTTGCCACTCTGTCGTTCTCCCATCGGGAGATATTTTGTCTAATATTTGTTTGCAAATATAAAATTTCTCAATTGAAATATAATAATTCTTCAGCAGATAGGTTTTCTTGTCTTCAGCATTGCACAATAGCCATATAACTGAGATTTGAAAATAATCACCCATCGCCATCATAGGCGTACAGACCGGAGGGGCTGGGGGGGGGGGGGGGGGGGGGCTGCGAGATTCTGGAAGCCGAGCAGAAAATGTACGCGAGTTTTCGTCGTGAGCGCTGATAAGGCTACATGACTGTTTCAGAAATGCTGGGGACTGCACGAGAATGATCTATTTGATATGTTTCCAGAGTTTTCTAATGTGGTACATATCCTTGCAGTGATACCTGCTACATCGTGTTCTGCAGAGCGATCATTCAGTACGTTGCGCAGATTGAAAACTTACCTCCGCAGCACCATGGGGCAACAACGTGTCAGTAACATCGCACTTATTAACATCAAAGGGCATATGCCAACTCTGAAGTCAACATTGACACTTTTAACGTGTTTTATGAGCTCATATGATAGATTCATATGTAAGAATATTTTCACTTCATATGTAGCCTATGTTAGTGCATCTTATGACCCTCGTTTCTTTTCGACTGTTTTGTAAAAATTTGGGTAACTTGCGAGAATGTTTTGGGCAAATGGTTCACCGCTTCCCCTGGCAAAAAAAATGCTCGTACGCCTATGTCGCCACTTGTGTCCACAGTGTGTCTCAAGTGAAAATTATGTTAATAACATATGAAGACTGTTTAATAAATTCGGACAAAAACCTTCATTATGATTGCTTTTTTACGCAGCCTGCCACTGACATTTATAATTATGACAACTTTTTTCAGTGACCTAGATCATGCATCATTGGCTTCCAGGTCACGTTAATCGTTTCTCTCATAAACGCAAAAGTTATATAAAATTATTGTAATTATATATTACATGACTTGTTATCAATAAGCATTATAATTATTAATTCTTATTACTATTATCAGTAAATATTTATTTATTATTAATTAATTTTTGTTTACATCACTTACTAGCCGCAGAAAGAGTATTGGAATATTCTCATATACTTGGAGAATCAAAATTGAGGCTTCGACAATTCACCACAAAAGACTCCCCTGAGGTAAAAGGAAGTTATAGAGAGTAATTTACCAAACAAAGAAATATATTCAGAGCATAGGTAATCGAGGGACTGGTTAAGAAAGCTTGCAGACTTCAATGGCGATGACAACGGAGTAAAGGAGTTACAATTTATGTTGAACTGTACTTGACTGTGCACATCTTCGTTTTTCGATCACATACTATGACTGTATAACTTAATGGCAACATTTCCATTGGTCAGTTGCTCGAACAAAAGTTCAAGATCTATTGTGGTTGCGCACTGTCAAGGCCGAAAAACGATAATAAAAACATGGAACAAAGACATTTCTCAGATTCATAACCATTGCGCTTTATCAACTATGTTCAGAGGCAGTAAAAATAAGTAATCTTCAGTAAGAGGAAGCAGATTAATTTCTGCTTGAACTGGGTAAACCTGTGACAATGTCATCAATGTATTCTCAAAAAAGGAGCAAAGTTGGAAAGAATACCAACTCAAAAACAACGTGAACTTGTCAAAGGCTTCCAAAGAATTTCGTACAAACGAGGTATGATGCTAAATTTTGAGCTGGTAACGTAACAGGCATAAGGCCTATTGTGCAGGATTTATTGCTCCTACCAAAATGATAAACTAGTGTCACCTGGGAAGCCGTAACATTTGTGTAAAAATTATTTGTCTAATGCACGCTGCTGAATGTTTGACTATGTACAGTTAATTCAGCCGTCCTTCCTTTGAAATTTTGGGCTCTACCCGGGTCTTCTTATAGTTTTATAAGTTGAAACCGTTCAATAAGACTGAAAGGATCACAAATCTACTAGGTCAACTGGCTGGTAGCAATGATATTCGTACCCACGCGGTAAGGTTCAGAGGTTTTGATGTTCGAAATGTCGGCTTTTGCAGAATTTAGTCTGTAGAAAGTGTGGAAAGGTTTTACGTGATTCAGGT
Source organism: Cladopsammia gracilis (assembly GCA_022457155.1). Taxonomy (NCBI): domain Eukaryota; kingdom Metazoa; phylum Cnidaria; class Anthozoa; order Scleractinia; family Dendrophylliidae; genus Cladopsammia; species Cladopsammia gracilis. Next base: position 696,290 of record JAJGOT010000321.1, read on the forward strand.
CTGGTGCCACTGACCTTTTGCGAATTTGATCACTTTCCGGTTGCCTATTTATGTATTTATAATTGGATTGCATCTTTCTTACCTTTTTAAAGGTTACAGATTTTAAAGGTTACAGATTTCGGTTTACAAGTTTCTACGCACAAGCGTAGTAGACACAAAATTTCCGAGTTGCTTTTTGTCTCGTTATCAGAGCGAGGCTTGGTGCACAACCTTTCATGTGAAAATTAGCTTTATTTACATGTGAATGAAAACTAATTTTCATATGAAAGGTTGTGCACCAAGCCTCGCTTTGATAACGAGACAAAAAGCAACTCGGAAAGGGCCTATTCCGACCTTCCAACATATTTTACCTCCCTGTATAGTCAAAATGACTCGGAATGGATGCATGTTAGTCCGTGACATGCCTCACTCCCTCAGATTGCGACCTGGATGGTACGGGGGTAGAAAGTAATTTTCATGTCTGAGAGTGTTATCAAAACGAAAACCTTTCCCTTGTACCTTGTCAGTGCTGCCGAAGTGATTTAATTTGCATGTTTTTTTTTTTTTTGCAAGTGAATTGCAGATTAGCTCCCGGTGAAACCTATATATTATATGATTTTAACTTGGATAGTAAGAAACTTTGAAAATAATGTATTATAACCAAAATAATGGATCCAACCCGCGATTTTATGAAAGAGCCCACCGTGCTTCTCACAGATAGCAGTTTTGTAGTTATACGATCAGTTAACTGTGTTATTATTTCTTTCCCTTTTAGCAGTTTTTACAGCAAGTACTAGAGGCGCCTAAGCAAGGTCGATCATTTGCACAACGTTTAAGTGAAGTTCTGGACAATGGAGTGAAATTGTCTTTATACCAGGGAGATATCACCGATGAGCGGGTAGATGCCATTGTTATTGAAGCCAACGAGAGGCTTCAGCACGTCAGTGGTGTGGCAGCTGCTATAGTGAATAAAGGGGGTCGTCACATACAAGATGACTCCGATGAGTTAATAAAACGGCATGGACCGCTTGATGTGGGCGGAGCTGCTCATACTACGGGAGGCAATCTCCCATGTCGTTATGTTATACATACAGTTGGTCCCAGATGGATGGAACATGGACGAGAAAAAAGCATTTCCCTCCTCCATCGAGCTTGTGTGGAAAGTCTTCGCTGTGCATCGCAATTACAGCTTTCATCGATTGCTCTAACGGCCATCAGCTCTGGTTTTTTTCGCATGCCGAAGGATATCTGTGCTGGAGCCATGTTTAACGCGGTGGAGGAGTTTAGCTCCAGTAATGATGCAGAATTCAGTACTCTCCGTGACGTGCGCATCGTTATTACTGATGAACCAACAGTAAGCGCCTTCCAGAAAGAGTTTGTTAAACGCTACCTTTCCCAAGAGGCGCCGCAAGAAACAGTGACCACCCAAACACGCCCATCCGATCAGCGTAGAACAACTACTCCGACCCCTAACTCTAAACTTGATGTGGGTAAATCAAAAGGTAATGATTCATTTGTTTTAGTGGATCAAACACAGAGTGGCCATGCACACTACACCCTCCGATGGGTAACAAGAAGAAAACAACGATATAGACTAATAATAACAAAGATATTTTAACAGGAAGCCCAGGTCACAAATGTGGTTTTCAGTGGGGTCCTGCATGAAATAAATTACAGAATAATAAAATGCCTAAATAATGACAGCCTTTGCTGCAGATTCACCAACAACGTTTTCTTCACAGTTTGCAGACCGCTTAAGTAATCATGATGTGTTGTCTTATCCTTGTACTCGATATCATAACTAATTTTATCGGGGGTGGAAGCGGAATAATTGGATCTCACTTATTCATTATTCCTTTCATTTTTTTCGAGGTTATTCATTATTCATTTTTAAATTTTTCTCGTTATTCATTATTCCGTATTCGAGTTTTTTAGGCAGTTTCTAACTTGCAATTTTTGTGAAATAGAAGATTTTCACTTTAGTTACAGCCATGCTCCGTCACGCGTGACCAGTATTTTTGAAAATTGAATGGAGTTCTCAAGATTACGCGTCGGTTTTGAAAATTCATTCCGAGATTCGGAATTTCCGTGAGAATTTTACCGCATTTTCGGAGACAAAGAGCAAAAGAATATTATTTTGTTTGAAATGTTACATATCCGAACAATATTAGGTCTTTTATGCGTGCAGCGAAGTTATTTTCCGTTAATTCGTGACTTTCAAAGTGTTTTCCAGGCACAGAGATCTTCAAGGTTTCATTCAAATCTCGGACGTTACAAAGAAATATTAAAATGTTCATTTCATTCTCTAGATTACTGGTCACGCGTGACGGAGCATGGCTGTAAAATATGATTTAAGGTGGTTCCCAACAGTTTCCAGCACTTTCCAGCACTTTCCAATCATGATATCAAATGAATGCCCAATGATTGGTGAACACGTTGTTATCATTTTTGTAACACAATACGTTACTATAGCAACAGTATAGCTTGCTGAAAACACCCTTGAGTTTAGCTTTAAGTGTTAATAACTCAAAAATGACTAGGTGAACCCCATTTTTTATTTTCTAATTTTGATCAGTAGGATAAGATGCAACTTTTGGCAAATTTTAAAAAGTTATTTAAGAGGGGTTCAGAGCCACCTTAAATTTTCGAAAATTCAAGGTGGCTCTGAACCCCACCTACAGAATTTTTTTAAACTTTGCCAGAAGTTGCATCTTATCCTACTGATCTAAATTCGATAATAAAAAGGGGTTTACCGAGTCATTTTTGAGTTATTGACACTTAAAGCTAAATGTTTTCAGCACGTTATACTGTTGCTATAGTAACATAAAGTGTCACAAAAATGATAACAACGTGTTCACCAGTCACTGGGCATTCGTTTGATATCATGATTGGAGCATCAACTGATAAACAGTGGTTTTAATGACCCATCAAAATCTAAGTCTTGGAAAGTGATGGAAACTGTTGGGAGCCACCTTAATTACCGTATTTATTGATTTAACTCCAGACTGGGGTTTATTTAGAACTCAGCCTTATAGACGTGGCATTTATTCTTATATACTGTACACTAAACTAAAATGTACACTGAACATCGACACAATGACACCGACTTCTCGACTTCGTCTCTTATTAAAAACTTAGATACAAAAAAGTTATTGCGAATGCTGTACTGAGTGGTTTGTTGAACTGTTCAGTATACGCTCCGTCGTTTCTTCAAAACTAGACCTGATATATACGGTGTTCATTTCAACCCAGCATTTATTCTTGATTTATTTCTGGCACGGGAAAGAGAATATGCGGTAACGTTCATTTGGGTTTGGTCGGTTTTTCATAAGGACTCAAATGTCGACAAAAAAAACTTGCTTAGCTGATAAATCAAAGCTAATAGTATTTATTTCTCAATAAATTCAAACAATATTACGACAATCAATATTCCAGCATATACAGTCAACTCTCTCTTAACGATCTCTCTCTTAAGCAACCACTTCCCGTAAGCGACCACTTTGTAAAGTAACTATTTACACGAATACAATCAACTCGAACTACCACTCTCTTAAGCGACCACTTTTTCTTGCACTAAGGGTGGTCGCTTAAGGACGTTCGCGCCCATTGCTTCTGCGCATTTTTTCGCGCATGTCACGCAAACGTTAAAAGTCCATGAAATATCAACAAGAACGTATCCAACGCAAACTTTTTTCCACTTTATAGTAAGGAACGTAAAGAGCGTGTAGTATC
>JAJGOT010000321.1:702500-770000 GCA_022457155.1 Cladopsammia gracilis
TTTCCCCCACATTGTTTAACCGCGAGGAACTCAGTTTTAGGTTTAGGCTTAGGATAAGGCTCACATTCAGCCAGTTAATCAACACCCATGCTTTCGTGAGTTTTAGAGCTTTTAACATTTCATTTTTTACTTGAATTACAACGATTATCTGGCTCCAATTGGGAAAAGAAGATAAAGACTTTTTTAAGTTACCGATAGAGGTAAATAGGAGCTAAATAAGTTACCGTTAGCTTACATTCTTGTTTGTCGAAAAACAGGTGTTTTCGTTTTTTACCCGAAGTATCCTGAGACATCCTTGCCATCTCTCCTGTTAATGACTTTTCCTTTGTAATAGACCCCAGTAACATTTTAATGTTTTTTTTTTAGATGCTGCAGAAACGTCTTACACGACAGAAACATACCCTGTTCAGGTAAGCGAGATGTGATAACATGCCTGGAACTCTCGCTAAAAACAATACGATTTCAAACTGTTTATACAAAGCCAATTTGGTCATTTTGTTTGACGAAAAAGCAGTGTTTAGCAAACTTGTAGGCATCTTAGAAAGCTTTTAAAACTTTTAATTGGCCTTTTCTTTACCCAAAAAATGTTTTGCTGCTTTCTCGATCCCCAAGTCTGATTTTTTACAACTCAAGGGTACGCAGACTCCGGGACGATATAGTTAACTTGAGCAGCTCTGCAGCTTGTAGATATATACAGCTGTTTGATTAAACGTTGTCATTGATCGGTCTCATCCCTACGCGACCAGACCGAAAAGGATTATGGGGAGAAATCAATTCACATTCAATAACTGCACATTATCAAAATACGGAACGTCCTTATCGAAGCGACTCTGGTTGTCTTTGCGTAACACGCGAAGACAAACATGAGTTTTGTTCTCCGTTGTAAACGCGATATAGAATAATTAATCATGCATTTTAATTCACCCATACTCCCTTTCGGTCTGGTCGCGTAGGGGTAAGACCGATCAGTGACAACGTTTAATCAAACAGCTGTATACTCTTAATTAAGGTCTTGGGTGATACTTGGCCATAAATAAATTCAAAAGGCCAAATTTTGGTAGGTGTGGTACTTTTAAAAGCTATATATCTTGGCAGTTGGAAACCCATTCCGCTAAAACTTTAAAGATATATCGAGGAATGATGGAAGTACACCATTTATGGCAATGGTTTTGCCCATTAAAGCGGAAAATTATTAAAACGGGATTTTGTGTCCAGAACGTTTTTCTCCTCGAGAAGAACATGAAATATTATTATACTACAATGTAGATAAATTTAAGAGTAAAATCCTCAACTATGTTATCTTCCAAGTAATATATTAAGTATATGGTGTATGTGCTGATATCGTATAGGATGTAATTTAGCTATTATATTAGATAATATTTTATGTTAGTTTATCTTTTCTGTTCTCGAAAATATTAGCTTTGTGAGCTACTTTGAAATTCGAGTGTGTATAAAGTACAGTATTCGAAGCGATCGCGATCGTATCAGTAAACGACGCGATTTTAGTGTAATGTAAATAAAACCGTATTGTGTATCAAAACGACAGGGTTTTGGTAACGGTCTCAAAGTTTATCGTGTCAATAGAGGATGTTACTAAAACGGGGAACGGGGAATGGGGAATGGGGAATGGGGAATGGGGAATGGGGAACGGGGAATGGGGAATGGGAAATTGAAAATGGGAAATTGAAAATGGGAAATTGAAAATGGGAAATTGAATTTTTTTTTAGATTAATTGTTTATAATGCGGAATAATTTTTTTCATCGGCGATTATCGATATCCACGCTTTTTTTAAAAAAAAATAAAAGAAAAGGAATAAATTGAAGATAATGGATCCGAGGAACTTTCGTGAAAAAAAAAAACCATTAATAAATAAATAAATAAATAAATAAAAATAAACTTTACTTATCAAGGCAAAAAACGTTTTTTCTTTCCACTTGTCCATTGGACAAGTGCCACTCAGATTTTGGTTGTCGGAAAGTGAAATTCGCTCGTTCAAAGAATGAGTCAATTAAAAAAAGAATAAATTAAAAATGTAGCGGTAAAACAAATTTTATAACCTACTAGATCTTTTGTGTTTATTTCTAAATAACAACTTTATGATATCGGTCACCGTCGGGTATTAGCGTTATACAACGCAGAACATTTCGTTCTCCTCGTTAAATTCAACCCAGGGGGGTTCTTTTTTCCCAAGCTGGCTGAAATTTCCGAATTCTGCGTTCATAGTTTATCAGTTTTTCACTTTTAGAATTTTGGTTTTTGGTGGATTCAGATTTTTGTTTACTACCTATCTTCCACAGATGAAGCAGATTCACTGATATCGTGTAAACTGGCAATGAAGCTTAGCATCTGATATGATTTCATTTCGCAGTTTTTTTTTTCTTTTGTGGTCGCGTGGAAATGCAAGTGTCATGCTCCAGTGCCTTTCACTGAAATGCGTAGATCGAATGTTTACTTGTGAAATTATAAACTTTTACACGCCAAAAAATTCTCAGAAAATGGGTAAGTTTACGAGTAAAAAGAAACAGAAATTCGCGGAAACCAGGTTAGTTTACAAAGTCCGGAGATGCTTGGGAAACTCTACTCAGTGAAAAACAAGACAAATTTCTCCCTGTTAATACTATAGGCCTTATCACGGTTTTTCCAAAATTTTATATGGGCCCGATAGAAAAAAATCCATCAACACTGCTGGGAAAAGCATCTCAAAATTAGTAAAGTGGCCGAGTTTAAAAGCGATATCTTGTAAAGTAATGGAGATATAGCTCCGCAAAGTCGGCAAATTTCACATACGTTTGTATCGCGCGGCCAAATTTCTTGCCTACCGGTAGGCAAGAAATTTGGCGCCAAAATAAAAGGAAAAGAATAAATTGATGATAACGGGAGAAGTGGCCCATTTCGAGAGGGTGGCTCCGAGGAACTTTCGTGAAAAAAAAAATAAATAAATAAATAAAAATAAACTTAACTTATATCAGCAAAGTAACTCGCCAGCGGTCAAAAGCTGCTAAAAGAAATTTTAACACCCGAAGTTAAGCTTATAATTATAAAAATAGCATTTGTTAGCGATTCTCGCGCTCGACTCCGTACAAGTCACTTCCCAAACATTTTTTTTTAGTTTATAGCTGTAGCACTGATGTTTATTCAACGTTTTTTCAAAAATTCATTCCGTTTCAAGTCAATCTGCTCAATGTATTCGATTTATACTACGCTATCCTTGTTTAGTCGGCAGACGTTTACCATTATAACCGTTTATTTGTAGTTAGGATTTTTCTGACCGCTTGGCACTCTACGCAAATTTTGACATCATTAGACTTAGAATTTTGCGTAGGGTGCCGAGCGTAAAGAAAAATTCGCACTACAAATAGACAACTATAATCGTAAACGTCTCAGCCGACTAAACAAGGATAGCGTACTATAAATCGAATACATGAGTAGATTGACTTAAAATTGGTAATACTTACAGACTGCTGGTCATGGAGTATTTTTGCTTTGAACATTTGTTCAAAACGTGGATAGCGCTATCCATCGAATAAATCACTATCCGGTGGATAGCGCAATGGGTTTTGTTAACGTTTATCGACTGGATAGTGATTTATCCGGTGGATAGCGCTATCCACTCTTTGAACAACTGGGGTCAGTGCTACAGCTATAAACTAAAAAAAAATGTTTTCACCAAAGTGAAGTGAATACGGAGTCGAGTACGAGAATTGCTAACAAATGCTATTTTATAATTATAAGCTTCGGGTGTTAAAATTTCTTTTAGCAGCTTTTAACCGCTGATGAGTTACTTTGCTGCTATAAGTTAAGTTTATTTTTATTTATTTATTAATTAATTTTTTTTTCATGAAAGTTCCTCGGAACCACCCCCTCGAAATGGGCCACTTCTCCCGTTATCATCAATTTATTCTCTTCCTTTTATTTTGGCGCAGAACGTTTTAAAAAAAAGCGTGGATATCGATAATCGCCGCTGAAAAAAAATTTATTCCGCATTATAAACAATCTAAAAAAAAATCAGTTTCCCATTTTCAATTTCCCATTTCAATTTCCCATTCCCCATTCCCCATTCCCCGTTTTAGTAACATCCTGTCAATAGATGGCTGAACCGATTTTTTCGGAAGAAACTTTCTACTTTCGGGAGTTTCGAGAAACGGACCCAGGAGCCGTTTTTCGAAAGTCACTGAATTGTTCGGGCCCAGAAAGCTATTTTATGGTACAATGTATACAGAAATATTCTAATTTCGTTTGTTTTTATTAAATGCTAGGCAATAAATAAATAAGTTAACGAAACATTAATCGAGCTGGTTTGCGGACTAAACATTGCACCACCATTTTCAAATATAGCTCTGGGCCCGAAAAGTCGGGACTTTTGAGAAACCGGCGGGCCCAAGGACCGCATCGAAAGCGATGCCGTCACAAATGAAACTGCGTTCATGTAAAGACTGCCTTAAATTATTATTATTATTATTATTATTATTATTATTATTATTATTATTATTATTATTACAGAAAAAGAAAGAAAAAGAAGAACAAGACAGAATGCAAAATGATCTTGCGCAGCTGCGCAAAACGCTCGATGACAAGGCACGATCCGCTGTAGATGAACTACAGAGAGCATTAAGAGAACAGCAACAAGCAAGAGCTGCTGTGGAAGAAGAGTTGAACCAAGCAAGAATCGGTTATACCAAGCTTGAGGAAAGATTACAGAATGAACAGTTGTCATATCAATCTATCCAACATGATCTTCAATCAAAAGAAAACGTGATAAGAGAGCAAAAGAGTCGTCTGGAAGAAGAGAATCAGCAGAAAACAGCTTTGGAAGAAAGTTTGAGACGTTTGGAGCGACGAATGGAAGAAGACAGAAACAGTTACCTGTCCACCGAGAGGGAACTGCGATCAGCCGTGTCTGCAGCTGATCATCGATTGCAAGAGGAAAATCAGCAGAAAACAGCTTTGGAAGAAAGCCTAAGAAACCTGGAACAACGAATGGAAGAAGAAAGAAATAGTCATTTGTCCACCGAGAGGGAACTGCGATCAGCCGTGTCTGCAGCTGATCATCGATTGCAGGAAGAGAATCAGCAGAAAATAGCTTTGGAAGAAAGCCTAAGAAACCTGGAACAACGAATGGAAGAAGAAAGAAATAGTCACTTGTCCACCGAGAGGGAACTGCGATCGGATGTGTCTGCAGCTGGTCATCGATTGCAAGAAGAAAATCAGCAGAAAACAGCTTTGGAAGAAAGGTTAAGAAGCTTGGAGCAACGAATGGAAGTAGAAAGAAACAGTCACTTGTACACCGAGAGGGAACTGCGATCGGCTGTGTCTGCAGCAGAAAATGCGTTGGCTGAGTACATGCGTCATCAGTCACGTGACTGGATCATCCAGCGAGAAGAGGTTGTTTTGAATGAAAAGATTTTAGGCAAAGGGGCCTGGGGCAATGTGCGTGTGGGCAAGTTTCGTGGTTGCCAAGTTGCTGTTAAAGAAATCCACGACCTGATTCTATCGGATTATAATCGTGAACTTTTTGAGCGGGAAATGAGCATCGCATCTCGCTGTCGTCATCCCAATCTCTTACAGTTTATTGGTGCTACGAACGACGAAGGAAGTCCATTGTTCGTTGCTGAATTACTTGACACAAGTCTACGAAACGTTTTACATCAGCGCGCATTAAATCACGGCGAAATAGTTATACTTGCCCTGGATGTCGCCAGAGGTTTGAACTACCTTCATCTCAGTACGCCACTTCCCATCATGCATCGGGACATCAGTAGTGCGAATGTGTTGCTATGGAGCGGAGATGACTCTTGGAGAGCCAAACTGTCTGACTACGGATCTGCAAACTTCTTGCGTCAGAGTATGACAGTTAACCCAGGGGCATTAATATATTCTGCCCCTGAGGCCTTCACTTCTCGGCAGTCAACAAAGGTAAAAATATACATGTACTTTCGTTTTTAATCTCGTGAATACGCGAAGCGTTGAACGAGATATAGTATACGGGGACAGATATGCAAATTAGTCACACCATCGTTTGGTCATCATCATTGGGATGTAAACACTTTTTTAATTCCCCAGTGTATTACGTCATCCAGTTATCATGTTTCACACAATGCATATTGATGTCACGCTAATAGTTTCCATCGTTTTATTTGCCGTATCATAGGTACGCTTATTTAAACATAAACACGGGTTAAATATTGAAATTTAACGATTCAAATCACTTGTGAATTTGCTGGTCCAGTCTATACCATGCGCGATTTAGGGGAAACACTTATTCTATTGTTAAAACAATAGAATATAAGAACACAAAAGAACGACAATACAATACAATACAATACCATAGAATATATTAGAATACATAATTTTGCCTAATACAATGGAAGTGTACAATGTACAATGGAGCTGACACCCTAAATCGGGCATCATATGGTCCAGTCACTGGGAACCCGAGCGCTTTATAGCCATAAAACTGACAAATGTATTATGTAATAAAAAACAAAACGATTTTCTTGTGTCCGTGGCTTTCTTTAGTCGTTTTGAAAGGGATTTGCATCAGAGCAAAGACAGTTTCTCCGTGCAGTTTTAAAATGTAATTGTTTCACGAGCGTCGAAAAACACGCGTCTCCAGTTTCAAGTATATAGTTAATAGAAATTTGATGAAGTTGGCAATCTTTATCGAAAATGTTAAGTATTTAGTTCTAAAATTGCGACCCAAGACATTCGACTCTAAACATCTGTGGCTATTTTTGTCATTTAAGTTATTTACCGCAGTGACGCCGCTAAAAGTCAAGTTTATAATAATATGGATCTGTTTCTGAAGTACCTCTACATACCATGAAGTTTTGGGTGAAGAATCTTTTATTATAAGAGCGTTTCATATTCACGAATTGACTCATAGGAGCCTTTGATTAATATGAGGCAGTGTGGAATAAAACGCACGATCAGTTTAATATGGGAACCATGAGTAAATCACACTTTACAACGCTTTTTATAGGACTCTGTAACGGAGGGCTTTTGAATGTTGTACGGGGTTTCAGAAGACATTGTTATCTAGTAAATACTTGTTGAATTCTGTCACAAGCCAATCAGAGCGCGAAGAATGACTTAACATGGTAGTGGTATTGGATTCATAAAGCACATTTTCTATGACCATAATCTCAACTGCGCTTTACGATTTAACAAGGAAGTGAGATGGGGCGTCAACACGTTTAATTAAAGTGCATATGAACATTGATAATAAAGACAAAAGTTATATTCATAGAGGAAGGCTGAAACCCGAAACGTTTGGTACTTTTTAAAAACTTCTTTGGCACTTATTATCTTTTTTCACTTCCCTTATTGTTAACTGCATATCCTCGGAAACTTGTGTGAATGGCTAGGCTTAACCCTCGGACGTACGTACGTACATGCAAACGTACACCCCACCCCCTGGGTTTTTGTTGTGTTACACTATTTCTCTAATAGATAGCATGTGATGTGCTCTAAAAGATAAGGTAGTAAATGTTATGGGTTATGGCTCTGCTGGGCAAGTGACGTCATACAAAATCTAACAATAAATACTCTTGAACCCCCCCCCCCCCCCCCCCCCACGTCCTTGAATGTACATCAGCTTATCATCGGTTGAATAATAAGTTTACGTTCCTAATATTTTTATTTCGTCTAAGTATCATTATCTTCCTCCATCCATACAACTCATGATTGCTTATGTTTCATTTCACCAGGTGGACGTGTACAGTTTTGGTGTACTACTGTGTGAAATGTGCACCAGAGAGCAGCCGGACCCTCAAAAGCTCCACAATCAGATAGGCCGGGTTAATCAAGATGCTCTGCGAGGGCTCATCCAGCGATGTGTTAAAAGAGATCCAGAGGCACGCCCTACTATGAGTGAAGTTATCCATGACCTGGAACAACTCGTGTAAGAAGGTATAGTCCCGTGTAAAGATTTCCCAAGCAGGAACTGCAGGAACTCAAACAGCACCCAGTAGGAAACTTAAATAACATTGTGGGAACTCATGAGATAACATTTATAGGAACCCTATTATGGTAATAATGTAACGATAGACAATAAAACAACTTCATTAAGCCCCTGCATGACCCTTGTGTATAAGCCTTTTGTTAACTGTAGGAACCTGTAGTATGAGTAGAAGTAGTATCATTAATGACGTAAGGCTTAGGAGCTTTACAGCTCGTTAAAACACGTACGTGCATCTAAGATTAAAAATTGAAAATCCACAGCAATTAATAATAATAAAAACAATAATAATAATACAGGTGGTAAATCAAAACGAACTGTATATAGTAACAATTCAAAGCAAACTGTTTGCTTTAACAAGACAGATCCCTTTCCGTTCCGAGATTAGACTTCGCTTTAATAAGAAATCCCCTTTGAAAAGTAAACCCCCCGAGGACGTAAGAGCATTTCAAATAGAGCAGTTTTCATTTGAGTGTCGCAAAACCAAAACCAAAGTTATTACTCTGACCAATCACAGCAGTCGTAAACAATCCAATGAACCAATCAGAGCTCGAAGCAATTACATGTCGGCGGCGCCAAGCGCGGAAAAACGCATGCAAGCAAGTCACGATTGGTTTTGGTTTTATTTTTGATTGCTCGAGAAAGTGGCGCGAGAGTTTTTAGCCATTCACAAAGCGTAGCAATGAAAAACCAAAGCAATTGTGTAATTACTTTCGACACTCAGTTGAAAACTGCTCTAATGCATGTGGTAATTTCCTTCATTATTTTATGCTTCACAATACTAAAATCAAGGCCTTTCAGGAAGTCGTTTTAGTAGTTACTTATTACACTATTACATATTCAACCTGTACGTTTGCTTCTTATAAATGGAGTTACAAAATATTGAGAAAATATCTGGCTTAGATTTCTTAGCAGATTTTTGTTAGTACAATGTACTAATTTTGTATTTACCTAATGAGAATATATATGTGACAATGATGGTTCTTTCTATTTAAAGTTTTGTATCGGATTTAGCAAAAAAACAAATCAAAAACAAAAACAAAACAAAAAATGTCACCACCACAAACAACAAACAAACCAAAAAAAAATGGAACATGTGCTATTCAGTGTTGTACGGGTTATCTTCAGGTGGAGCCATGATCGTGAGCCCAAGTGTTAATTTAGCCAACACAGCTGTCCATGGCTGCTAACACTTGGTCTCACGATTTCTCTTTTGTGGAAGATCAAAAGGTAACCCCCGCTACAATGTTTGTGCTTCACAATGTTTGTGCTTCGTGCGCACCTTATAGCATTTTAACGTACAGTTGTGCACTAAAATTTGACTTTGCTACTACAATTGTAGAATTGCTATTCTTCTAAGAAGAATACGTTGTTTAGAAAAACAAAACGTTTATAACGAACAGTGGATATAACAATGAAATGTTTGAAACCGAGAGATTTCCAAGCGAGCTGGTTATATCAAATCTTGAATGTTCTACGCCAGTCAACTAAAAACTTAGTTTAGATAGTTAACCAATCAGGCTCAATAGTGATATAAGAGAGACTTTATAAATCAAGTTTCATCCCAACATTTCTTTAAAAAGTAATGGATCTTGCAGTACTTTTATGATCTTTGTATCCTCCAAGAATTTATTTCCTTCCATTTGCTTCTCCCAACACGGGCGATGAGAACATATTTGTTCGTCGTGCAATAAAATGGCGTACCACTCGAGTTTTGAATTAAAATTGTTGAGCGCTGATTGGTGATTTTATCGGTATATTCACTGCAATGTAACGATAACTTTCTACAATATAATTATCATGGTATTAGTTTTTATAGCAACAACAACAAGTGTGAATGTTTGTTTATTTAAGATTGATGATTTGACTTTGTACTTTTTATAAGTAACATGTAGTTAAGACAAGCGCGTAACATTTGTCATAACCTGAATAAACAGAATAAATTTGACTGTCTATACATGTATTGTAATTCGTTGTACAAAAGTGCAGGAGATTATTTCAAAAGAAGTTCCCTTTTTCCCGGGGGGAGGTACTCATCAAAATTTATGGTGGCTGTGCCGTCCATAACTTGAGTCCCGTACCTATTTTCAGACCAAAATATGTGGTCTTCCCTGCTCGTTTTCAGTCCTTACGCTAAAAGTTTTCTCTTTTTCAAGCCTTTGTGGCTAAAAGTTTATCCATTATTAGCCTAGAAGCCAAATTAAAACAGACCCATTTTCAGACAAAAACAAACCACATCTCTCCATGATTCGTAGTTTCCAAAGGAGACTATATCTGAAGACATCAATGTCGTCCGACCTTGAAATGCGTTTTCTGTCACATACTGCCATAGCATACTCAGCTCAAACGGTCTAAAAATCAGGAACTTATCATAGGCAAATTCTTTCAGTAGCGCTTCAATGGCTATAAAAAAAAACTTCCTAGTTGTTGGGATTTTACGTGAACCCCTCTTATAAGAACCAGTGCTACTGAGTAAGAAGGTTTTATCTCACATTGTCCATGATTCTTAACTGCGTTAAAACTGTGTACCTAACGAACGGTCAACCCAGTGTTAAAAATACAAAACGTTGAAAGTGTATTTGCATGGTGGCATAAAAAAGACCTTTATCAGCAAATTCGTTCGATTTCTTTTAATAAAATATTCCCGATATTTCGGTTAGACAAAACTAACCTTCATCAGGGGCTAGGAAAGCTAAAACCAAACCACCCTTCAGAGCTTTCAGAGTATTGTTGAATTTTTCCGGCTTTGGATCGCTTAAAAGAACCTCAAATCCATTTGATTGTGTGTCACGTGACAAAATACTCCACGATTCTTGGAGTATTGACAGTCTTGTCCAGCGGTTTCTACGCCCGCTCAGCCATTTTGAAAACGGAGAGGGACCTGGTAACGAACTCACTCTGTAAGGGAGTGTAAGTTAGGGCATGCAAGCTGCATGCAAGGTTGATTTTTGTGTTGACTCTTTGAAAGGCATAACTTAGTATAGCTTTTTCCTTTTTTTTTCAGTTTTTCTATTTTTCGCACTCTCTCCAGTCCCCACAAAGAAGGATGAATAGACCAATATCACGCTAGCATGGCACAAAAATATATTTAGTTTATTAAGAAAAAGAGCCCAGCATCAAATTCAGCATACCGATATTAGTAAAACTACAAAGTTTTGTAAAGATTGCTAGCGAACTAACGAAGATATGAAATATTGAAATTTGAGCATTTTTACAAAGAAATGTATGGTGGACGGGCATAGATTGCCCGTCCAGCCTCGTTTTCGTGTTTTTCCCATACATTTCTTTGTAAAAATTATGCCAGAGTACTAAGTTTCAAAAGTTCATATCTCCGTCAGTGTACGAGCAATCTTTACGAAACTTTACAGTTTTACTAATATTGATGTGCGGAATTTGATGCTGGACTTTTTTTCCCATTAAATTAAATATATTTTCATGCCATGCTAGCGTGATATTGGTCTATTGAAACGCTATCGCTTCTGCATGCGCACGTATTACAGGCCTATGTCTTTTGCTTCGTTTCCCGTAAACCTTTGCAGGCTGCACACTTCCGCTTTCACTTTTACGATGTGACTAGTTGATCGAGTATGGATACGAAGTTGAAAATTACTTAATTTTGCATCAGGTCTTTCCATTGTCTTGGCTCTTCTTCATCTTAAGAGGATTTTCAAGGTTAATGATCATTTTCATTCCCTTTTGCCGAAGTTGACTTGCATTGATTTTATCACCAAATACCCGATACACTTGTTGGATAACATGCACTTTGAATTTTAGAAGGGATTTATCTATTGACGCATGTATTAAAATTTGCAGGTAGTTCCACGCCTTAGGCTTGAAGTAGGCTCATTCGAGAGAGAAATCTTTGGAAGGTATATGAGAAACCTGATTAAGTCTGGACTTTTATTCCACGAAGCAAACAAAGTGCTGCACTCGTCGGTCACATTTGAACGTCAGGTAGGCTTCAGAATTAAGAACACAACGGCTATAAAACAATATTCAGTATTAACAATTTCCATCGTTAAGCTTACATTCTGTAACGCCAACATTGATAAAAAGCTTAAAAACCCGCCAGTAAACATCGTTTAAGGCCTTATGTTCACTCTATGACGGGTAACTCGATCGTGATCTCTGCAACTGTCGTCGCCATTGTAACAGACTTTATTAAAGGGGCACAAGCTTTTTTAGCGAACAGTTGTATCGAGATTACACATGTACAGTGGTCTGTCCGTAATAGATAGGTGTCCTTATTATGGAGGTGTCCGTAAGGAGAGGTTCGACTGTACATAGATGTTCGCATATCTATAAATCTGTTTCTTAATTAATAATACCTCGATTGTTTTACAGTGACAGTTAATATTTCTTCCTTACTGAATTACAAACGCGTGATTTTCCTGATTTGCTCACGCGATTCGTTAGTAGCATCAACCAAAATTTACACAATCACCACCTATATAATATACGGACACCTTTACAATGCGGACACTTGGGTCTGTCCCTTTGGTGTCCGTATTAAACAACTGTTATTAAGGAGGTTCGGCTGTATTTTAATTTTAGTTAATATCATAACATGACAACCAAGTACTTTAATTATAACATGTACAACAACCGTGACACGATTGAAAAGTGGTACGATTTATATGGGGTTTTTATTGTTGATTATAACATCAGGAGCTTATAACCCGGAGCAAACAACTATGCTTTTTCATAGACTACAGATTACTTTTTCATGAGAAATCAAAGATTATGAAGAGATAAGGTGGCCCCGTTAAAAATTTCAGGTGCACCAGTCTATGACAAATTTTGGATCATAACTTTATCGGCCTTGATGCGATGGCTCATTAAGCAATTATATATAATAGAAAATTTGATTTAATTGGGGAAATTGTTTTAAGGGATATAAAAGCATAAAACTGAAAACCCCACTTTTTGAACAAAATCGCACCCAGTGAATTATTTTGCTGTTATATTTACGTTACATTTTTTTAAATCAGCTGATATTGACTTAACAATACGTACCCTAACCAAGTTTTAACAGAATTTGTGGAGAAGTGAGTGCGGAGGTATAAAGGCCATGTAAATTCAGGCCTAAATTCTCTTGAAATTTTCTATACCTGATGGTCTTTAACAAAACAAGCCACAAACTCGAATTTCTGGCACAGGCGGCAGCACTGAATAATGCCCTGTGCATGTTCGTTACATCACTGCTTTCCTCGTGGTAGAAAATTTGTGTTGGAGTCAGTTCGTAAAATCTCGTTTAACCAAATTTTCACCCTTTTACTGATTAAAACAGAATTTTTTTTCCAACTGAAATTAGCGGAGCATACATTATTGTAGTGGCTGTCCAAAACTTTATGGTACGGAAAAACCCCATAAATGCCAGACATTTTAAGTAACCCGCCACTAGTCGGCGCTGGTTCCTGCGCGGTTGCCCGTTTAGCGTTATTCAGTGCTTTCGACATAGGGCTGCGATGCCAACTCGTCCCAGTCGTCTCTCTCGGGTAACAAGGGGGCGCCAGGGATGATGAGACAATAATACGACTTGGAAACGAGTCAGCTGTCAAATTGAACAAAACAACATGCAAATTCTGCACTGCGGTAAAAATACAGAAAAAATAACATTTAGGGACTGTGCAATAATTTTCGGGGAGGGGGGGTTGGAAAACCAGAGGGGGGAGGGGGCATGAAGTAAAATCAAAGCAAAGATGGGGGGCTCAAAGTAAAATAAGTCACTCAAGAGGAAGGGGGGGGGGGGGGGGGCTTAACATTTTATTTCAAGTGTTTATAGTTCTCACCGAAAGACATGATGATCTGTTCTGTGGCTGAACTGCAATTTCAATCTGTTGCAATATGATTATCTATTCTTCTCTATCTCTATAATATAGAGACAAATATTATGATAAAACGTTTCTGGCTTTTTAAATTTGAATAGCCCAATTTCGATATATTAAAATTCAACTTGAAACAAGACCACTGCGAGGCTTAGGGGAATGATAGTAAGGATTTATATGGTTTATTTCCCTAAGCCTCGTAGTGTTGTCTTTTGTTTCAAGTTGAATTTTAATACATCGAAATTGTGCTATATTGTCAACAACATTTGAACAGTAGAATATAGTTATATACCAGTGCAAATATTTTGCCCTGGTGAAAATATTTTGCTCCAGTTCAAATATTTTGTACTGGTTCAAAATAAATTTGAACCAGTGCAGACAAAATTGTACCAAAATCATAATTTCACTACAACATAAATAATTGTATTGCAACGAAGATGTACCTTAACCAGCATGGTCTTAAGGTGGTCAGACATGAGGGGCCATGTAGCAGGGACATGTCGCAGTGACATGTAGCAGCGACAAAAATTTGTGTAGTACACATTGAGGGACATGTAGCAGGGAGTGTAGCGGAGACATGTAACAGGGAAAAATTCATAGCGCTTGCACACCACATGAAAATGTCGCGGGGACATGTCTCAGGGACATGTTGCAGCGACATGTCCCCTCGTTTGAACTGATGCTATCATAATTGTGCAACACCAATTCTGGGGACATTTTGTCACCCGCGACGTGTCCCATGAAGTTCAACAAGTTGAACACCGTGAGACATGTCGCGGGGACATAATGTCCCTGAGACATGTCCCCGCGACATTTTCATGCGGTGTGCAAGCGCTATCATTTTTTTTCCTGCTACATGTCCCCGCTACACTCCCTGCTACATGTCCCTCAGTGTGTACTACACAAACTTTTGTCACTGCTACATGTCGCTGCGACATGTCCCTGCTACATGACCCCTCATGTCTGACCACCTTTAAGATCAGTGGAAATAAAATGGCACTGGTTGCACGAGTTCTCCAGTACGCTTGTGGTGATCATTCTTGCATCCCACGAGAAACCCAAGAGCAGGTTAACGAGGAAATGAGTTCCAGTGCAAGCAACTCGGATTTGCAATGAAGTGATTCAGAAGTGGAATCAGATGGCTTTGTCGAACACTGCTTCGAGGTCATGTTTGCTCCAGATATGGATGTCCAACAAGTAAACATGTAGTGTTGCTGTATATCCATGTCTGGAACAAACATTACCTCGTAGCAATAACAGGTGGGTGTATATTAAGAAAATGCTGGGTATTTGTATATAAAAGGTGTTTGAAGGGGGGGGGGGGGTCATACAAAATTTCTCACTGATCAGGGGGGGTATTACCTAATATTTACCTAATATTTTCCTACTTGAAGCCCATTTTCCGGCCCCCCTCCTGATAATTATTGCACAGCCCCTTACGAGGGCGGTTATGCGAAATGTCAGCTGTCTCTTCGTCCTATAACTCCCAGTAACTGGTTTCAAAACAAAACGATCAGGGGAATGCTCAGATAGATTTTGACTAAGGAAGAAAGGGTGTGATACAGTTCTCTGTCGGATCGCAAGTGAAAAAAATGAGAAGGATGCGGGTTTAATAGAGAAGAGCGGCTTATTGGAGAGGGTGACATGTTGGTAATAGAGCTTTTACGCCCTCGAGAAAGAAAGTGAATGTGTAGCCGCTTTTTAGGCCTACTCTGGGACCTTAAGTCGCCGTAACTTTAGGCGACTTTAAGCGTTTTAAGGCGATTTAAGGCGACTTAAGGAAAAATTAGTTTAAAATATTGGCGACTTAAGGCGATTTAAGGCGACTTAGGGCAACTTAAGGCGACTGAAGGCAACTTCAGGCAACATAAAAGTGTTTCTAACAAATTATGAAACAAAAAGGTATTGACAGTCTCTTAATCACTGTACCTAAATACCAAGCCACTGGTCTCTGGAGAGAAATATGAGACAGGATTCAAGCCAGGTCCGATCGAGTCAGGACTTAAGTCAGGATGTGACCAAAGACTCCAGTTCGGGTTAGACGTAGAGTTAGGGTTAGGGCTATAGCTTGAGTCCTGACTTGAATCCTGGCATTTATGATAGTTTGTCTCGTATTTCAATAAACAAAATTATCACAATCAGTTCACTTGGTCTCAGATAGACCTAAGTGACCGTAAGTCTCCAGTTTCCAGATTTTAAAGCCCGTTTTAGCTATACTGAGATTCAAATTATTACAATAACAACAACAACTACATTATATAAATAATATGAATGCTGCATTGTATTATGAACATTAATTAGCCAAACAAAAGGCAGAAAAAAAAATTCAGTTAGCTGCTTAAATGTTTTTAAGATATTGCAATACAAACAATAATCATACAAAAATATAAAGATCATATACACTGCCAAACAAAATCTTGGAAAACAAATCCAACTTTTTCAATTAAAAATGGATACCTGATCTGAATCAAACTAACATACATTTTCCTTGGCTTATTTATACAACGAAGGCATCGAATTAGTTAATTATAAATCACTTCTCGATTTCAAATATGATGTTACAAAAATTTGGTTAATTTATCTGCTACTGTTGTGGCAGTTGCACAGCCAACTTTGGCTCGAAAGCATGGCAAACGACAGCCAAAACTGTTTGGGTTAGGCAGCTAGCCAATTTGTTGTTCTCCCGCCTTAGTCCAATAGAATACTCCAATTTCATATTTGGTACCGTATTTGTCCGGCTCCTGAAAACTTGGATGTTCCGCTGACAGGGAACCGAACCCTGGTAGGAGACTAGGCTCGAAATGCTCTCACACTTTTCCACCTGGCAGCATTTTAATTTAACCTGTCAAAACAAAACTAAATAGTGTTACTGTTGAGGCTGTTGACAAATTTACCGGTGTAGAAGTTAATTATTACCTCAAAAATTTGCAGAAAGTAATGGATCACAAACGTAGCACAGTAAATGACAAAGTTGACAATATTTACATTGGTGTCCGCCATTTTGATTCTCCCAGAATTCCTTTCCAATCGTAGATGGTTTCCATGCTTCGCGCGTTTCTTTTTCTCCCATGCGCGACTAGCTCCCGCGCTCTTTTAACCCAGGTGGTGTACGGCCTATGACCGGCATGATTCATGGGTAATTTTTCATTTTCACCTGATCTGACCTCATTTGAAACCAGACTTCAACCTGGTCGGACGTCGCCGCCATCTTGAGTGATCAATTCAAAATATTATTATACGGGCCCAAGAATGGGCATAAATTGTTTGTTCCCTTTCCTAAAATCGGTGACAAAAGAGGCTTCCATCGCAGAGTTTAAGGGTTAATCGGCAGCGGTGGATGCCTCTTGTTGGCTGCACAAAGCCTTAGCGATTAGCGTCCAGCGAACTGGCCATTACGGATTCTGCTGGAATGCGAATTACTCATTCCTTCTCATTCTCAGTTTCTCTTGGTCTGCAGTTATCTTGCTATTTGTTCTGGTGATTTGAGCCTTCTTGTTTGTATTAAGCTTAAATGGTGTAAAACCGTTTGTCGTTTTCGATGGATTCCCATTCTACGAAACAAGAAGAATGCGCCGAACGCAAAAGGTACCGTATCAGTACACTACTCTTTTATAAAATACTGTAAATGAAATGAAAAAAAATGGGATGAAGTAAATTTCGCGCACCTCCCCCCCCCCCCCCCCCCCCGAGATGATCTGCATCTTTCTCATATAACTAGTATTCTGCAAAGAAAAGAAAAAAAAACTGCATGGTTTATTCAGTTAAGTCATTCTTTAGAGGTGCACCCCCTCCTAAGAAAAATCCTGGATCTGCCCCTGTAACAGAGACTGATTTTGTAATTCTGTGAGCTTGCATGGTGATACTCTAAACAGTGGTGAGAGTGAAGTCTCTGGAATCACACTGCTTTTTGGTGTTTGAGGTTTACATGTAGCGTATGCAGGAATTAGGGAACTTGCAAAATAGTCGATACCAACATGCTTTAAAACTCTTGTGCGACAAGAGGAACCTATGAAGACATAAATTATTAAAAAAGTAATTATGAGATAAGGATAGTGGAGTTGTGCAGTCATGCATATCAGCAGATTTTCTGATCTTCAAATGGAAGTGGATAATGAAACAGCTTCTACGGATTGTATATCACATTTAACAAAGATAACTGAGATTTAATTACATTAATAGAATAAAAACAATTTATAGCAAACTTCACTCTTCAATTGCAAACTGGAACTACACAACTTGAAAAAAAAGAAAAGGATAAAACACTATAACTCACAAAAATAAACAAATTAAGACCCCCCCCCCCCCCCCCCCCCCCTCAACAACAACAAAGAAAAAATTGCAACAACACACTCTCATACACGCCAACTCTCCCCGGGTTATCCGGGAGTCTCCCGGATACGGAACGAATCTCCCAGTCTCCCGTACGGGTCACCAAATCTCCCGGATAAAAGCGACTTTGGATCTTTTCACTAAAATAGGCTAAGATTTTAACCCAAATTTTCCCAAACTCCAAAAAATGCGGTTTTTCATTAAATCTTAACTTCACAAACGCTTTTCGGGTCGCAGGAATGCAGAAAATGGTATCTTTAGAGGGTAAAGCCAAAAAAACAATTTTCCGGACCCCCCTTGATTCTCGCGACTACGGGATGGGGGGGGGGGGGGAAATTTCACCCCCGGAAAAAACTCCCTATTTTTAATCTCCAGAGGTTGGCATCTCTGCACTCTTCCCAAAAATAGGGAGATTTTATGCATGGCCATCCATCAGTGTGTGCACCACTCCAAAAGAGTGCCATAAATTCGACAAGTGCAGAAGTTTCATTGAAGTTCCATTCCTCTGGTCGGTGTGGCTCGCTACTACTTTTGTTTTGGAACAGGCTCCTTCGGTTTGTTTCTTGTTGGTTTTGTCTCTAAAGCTTTTCTTCTTATTAGTCTTTCCCGGGGTATCCACGGTACTTTTACACATCTGAGATAATCTGAGATAATAGATCTGAGATAAAGATTAAACATTCCAAGTCATGGAAATCAATGTCATGTTTTCCGCGACCGCGCACGGCAGCCTTTGTCACGAACGAACAAAAGGGCCAAACATCTCCGTGAAACTATAAAAAACCGACAACTTCCAGCGCTGTTTTATACATCAAATAGAGGGGTGCGCTGGGGTGCGATCCGATAAAATAACAAAAACACTCTTTAAAAACATCTACGTATGCTAATTGGGAAGTTGGAAGTCAGAAAAAAGTAAGGAAATCTTCGATAGTAGAATGCACTTCAGAGCGATTGGATCGCTCGCAAATAGGTCCTATTTTTTTAGCCGTAAAATGACATCTTAAACGAAATTTAGAGATAATAGGATACTCGAGAAGGTTAAGCATGCATTGATCTTTAAAATACATAAGTTTATGGCTCCTGTCATTAACAAATAATCGCTAAATTCGGTCTTTACTTCAGTACCTCTTCAAACCCAACTAAAACGAGCATAAAAACCGCCATCTTGAAAATGTATGAAAATAATGCACCGCGGTCATAGGCCGTACACCACCTGCTTTTAACCCAGAGGAGGTTGGACACGGGCCGAAAAGCATCATGGGATGAATTTTCGTTTTCAGCGACACTCGTTCAGTTTCAAACGAACCTTCGAGCTGTGAGGACCTCGAGGAACTACAAATTTTCAGACTTTTAGCCGCCATGGAAGTACAAATCGGCCTAAATTGAAGGTTATGCGATTACTCTTGTATAAATACCATTTATTTTTACAACTGAATAACTTGAGGTATCATTCTACGCCGATCGAAAGACTTAATCGTGCACCGACTACAAATTTTAGCCACAACAAGCACAAATCGGCCTACATTGAAGTTGATAAGGTTCCTCTTGTTATTTAACAGGGTTTTAAGCCGGTTGATCGATCGAAAGACTTATTAAATGATTAAAGCAAGGCTGCACGAGGAATTCGAACCGAGGAATATTTTGTAACGAAAGCTATAAGCTTAAATCACGGAATTACCAAGGTTGGTAACCACAACAATCGATCGTTGCATTTTATAGTCCTCTTGTCCGCTCTTCAGTTTCAATGTTATAATTTTGAAATACACGAAGGCAATTTTGTTGTACGGAATGCTGGATTTGTGTTGTTACGAAGTATAAATACATAAATAAATAAATAATAAAACTGTAAAATCGTGTGAAACAACAAATATAATCAATGAAATCAATAATAAGTTTAATTCATGTGAAACAACAAATAATCAATGAAATCATAATAAGTTTACACAGATTATTCCTTGTTAAAAAATTCAGGAGGAAAACATAATTTAAAAACCTAATGGAAATAAAGCAGTGACTAACATACATTTTTGCATCTGAATTCAAGAACCATCCTTCTAGAAAGAAATCCAATTCTGGCCATATAGACCTGGTAGAAAATTGTGACTAGGAGGACCTCAGGCAAAAAGGAATTCAAACTTCTAGGCTTGAAAATGAAAATGCAGAGTGTTTTCTGGCACTCTACTCCAATTTGTGGCAAAACAATTCAAGGTGCTAAGGAACCATTTTTTCTTTGGGCCCTCTTACTTGGAATGTAATTAGAGCACAACAATCAGGACTGTGCACATGAGAACAACTATATGTTCTTTCACTTGAGCACGAGTCTTGGGTAGTTTATAACAAATGTGCAATTGCCTATCTCATAAGCAACCAGAATTTGGAAAGGTGGTTGCTTAGGAAGGATGGTTGCTTATGAAAGTATAGTGAATGGTTGCTGAACGGGAGCAAACTGTAGTTGTTCCAATAATTTTAACAACTTTCCTATCAGACAGATAATTCTTAATGAGGTATTTATGTAAACCATTAAACAATTCCCCCAAAATTTAAATGCCAATTAGTGGTAGAGCAAGGAAAGAAGTGTTGAAATGTTTCTATTTTTAAGCAGAACTATTTTCACTACAAGCTCCCTCATCCTACTTCATGGTTTTATTGAGTAATTAAAAAAGTAAATGAAGCCTTTTGAGAAGTTGGTACAGAAATGGGAAACAGAAACAGAAATTTTACCTGCTGGCTTACAGCCACCCCCCCCCCCCCCCCCCCCCCCCCCTCCACCCTTGCCATCCTTGATAATCATTCAAGGAATACCCAGGGGCATAGCTATGGGGGCCCTGGGGTGCCCATGACCCCCCCCCCCTCATGAGATAATTTTAGTAAAACACAGTGTGGATGCCGACATGACAATCTGGTAAGTACCCTGGGTGTGACACTGTGTGACACCCCCTTCGAAAAATCCTAGCTACACCCCTGCACACAATAGTTAAATGGAGTTGATCAGGAGCCCATTGATATTATAATAGAAAACAATTAATAGTAATCAAAATAATTATAGCAATCATAACTGATACAAAAGCTCCAACAAATATCCAGTGTGCCAAAATTTCCCCCAACTATGAGGGTTATTTGAGATTTTCTTTGTGGGTGTGCCAGGATTTCTGAAGGCAGTCAGACCAAATTCGAAGACAACCCGATCTAATCCGAACATGTTCCGAAGAATTCAGAAGTTTCCATGGACCTCAGTCCTCTGCTTTATAATATCCAGCTGTAATAATATTACATGTATTTTTGTAATGTTCAGAATGATAAAAACCTACAAAAAGTGCTAAATTTTCATTAACATAACTATATTTTTAATTCGATCATGTGATCAGTTAAGGCTGATAGCTCAAATCTGTAAGTCAGGAGTGAGAAATTGCTCCATAGGCGTGAGTTGGTATGAGATTGGAGTTTTGGACTCGCAGGCATGAGACTTGGCAGGTATGTTCTATGCCACCATGCAGAACTTAAGTAAAATAAGTTTTTCATTGTCAACTGAAGACAAAAGTAAGCCACCCGAGGCTGCTGTGCATTTCTAGCAGGCTACTGTTAGAGCACAATCCATCAAATATCGTTATAGAAAATTATTAATATTTATCTTAGGAATAAACAAAGAAATATATTTAACAGACTGATTAAATCATTGATGCATTTTGTCTATACAAGTTTAAATTTTTATTTATATAATAACACCTTATTATATAATATATAATAACACCTTATTATATATAATTATCTGCTAAAATATGAAACAACTGACAATATGGGGGCTTACTCAATGACAATAATTCACAGTTCTCAACCCAATTGTGGATCTCAAGGGCCTTCGATTTTTGCTAAGAGCAGGGCTTACTACAAGACATGATAATGGCAGACCAAAATCCTCACTGCCATGCCTCAAGCCCCAATATTTTGGGCCAAGCAATAAAAATGTAATTCTTGTTTGGCTGCTATTTTCAGGAAAAAGAGCAGACTGAATGGCTTCACATTTTGCTGTTGAACCTAGAAAAAGGATAGACTTCATTAGGGGGCCACTCCAATAATTATAATATGAAAAGAAAACAATAACAAACATATAAGCCTTAAGTTATTAAGGTTATAAAAGCTCATATATAAATTGCAATGTTCAACTCTCATGATTTGAGTGTAGATATGAATCAAATATCATGTTTTTCCTCAGAAGACAGAAACTTTGATCTCAAAAGGTCAAAGCAACCTTAGAAATTACAGTACGCACACTTGTGATAACCTGCGAAAATGGCTGAACTTTAATCGCAAATAACAAAAAATTGGTAAGAGGTACGATGTGGTACGACGTCCTAAATTAAAAGAATAACGTTTTCTACAAAAGATGGTGCGATGTTCGTGGCTAGAACCCAGGCGATATAGCGTCAAGAAACGAACGCGTTGGTTGACTACACAACGTGGACGAAAGCCGCCATATTGGACCGGCTTGCGAGGAAGCCTAATAATAGCGAATTCTACTACAAAAGTTGTAATATAAACAAGTAAATACAAAAAGTAGCAACACACCTTTCATGAAAACTCCATTACTGAAAAAAGCGGACTTCATATTTGAAGAAAAACACACTAAAAAACCATGAAATGTTGCGTGGAGAAATTCTCACAGAAAAGACTGTGAAATAATACGTTGATCTGATTGGTCGACTACTCCTACCAGGATACCTTTCGGCCCGTGTCCAACCTCCTCTGCGTTTAACCAATAAATTTCAGAAATTTACATTTACCTTACCTCGAATTGAGTTGTCGGAATTAGTTTTCTTTCCGCAATACAAGCAGGAAGCCAGTCAATGGCTACAAGAGCGACTGAATCTCGCATTGGTGTCGATTTAAAAAATTCCAGGCCAGCTTGACAATCTACGCCACGAAGGAAAAGCACGTGAGTGGTACAAACAAGGAATCAGAGAATTAACTCTGTGTGTAAATTATAGTGCTAGGATAAACCCATAAGTTTCCCTATACTGAGCGTTAGCCCTAGTAAGGAAATGAGGGACCACACGAGGGAAAAAAAAATCTTTGACCTCGGTGGGATTCGAACCCACGACCTTCGGATTAGATCTTCCGTCGCTCTACCGCTTGAGCCACGAGGCCGTACGGGAGCAGATCGTGGGTAATAAGGTGGTAATTCGTGGCAATGAGAATGTGAAGGGTACAAATAAATGTTGAGCCACGTAGCACTGATGATACAAACAAGGAATCAGAGAATTAACTCTGTGTGTAAATTATAGTGCTAGGATAAACTCATAAGTTTCCCTATACTGAGCGTTAGCCCTAGTAAGGAAATGAGGGACCACACGAGGGAAAGAAAAAAATCTTTGACCTCGGTGGGATTCGAACCCACGACCTTCGGATTAGATCTTCCGTCGCTCTACCGCTTGAGCCACGAGGCCGTACGGGAGCAGATCGTGGGTAATAAGGTGGTACTATGATGGCTGAGTGGTGAGTATGACGGCTAAGTGGCTGACGTGAGTGGTAGCTTAGCCAGGCTGTACTGTAAAGTGGGAATGTGTTTCAATTTCAACAACAGCAACACTTCAGGAGTGCACGCGCGCCCAAGCGCGTGGGCATCCATGTTCCAAAAGAAGTCACGTGGTCAAAACATGTGGCGGCCATGTTTGCTCGAGTGAGGCAAATTTTCTTGCTGGAAACAGCTGCAAATCCTTTGCACATTCCTGCTTAATGGTTGATAACAAGAAATCCTTTTGAGCTTTGTGACAGAGAGCCATCATAGTAACATAATCAACGCAAATTTTGCAATCTTGAGCGTACAGGTTGATTTAAATTATTTGCTTCATCAAACTGTCAAGAAGATGACATGTACAAGTTGTAAAGAAGCCTCAAGTTTTCAAACGTTCAGTTACGATTGGTTGTAAATAGAATACTGTTGGATGGCTAGAACGCAGCTTAGAGGTTGTATGCGGGAGAAATGGCCCATTTTTGGTTGCTCTTTCACGTTGGGTAAGTAAGCTTAAAAGTTAAATACAGTGTACAGTTACAGTTGTATACAATTACATTACCTTTGGATAAGCTTATGGTCTTTTCAAGCTTACTTGCTCAATGTAAAAGTGATAAGCAATAATTGGGCTTAACCCCAAAATACTTTTCAAATTATTCTGATCTTAGTGATCCAAAATAGCCCTAACTGTTGGTGAAGGTGAAGGAATGCCTGCACCATTTATTTAATACAGTATGTCAGTATTGACTGCTGATCAGCAGTGTTTCTTTTTTATGCTGTTGCTCATATAAAATGTTGATTATAATATAAGTCACAAGTTCAACCTTTCAGTAACACTTTGTCCATGAAATATAAGTACACATGTAAACCTATAGATTAAATATTAAATGGCTGTCAATGTTTTGAAGATGAATGAGTGTACCCTCCTTGGGGAGGGACCATTTTATTTTTAGGGGTGGTGGGTTGGGCATTTTGTTTTAGCATGAATTTCTTTTTTCCATCTTGAGGCTGTGCAAGATTTTTTTTTTGTGATTTTCCATACTTTTCTATACTTTATCTGCGCTTGATTTTTTTTTTTGGTATTTGCCAACCCCACCCCCCCCCCCAAAAAAAAAAAAAATAATAAAATAAAATAAAACAAAATGGTCCATCCTTTATAGGGTTCAACAAATATAATTGAAGCAACTAGGGCATGGTACATGACTATTAAAACATGGTGTTTTACTGCATGGGGCCATGACCTTGCGGCATATAATCATATATGGGAACTAAAAAAGAGATTTGGGGCAATAAAATTATTATATATTCAACTGAAACAGTAAAAGTGAAACCTTTTAGGGCAATTTTAAGGTGTACAGGCCTTTTTTAAGCCTAACAACTTCAGGCGACCTTAAGCGACTAAGGGCGACTTAAGGCGACTTAAGACGACTTTAGGCGACTTAAGGCGACTTAAGGCGACTTTAGGCGACTTAAGACGACTTAAGGTCCCAGAGTAGGCCTCTTTTTTATTTAATCAGTGGAACGAAAAGCTGTGTTTCTTGAAACGTAAGCATGCTTTTTGCGAAAATGCAAAAATGATAAATAAACAAATAAATAATAAGCAAAAAACTGATCAAATCAACACATTTTCACCCTCATTTTTAACTCGTGAACACGTGAATCGTTTGGACGAGTTATAGCAGTTGTAGACAAATTTCACTTCATCGGTCGATCAGTGGGCTGTTAAAATTGAGCCCGTGTTATGTAATGGTCATCTGCATTATCCAAGAAGACGGCATTGGAGGGAGAGGAGGGTGGGGAGGTGGACGCTGGGGGTGGGAGAAGGGAAGGTCCGAACATTTCGTCGTAAGGCAAAACGCATAGTTGCCTAAAGTTTGCATTGTTTTTCTACAGCTTCTTTTTATAAAGCGACGGGGTTGAGGTGGCCGGATGTCCATCTGAAAAAAAAAGACATCAGTGGGTATTGCTTCAATTTATATTTACCTAAACTAAGATTTACCAAAATAAATTTTTTTCTGACATTTTTATAATCTGTTTTTACAAATAGGTTGGTTGTGCCAGGCTTTGTTCACATAAGAAGCGAACATGTTTAGTCAAATCCACTTGTTGCCGGACTTGTCTGTTCGAAAGGGAGGGAGGGAAGGACAAAACGACAATAACAATGACAATACAGTTGAATCCCGATAACTCGAACCCTCGATAACTCGAAACTCTCGCTAAGTCGAACCAAACTTTTTTTCCCATGGCTAAAGACTGCTTGCAAAATTACCCTCGATAACTTGAACCTTCGATATCTCAAACAAAATTTTCCTCCCCCCTGGACGTTCGAGTTATCGGGATTCTACTGCACTATTATGTGAATTGATGAACAACAAGCAATTAAAAATAGTGCTTTGTAAGGTTTCTGAAACCCAACCCGTCCGCTTTACATAATAATTAGTCTCATAATAAAAAAAAAACCAACAACTATATTTTCCAATCTTAGAACCATGATCACTATAACAGCCGGTCATCCCTCTGGCAATCATATCAATACCAAGAACAAAACAGCCAGTTGCACATAAAACAACGATGGCAGCTGCACCTGAGAGGGAAGAAGACCCTGCAGCCAGGCCTGCTGTTGACTTAACTGTCTCTTTTTCCCAAACCACGATCTCTCTTAAAATTGCTGATCGGCAATTGGCAGGATATGCGTTAGCTGGGATTGGAATTGGGTGCGGGGTGGCTTTTGCTACGCTTTTTTACAGACAGCCGGAGTTAGTCACGGGTGCAGTAACACGCGCTTTGGAAGGACCGGGGCTTCAAGTGGGAAACATTGCACCTGGTTCGATTCTTGTGGAATTGAATTGTGACAGAAAAAAGAGTTTCCTATCATTCATGGAGGACTTCGAGACAGGGAAAGTAAAGCAACGAGTGAATAAAGAGTTTAAAGAAATTGGATGCAAAGAGGAATTTGAAGTTACTATCATAAATGACAAAGAAATTTACAAGAAACTGGATCAAATAAGGTAATGACATGCTATCTGTGGTATCTGGTGTCTGTCAGGTCTGGATTAGGGATTATTGAGGGAGGCGGATCAGGGACTGGGCTGTGCATTTCTGGTGGGATCAAGGATCTATTTTGCGGATACCAAAAAATGGAATCAGTGATAAAAATATCATTGGAAAAAGAAAAACTGAAATTCAAGACAAGTAACTAATAATATTATACTTAGAATGAATGAGAAAAACAGAACAGCTAGTACGTATCTATTACAGTAAATATATATTAAACAAAAAATACGTTAGCTGCTACCAGAAAGAAACGAAGAGTCGTTTTACAGGGAGAGGACATTGCAAAATTTTCCACCTACTTTATAATAGTTATCAGTTTATCTAACGGAGGGGAAAGGCTTGTCACTCGGACAAGAAGATCTCGTGTTAAATAAGATGGCCTCATGTTACTCCGCGCACTTTTACAAGACGTCAATATCCCATCACCGTTTACTTTAGAAGTGAAATGCGATGAAATGTTATCAACATTTGCTTATCGATTGCGTCGTGGGGCCATGTCTACAATTTAAGCAGCGAACTTTTCTAAGGATTTTCAAGCATTCCAATAAAGCCACGGTAAAGGAAATTGAATTTCGTTGTAAGAAATATTATACTGACTTTGACTTTGTGTTGAGTTATACATGCAGAAATCATTTTTGTGAAATATTTGGGAATGTCGTCCATCATTTTATTACGTACAGTATAAATACAAATAGTAGTAAATAATAGTACAAATAGTAGTCTGTTGTTTGTGATCGTCCGGGTGAGTGTAGTTCTGAAAAGAACTGTTGTTGTTGACAATGACTGACGTTTCGACAACCTGAGCGGAAGTCATCTTCAGAGTCATGTGAATTGTGAATGGTCAGTTGATGTTATATACGTCTGGTTATAACTGTCATTGGTCAGTTTAGCCGTGATGTTATTGGCTGTAGAGACTCAAGTCAGCGATAGGTGCGTTTCGATCTGTGTATTGTTAAGTGTAATTTCTGTAGTCGTATTGCTAGTCAAATTTGTCAGTGAGTACAGTCTATTGTTCGTCTGTTTTGTTGACAAGTCGTTTGTAAGCCGCAGGTAGCTGTTGGCATCTGTTCAGTGGTGTCTGTTCTAAGTTAGTAAACCAACTTTCTAGAGTGAGTCGTTAGTAGTAGTCCGTACTGTAGGTAACGCATTCGGCAGAGTCCCAGTCAATTCTGTGATTCGTGCGTAAATGGTGTTCAACAATGTGATTGTTGATGTCACCATTTTTTGTCGCCCGTTTGTGTTCAGTCAGTCGTATGTTCAGATTCCTCTCAGTCTCACCGATGTAAGAGGCCTGGCAGTCGCAGCATTTGATCTTGTGAACTGCTCCTTGTCTGTCGTTAGGTTCGTCCTTGTCTCCGTTTGTGAGAAGCTGTCGTAAAGTAGTAATGGGTTTGTGAACGACACGGAAGTTGTAAGGTTGTAAGATCCGTGCAATAGTCTCAGAAGTGCCCTTGATGTAGGGTATTGTCGCTGTGGTGACAGGTTTTGCGTTAGTTGTGTCAGATTCGTTGTTTTTGTAAACATTGCGTTTAACAAAGTCTCGGTTGTAATTGTTCTTACTGGAAACGTTGTCAAGGTACTTGGTTTCGTCGGTTAAGTATAATAATAGTATAAATAGTACAGGGCCGTAGCACAGTAAAAATAATTGGGGGGCCCATCACGAGCGCCGAAGGCACGAGTTTCTAGGGGCTCTGGGATTTTTTGAAATATAGGGTCTCTAAATTAGCATTTCCAACCTTCTGAGAGTAGTTTCCAGCAAGTTTAAACGGCTTTGAACTGACAAAAAAGAAACAACAACAATCTTGTGGCCTAAACGCAGGGCATTTGAGAGGGACTGTAGACTTTCTAGGCTTTCACCCAAATTTATAAGGAATTGTTGGGTGCTCAGCTAGAATGTTTTGTAATTGGTTGGTGTTAGTGATGTATTAGATTTGTTTACATAGAAACCTTTAATCGGACCAGGTTATAATGTTATTAAAAGCGTTTACAGCTCAATGCATAAATCACTGTATCTTTCAGTTGAGCCAGCACTTTGGTGTGTTACCAACAATTATAGATAGTTCAGATAAAAACTTGGAACAAAAACAACAACAACAACAACAACAACAACAACAACAAAAATTACATTTAATCAGGCTTCCTTACAATACACGTTATCGGTTAACAAGTTTAAGTTTTACTATCACGCATTACCGTGAACGTCCTCAAATCATTCATGCTTAAATAGTGTTCAACCATGGATCAGATATGTTACTTAAACATAATTGCACTCATTCGTTGAATAGGTTTGTACAAATTATGCAACTTTAAGGTGGCTCCAAGTAGTTTTTTTGGGTCACACTTCTCTTTTTGAATGCGCTTATACATAATCTTACCTTAGCTCAATGAATCTGAATTTGATACCAGATGTTAGGCTTCGATGAAAGTTTTGAGCAATACTCTTTTTATGCTAATCAGCCTTTCCATAGCAACCGTAAACAAACATGGCGAAAAACAGTTTATCCTAATTATCTTTCGATTTTGGGACTACCCGCGACAAGCGAATAAATGCGCTATAATCTACACAGTCTAGCACACTAAATGGGAGAATTTCAAACAAATTAAACTGTTCGATTTTGAATAAATCGCTGAAACATTTTTAACACGTGTTTTTTCGTGTTTGAAATGTAAGCGGTCAACATTCCATAGGTCTCACAAATTATCATTAAATTACCACAGAAAGTTTCCTCAGACTAGCTCTGACGAAATCCTCGGCAATAAAGAGATTGAGCTTTTCATTCAAATGCAGTTTTCACTCTTTTTAAAGTACATTTGAATGAAAAGCTCGATCTCTTTATTGCCGAGGACTTAGTCAGAGCTATTTGCAGGGAGTAATAATTTTAGTCTGAGGAAACGTTCTGTGGTAATTTAATGATAATTTGTGAGACCTATGGAATGTTGACCGCTTACATTTCAAACACGATGATGTGAACACTTTCCACAGTGAAACATGTTTCATTCGTGATCAACACAGCATGAGAAATCAAAGCCACACGAAACATGTTAGCGCAAATGTCGTCCGCTTGTTAAACACTGCATTGCCCTTCTTTTCCAACGCAAAGGCTTAAAAAGTGAGATCGAATCACACAATCATGCAATAGTAAGTTCGAGCTCTAATTTCTGATTTCGTCTCATGTGTATTATAAATATTTATTCAAGCTTATGTCTGTCTCGTAAAACAGCATAAATTAAAGAACCAGGCCTGAAACGTGGAATTGCCTTTTCATGTTATGCTAAATCGGTTGAACCACATACATGAATCATTGCTACCTGCGGTCTGCAGACAAATTTCCCCTCAGTTGGGGCGAGGCAGCCCTCGGACTTGTCTTAAATATCTTAAAGACCGTTATCACATTCCGTGATGCATACTGTGAGTTGACATTTGAATCTTACCATCGATACATGACCGATTGACCGGAATGAATAACGCTCCCCGGAGATGTAAACAACAGAAAAAGCTCAAAACTTCTCGGCTCGCCGGCGGAGTCGTTTTTGCCAGCAGCTATGTGAAATATTCCATGGAAGTTGAAGGAGGTTTTCCCCCTCCCCAGCCGTCGAATTGTTTTTGATGCAAACTTTTGAAGCCGATAAAACTTCCTCCGCCAGCGGAGCTCACTGATTCAGTGCCCGCTGCAAATCAGATACGCCGATAGAACAACCCACAAAAAACAAACAGCTTTTCGGCTTGCTGTCATCGACTTTAAACTTTCGGTAAAATTAGCAGGAGGTTTTCCGCGTCTCTCGACGTGAAAATTTTTTCGATGCGATCTTTTGAAGCGGAGGAAACTTCCTCGGTGACTGGAGCTACACTAAGGCGGGATGAGCGGCCCCAGACAAAATGTGAGACATATTATACGGGCTTTTAATATCTAACACGACCGCTTCTTGGGACTAATAAATTTTAAAATTGATGTCCAATGAAATTTCAAACGCAGTGTTCATTTCTTCCTCGAGATGAGACGCCAAAATTTCACTTCGCGAGAGATCGCATTTATCTGAATCAAAATCAAAATAAACAATGCGCGGTGCATCACGGTAGGTGACAATGGGTCTTTAAATGTTTGTCGACAGTCTTACCTTGCCTCTTCCCAGCTGTGGGCAATTTTGCCGACAGTTTCTGGCAACAGGCCAATTTCGATATATTGAAATTCTAACTTGACTCCAAGGCTTAGGAGAATACGAGAGAGAATGTCGAACAGAGTTTCTTGCCTCAGGAAACAATATGACGGCAGAGACTAGGCCTCGAACCACCCGGCGACCTTCAGCCCAACGCGCTTTAACTACTACACAGCCACCATTTAGTTAACTCATGTACAGTATATACACCTAGTAACAAGCAAAAATTAATTCCATAATTCATCTATTTCAGAGTCTGGACTCGCTCATCCCCAGCTGAAGAGGGCGAGAAATTGAGGCAAGCCAAGCTCGTCCGTGATACTTCCAACATCACAGAATCTATTAGCTTTGAAATTCAAACAGAGGTCATGAAACTACTGAAACGGGTACACAAGGGAGATCTTCAAGAAATAGAAGAAAACTTCGGCGTGAAGATCGTCTGGGATGGAAACACAACTCAAGTACGTATAAGTCCCAGAAAAATTCCAAACAGGCTGAACCGTTTTCAAGAAGGTTGTGATGCTTTTGTTGACCTTTACCAGAAATTTCATCCAAACACAGGACGGGAGAAAGTTGACCTCCCAAATACTACTGATGAAATACGTATTATGGAGATTATTAGCCTGGCGGAAGCTGAAAATCCTGTAATTATTGAAAAGGTAGATAACGACTTAATGGTCTATGCGGAGAAGAATAAAATTAACAGCTTAGTACTGTCCTTCAAGGAAAAACTTGGCTTAACGCACGACAGCAGCAAGACCAAGCGCGTTGAAGGAAACAAACGTCATGATGCTCGTGAGGAAAACGAAGCGCCCCTAGAGGGTAAGGTTCCATGGGAAAAGATAAAAAAAAAACCACTTTGTTTATAAAAAAGTGGCCACCTTGACGTACAGCACTGGAAGAATGGGACTGCCTATTTCACAAGTTGTATTTGGAGCCTCTTTAGTATTAGGATTTTATTCTTGGTTTGCACATGACGTCATAGAAATTCAAAATTCTAAAGTTGACGTCATACAATGCTGTTTTTAACAGGGTATGTGGATACCAGTGTTATAATCTTTCACAATAAGTTTCAGGTTTTAACGATGTTTTGCTTCCGATTTATAAAGGTTTTAAATGTGTCACGCAATTCGTTACGCTATTTTAGATAAGCCGTGAAAATAAACAAAATTGAACCAGTTGAAAGTCATTTATGCATTATAAATGCTTGTAAGCCGATTTAATGCAACTTATAGCGAATACAATATTTTGTGATTTGATTTTTGGTGTAATTAAGGCTTTAAATTTTTGGCCGCCATGTTGGTGCCCTTGATCTGAGTGGGGCACCAAAATGGCCGCTCCATACATTTCTTACTAAAAATGTCAAATACTCGTTCGCCTATAACTCTTGAACGAAATGCTTCAAAATTTGGCCTAGACGTGTAGTTTTCATAAACTCTCTACAATTCCATAAACATTTTGGAATCGAAATCTGTTGTTTAATGCTTCTGAATTTTGATATGACGTAAGTGAAAACCAAGAATTGTTCAGAGTTAACCCTAATTTGCCTGGCGTGCGTTCCTCGAATGTCCCGAAAACTTTTCGGACCCGAAAAGCTGTGTTACTTGCAGAATGTTTACCAACATAATAAAGGTTCGGATTTTGTTGATTTTAAAGCTAGGCAATAAAATCTTACGTTTACTACACAACTTTAATTAGCTAATTTGTGGGCTAAAAAATTCATCGCCTTTCGTTTAAGTAATGCTGCATATAAGAACTACCGTAAACTTCATTGTTCTGCGGCATTGGCTCTTTCCCACATAGAATATCTTTGGTTTCAAGAATAGAGAAGGGGCTGATGGTTCATAATTATATTTCAGTATAAAAATAAAGAAAATCCATTTGCGTCAAATAAATTTTAGGAAATATTCGTGCTTAACCAATCAGAATAGCAGAAGACAATAGCTAGTAATTTTGCTTCTTTGACAAAGTTCCCCAAATACAATATCTTTTAAAAATTGCATGTTGTGTGATTGGGTTTCAAATTACTTGAGACCTTAAAAAAAATAGACATAATGCATCTTGAACCTTAACTTTTTAGTGGTTTTTGAGTCTAGGCCAATGAGATCACTAGTTGTAACAATGAAAAAAGTTGACATTCCATCGTGCATTGCCGTTCAGCACTTTCCTTCTTATGCGGATCGTAACTTAAAAAATAGCTTTCGGGCCCGAAAGGTCTTCGGCAGTTTCGACAGACGCACGCCTGGGCTTTTTTGGAGTTCCTGAGACTGTGGGGGTGGAGCACGTTGCCCCCCCCCCCCCACCCCCCTCCCCCCTCGTAATTTCAAGAGCATTAAGGCTATGACAACAAACTACAAGGTAATGGTATGTCCAAAACTGTTTCCTTTGCGGTCCACACCATGGAACGATGACGTCATATGACGTGGAAATTGCGTAATTAGTTAATCTTTATTTATAGACGGTTAAAAATATCAGTATTTACAATATAAAAAAGCAATTCACTGTTTTACATATTTGCCGGGTGAGAGTCCGATAGGGAAAACCATTCACTGATACCTTTTTTAAAAAGGCTCAATGATTGAGTTGTTCTTAGTTCCTCTGGAAGGTTATTTCACAGGAAAGCCCCAATATAGCTAAAGCTCCGCTTTAGATAATCAGTTCTCGGCTTAGGTAATGCCAGTCTTTGTTTAGCGTCACGAAGATCATAAGACGTAACTCTTGGTGTAAACATATCACAGAGATAAACTGGGGCAAGCTTATTAACACTTTCTACATTATATTTGCTTTTTGCTTGGCCTTTCTAACACACAAGTTATCCCACCGAAGTGAGTTAAGAAGAAACCTAGAGTTCGTATCATAGCTTGATTTAGTAATAACTCTTGCAGCCCATAACTAACCAATAGAGCGGCTTACAATTGAGTGTCGTAAAACCAAAACGAAAGTAATTACTCTGGCCAATCACAGCAGTCGAAGATAATCCAATGAACATCTACATCTACAACTTTGATCCACAAAGGCTATGGCCATCACGTGAATGTAGTGCCAGTGCAAACTAATCATTGTTTGTACGGTGTATAAATGCAAATGAACCAATTAGAACTCGAAGCGAATACATGTAGCCGCAATAAGCGCGGGAAAACGCGTGCGAGCAAGTTTCAATTGTTTTTGGTTTCACCTCTGATTGGTTGATAAAGTGGCGCGAAATTTTTTAGCCAATCACAAGGCATAGCAATACAAAAGCACAGCAATCGCTATTTCGACACTCAATTGAAAACCGTTACAGAACAGCTATACTGTATCACTGATACAGAATACTAATAGTATTGACAATCAGATTCATCGCTATTGTACTTTCATAAGTAAGTCAAAATATTCGCAGCAGAACCGTATGACTATGTACAGTGGTTCGCCTTTGTAAATATCCATATACACTTCTGCCCTTATATTTCATTACTTAAATTATTGCTCGAACTTGGAATCAAACTTAACTCGAATTCTTAAATGGAACTGATAAACCAGTTGAAATGAAGATCTGCTTGGTCGAAATTCTTATATTGGAAGAGAAATGTGGTCTAAATACAACTTATTTGAACCCTAGATATCGGAACCAAAATCAACTCAGCAAAGAATTGCACATTCTTAACCGTTAGGAGGCTCAGCGTCGGTTTTTGAAAAACAATTGCGTCTTAGTCCTACCGTGTTTGTCAAAGCTTTAACCGTTTCATTTCTTTCCTTGATTGCCACAGTGAACTGGTTTCACTTGGTTAAAAGACAATTAGAAAAAAAAAGTTATGGAAAAAAGAAGGAGCTAACCTCGCCGACAGCCTTATTTTTTTAAATTAGGTATTCTTTATTTTTATATCTGAGCCCGAATTCTTCTGATACATGTCTCCATTCAATATCTTTTTTTTCACACTTATTACTCTAGATGCTGCAAGGAAGTCTTCTACAACAAAATCAAACTCTGTTCAGGTAAGATGTAATACTGAATTAAACGTAATATCGGTTCGTTGACCACGCGTTAAAATGGCGGTCGACTTAATTGTAGACCTCTTAAAATTGTTCGAAATCGTTTATTGGTTCTTGGTTCTTGGTTCTTGGTTCACTATTGTTTTGAAAATGAAGATTTGTTTATGCTAATTGCACAGTAAGTGGAACTGCATCATTTTCGAGCGCTTAAAGTGTATATGAAATGTAATTTATTTTTTGATGTATCGAAAGTTTCACCTTTTTAGACCTTGGAATAAAAGGTTTAAAGTGTTAGAGACCATGCGAAACGCTTCTTTTATGGTCTCAAAGTTAGGTTGTTGGCGCTAAAAAGTGGCTCCAATTTGTGCGCGGCCTTTGGCGAGGGTTGTCCAATATACCCAACTAGACTCTAGTCGTGCATGCTTGCGTTCGATCGGAAAAGCGGAAGTCCAGTGGGGAAAATAGAAAGGCTCCTTTCTGAAGTCAATGGACCATTGGTCATAGACAGACTCCACTGGAGTCACAGATTTTCTATTTGTGAGAGACTTAGTAAAAATTGTATTCTTGTTGTATGGGAGGCTGTGAAAAAGTGTTCCATTAGAGTCCACTGGAACCATTGGTCACGAATAGACTCCACTGGAGTCAAAGGTTTTCTAGTCGTGAGAGACTTAGAAAAATTCTATTGTCGATGGGTCGGAAGCTGTGAAAAGAGTTCCAATGGCGTCCACTGGATCCATTGGTCGTGGATAGACTCCACTGGAGTCACTTGTTTTCTAGTCGTGGGAGACTTCCTCTTCACCTTCAGAGGACTGTAAAGAAACATATTAGGCGCTGTCTGACATTTGTACAGCCAAAAATGTTGGCAAAATGATCATCACGCTAAAGGATTCCAAGGGAATTATAGCGTAAACAAACCAATGTGTCATACTATTTACGTAATTTACGTCATCACTCACTCCCACTCGCCCTAGGCTCTCCAAAAATTGGAGCCACTTTTCAACTGGGGTGACGCATCTTCGAGGGGTTAAAAAACCGATTTTCTTTCTTTTTCTCGGGAGATGATTATTGTTTTCGTTCTTTGGACATAATAAACTAATGAAAAACGAAGAAAAAAAATACATTTCATAGGCACTTTAATTTACTTATAGGAGATATCAATTAATGCGAGGAGGTTTCAACCTTGTCTTTGATATTTTGAGTGTGTTTCAGATCAACACGATTTCTTGAACTCGAAACTACATCGAATACAATACGGCTTCGGAGCGTTTACACGGGAAGCGTTTGTATCATGACAAAAAAAGAAACGTGTGATCGAACATAGCTATCTTTTTCAGACAACGCGATTTCATAACGTTTATGCCAAAAACTGTCGGATGCTACACAGGGAACCCAAACGCTTTATTAGCTGTAACATAATCATTTGATAAACAAGAGGCTAGCTGGTAGCCTGTACTCATGCGCTTGCATAAGAACGTTTTATGGTTTATTTTAACTGGGTCACGCACCCCTTCCCTCTCAACGAATTTTGCGTGACATGTAAGTCTTGTTTTGTTTACATATTATCAGATATAAGCATTTCTCTAAATCTAGCGACAACACAGAGAAAAATTCAATCACAAATTGATATCAACATAAATTCCCATCGAAAAATGTAATTTCTTTTCCGGCGAAGACCAAATGCCAGTGGCTTGACTCGGCTATTTTGAAAACAAGAACGTGATTACGGGCACGGCAAAATCACGAGGACGCATGTCAACCAATCAGACCAGTGAAAGTCCTCCCGCGGGATACGGGAAACTTAAAAAAAACAAGGAAATTTGTGACTACAAAAAGCGGAACGAAAGCTAAAAATGGAAACAAGGAAACCTTACCGAAACCTTGACTCATGCCGCTATGCGCATGAGTAAATATTGTTGCGTTCGTCTGCGAACGCGATCCTAATTTCGTGTTGAATGTCCTGTATCATGTGTTGGATGTCCTGTGCAATTTCCTAGCGGAAAAATCGAGATTTTTTCTCATGCTTGGACATCCGATTAGCCCCCCCGAAGATTCTTTTGTGTTTTTCAGGGGCAAATTCACAGGTGGGAACTGGTATCTACTTTGGCCAAGGACGCTTTCATACACGCAGCTTTACGCTTTTCATCGGCCGGAAAAAGTTGAGAATTGACTGATTTTTATCACATAGCAAGTGAAATGAAGCCTGGCAGAGGTTTGACGGAAAAATCAACCACGGACATTTCAGGGTCTGTTACGAACGCTGTCGATCCGCGTCGATCTCTACGCAATTCATCGGTCTCTGTAATACGGCAAGTGAAATAATAGTTGGCTGCGATTTTTTTTTCTGTTTGGATCCAACAATTCTTCCCCGTGACTTATGCCCGCATATTTTTGCCCGCTGTTGTTGCTGTTTTCAGGTATTAAAAATATAGACGGCTGCATCACGGTGTTCCTTTGTTTGCTTATCTTATCATTGCTATTTTACTAAATAACATTCGATTTCTTTATGATTTTGTTTAGTTTTTATTGTAGATCGTGTAAGCTTATGTTTGAATCACATCGTCTTAATTACATCTGTGCTGCTGTTGCATATTCAATGTTATTCGCTTGATATATTTGCATGTATGTAAATGTAAACAAAAAGTAACGCAAATGTCACGCTGTTTCTTCCTTGTCACAGCAACTGAAAATGTTCGCGAGTTCCTTGCACTCTCAAGTGGCGGTGAACAAAAACATTTAGCATGGTGTGAATCGACATCTGTACTGCTTCTTTCAATTCAGCTTTTAACGAACATGTCGAACGCACTCTTAACCTATGATTATTACTAGTTATTTACCTGTGTTCCTGTGTCTTTTTGAGTTGTTTTCGGGAAGCGATTTGAATCAGAGCGACTGAAGACGGTTGACCTTGCACGTTTCAAATATTATCTTGTCTGCCGCTTTGTAAATCCGACGCGCCTATTACACAGTTATTACATCTCAAGTTTCCTCGGGAAAACCCGAGATTCTCCCCCGAGGGGGGTTAATAGTTAATGGTAATGGGAACTTGAGTTAATAATAATAATGGCAACTTGAGACGTAATAGGCGCGTCAAAGGAGGATATTACCATCCTCCCGGCATGCACTGCAAGCAAACTATATTATCAAATGGCGGCGACCCGCAAGCAGCTCATTTTACACAGACACCATTGAGGTTGGAGGTCAGTAAGTCGTAGCGGAAACCTTTCAAAAGAAATCTACGCTAACCTATTTATTCTATTCACTTTTACAGAATATTTTCCATTTCGGGTTATGTTTACAGTTTGCTTTAAGGCCGCTTAACTTCCCAGACGGGTCGAATCCCGCGATATTAAAGCGTCGCGTGGTAGACGCTTGAAATCTCTTTACAGATTCATGGAATCAATAAACCGTCTCTCCATTTCAAAACAATACCGGCTTATATTAAAAGAAATATCCGTATGTTTGCTTGCTTTGACTTATTGAACATAACACTGGTGAACAGAGCCGGTGAAATAATTCCCGCTAACCACTGCTAAAAAAACCGGTAAAAAACCCTGAAAATATAAAACAACAGCTACTCACTCAGCACGCGACTGTCCTGTTACGGTTATGTTATTTTTAGTTCAAAATCGATCTTCGCTTTTCTCGCTTTTTTCTGACTTTTCTATGGTACGAGCACTAATTATTCAGCTTCATTTCATTTTATATTTTGCTGTGACCAAAATAAAACTCGAATCGGTCCACAAATGCTAATAGATCTTCTTACAAACGACGCGCCACTTGGAGCTTGCCGGATGTAGTCACTTTCAATTCAACGCCGATAAAAACAAACAACCACCGAAATAGATCACTTTCAACTTCAAAATTTAGGATGAAATCGTGGAGTCAATTGGAGTCAATTAGGTTTTTGAGAAAGTTTATGCCTTAAATGACGGGAATTGGGTATTATTTGGCTTTTGACTCGCCTTTTTTGAATCGATCCAACCAATTTAAAATGTGCATTACCGTTGACTACAAACAGACATGGACGACATTAAAGCGAGGAAATCCATGTACAACTTTGACTAAAATACGTGCGTTCTTCGGTTCCACCATAGGGAACCCACGCGTTTATCAAGAATGATCATAGAATAAAGTTACAAATGGACTTACGTGATGTAGTGTTTCATTCCAAATGTGCCGTTACTTTTGTGCTGTTGAATACCGGTGTTGAATAACTGAAATCAGTTTCTGCCGGGATTTTTAGCAGCTACAACGGTCCGATCAAATCCGTTAATACGATTTCGAAACGATCGTGTCTGTAATTTTTTGAATGGTCTCGCATTTCACCGTCTGTTATTAAATTTTAACTTGTCAGCCGTCATGCGGGATGGTTTCGTATTTCGGCGTCTGGAAATAGGCGTCTCTCTCTCTTAACCGTTAAAAATTTAAACTCTTAATTAATTAATAACAAACGGTTACGTGATATGCCGCATGACGCCGAAATACGAA
Organism: Cladopsammia gracilis; assembly: GCA_022457155.1. Lineage (NCBI taxonomy): Eukaryota > Metazoa > Cnidaria > Anthozoa > Scleractinia > Dendrophylliidae > Cladopsammia > Cladopsammia gracilis. Next base: position 741,785 of record JAJGOT010000321.1, read on the forward strand.
ACCATCCCGCATGACGGCTGACAAGTTAAAATTTAATAACAGACGGTGAAATGCGAGAAAATTCAAAAAATTACAGACACGATCGTTTCGAAATCGTGTCAACGGATTTGATCGGACCGTTGTAGTTGCTAAAAATCCCGGCAGAAACTGATTTCAGCTATTCAACACCGGTTATTCAACAGCACAAAAGTAACGGCACATTTGGAATGAAACACTACATCACGTAAGTCCATTTGTAACTTTATTCTATGATCATTCTTGATAAACGCGTGGGTTCCCTATGCCAAAGCACGCTGGGAAGATGGTAATATCCTCCTTTAGGTGCGTCGTATTTACGAAGCGGCAGACAAGATAATATTTGAAACGTGCAAGGTCAACCGTCTTCGCTCTGATTTAAATCGCTTCCAAAACGACTCAAGTCCTCAAGAAGACACAGAAAAACAGGTAAATAACAATATTTTATTAAATGATTATGTTATAGCTAATAAAACGTTTGGGTTCCCTGTGGATACTAATTTTTTTCAGGACGCAAGTAAATGTAATGCTTTATTGAGGATTTTTTCTTCCTTTTTTTTCAGTTGATAAACTACATTAGAAACCCTGTAGCTGAGGCTACGACTGTTTCTCAATCACGCGGTAGAAGGACATCAAAAAGTGAAAGTGAAGCACGGCAAAAACAACAGTGTACAGTCAAAGTCAAAGGTCTATCGGCTGACACAACAGAAGATCTGTTGACAAATTACTTCGAGAACATAAGGAGGTCTAAAGGAGGACCCATCTCTAGTGTCGACATGGATCGCGATTTACTGGAATGCTTTATCACTTTTGAATCACCTGATGGTGGGCTTAACGCTTTTTTTTTTCATAATACTACCGATGTAAAAAATGTCACACGTTTGTTTTAAGACAGAGAGGCACAATTTTCACAGCCCGGTGGTAAATTATTCCATAAGTTTATGGCTCTTGGAAAGAAAGAAAACAGGAAGTAATTTTGTCTGTGGTGTGAGCTTACAATAAGGTTGCTTGGATCGAAGTTGCGAGTTTCGTAAGTGCATGTGGCGGAAGCGAAGTATTTACCACAATCGTTTTGCATCAAACCAATTTTGTACTTGTTGTCGGACCTGGTGGCCGGACTGCTCAATTCGTGAATATTATGCCATTATGTGTCAGAACGGGTTGGTCAGACTGGTCAATTTGGAAATAATATGCACCCTTTTGATGGACTTGTAGGAACAGGTCTTACTGAAAAGCATCATTATTTCTAGTTACGGACTGACAGGTCTGACCGGTCAGTTCTAACAAATAATAAGCGCCCTAAGCTACACTTTAATTGAGAGGTGGAGTCAGAAGCCGCTGGAAGCCACTATTGATCCTATCACAAATGTATGATAGGCTCTAAGATACTCATAGAATCATAAATTCATAAAATTCAAAAATCAATCAATTTGCCTAATGGAAAAAGCCTTTCCAACCTGTTGTCGATGTTTTCCCTAATGGATTTTATCTCATTTCAGATGCGGCAAGGACAGTAGAAAACTCCCCCCACAAAGTAGGTACTTTATGTCTTGACGTATCATTAGTTGAAGAGGAAGAAGATGCCCCTCTCGACACAGGAGATGAAGATTCTGTTGAAGAAGAGAACATCACCGTAATTGTCAGCGGAACTTTACCAACCAGAGATGCCCTGTGGAATTATTTCGAGAATGAGAGGAGATCTGGGGGAGGTGAGATTCTTGAAATGGATTATACTGATGAAGGAGATGCCGTTATTACGTTTGCTGAGGTAAAAGGTAAGAAAAAATATTAATTCTAAAAGTCAGCATCACGTTTCATGCTTTGAAATATATGTATTCGAGCCATTGTCGGCCTTTAAAACATATTTAATAACTTTCGCCTTTCCATTGTAACGTTAAATCCTTGGTTCGACAACACGGGTGTAAAAGTTGCTTTGCAAACTTTACGGGTATACTATATATGCGGCGTCATAGTACAACATATTTGTCTAATTACCTCAGTTTTGATTTCAGGACACCAAGAAAAGTTGTATGAAGCTTAGCCAGTCTGTAACCAGTTATGCGGTTCACATATACTCATGTACAAAGTACACGGTGCAATTTGAATAAAAGTGCCAATCAAATTTTAAAATTTCGGTTTTTGCATTTTTTGCGTTTTTCAATGCGATCACGAAAAAACCTCGTAAACCCCGAAGAGAGAAGAGAGAGGACCCTGAGAAAGACATTATCTGCGGCCGCTCTTGGTGAGTTAACTGGGTTATATTTTTAGAAACCCGATTAAAATTCCAAAATAAAATAACTCGGTGAAAAGGTGTTTGTAATGAAATAACCGAGTTTATTTTTCTGAGCGACCGCACTTCAGAAGGTTGAACTTTGAACATGAGAGATCATGTTAGCTTTTTTAATTTTGCTATATTTATTTTTTGTGACATTGTTAAGTTTCTATTCATCTGTTGGGAAAGAGGAACGAAATAAGGCCCCGTCTCCACACTTATGCGTTTTTGAAAACCTCCGTTTTTGTTTCCCCGAAAACGGATAAAAAGATCTGCGTCCACAGCACAGCTGGTTTATTTCAGAACTTTCTCTTTTGTCTACATTCTACATATTTGTGCGCTTTTGAAACAACACGTTTGCCATGCCTCGCTGCTACCAAAGCGATCGTGAAAATTCTTTTGATAGCACAATAGCAATTAACATAAGGCTGCGGCCACACACGTGCAACTCGTTTAAATGTGGGTTTGTGTTGAAGGAATGGCAAACTTGTTGATTCAAAAGCGCACAAATCTGTAGAATGTAGACAAAAGAGAAAGTTCTGAAATAAACCAGCTGTCAGCAAAAATAACACGGCAATGGCCGTGTTTTCACGAGCGATTTTTCAAGTCGCTGAGCGAGTGACAGTCGGAAATCTCGTGTAAACAGTTGCTTGTCCAACTCGCTTAAAGTTAAGCGAGTCGGCGAACTACAATAGAATTCTCATTAAATTTAAGCCACCAAACCAGGTCGCTTATTCAAGCTTGTCGGCAATTAAACAACAAAGAAGGGCATTGTATTGTCGTTCTTTTGTGTTCTAATTTTCTATTGTTTTAACAAAAGAAAATATATCGCGTATGGTATAAGAAAAATGAATAAAGTTCTGTCCGTGAAAACGCGTAAATTTTTTTAAGCTGCTTAACGCGGTCAGTAAACAAATTACCTACAGGAATGTTAAGCGAGAAAAACCGCCTCGTGAAAACACAGCCAATGAAACTTTGGAAGACGAATGAAAAAGACCCCTATACTTTAAATTTTATTTCGCGCCCTTAAAACGATTCAATGCACTTGAAATTTACAGAGAGAGTGCATCACATGTTAAACTTTAGATGAAAAGATTTTTTGAAAAAACTCATCGGCTAGTTTTTAAATAAACGCTTCCCTAACAAAAGTTCTACTTCTATGAGTAGAATGAGCATATTTAAGACTTTGCTTCTGATAACTTTAACTGAAATCAAGTAAAGCAAACAGGAAGAAACCTTCAAGGAATGTAGTTGAAAGACACATGAATAATGTATGGTGAAAATTTTGTTTCATTTTGTTAGGAAAACACTGGCATCGACGAATTAACAGAAAGTAATGCGAATCTTTAAATTTGTTATGGAAAATATTCAACCCAATTTTATTCGAAAACGCTCTCACAGAATTCTTTTAAACTGTGCTGACTTGAAGACATCTAGACTTTAAGCGGCATACAGTCGTTTTAAAAGTTTAGGACTAGATGTTGAGAAAATAGACAATATTCGTATTCTCGGTATTGAACTGGAACTAGCTTGCAGTCGAGGCTCATGCAGGGGAATCTTTTCACATGCAAATATTTTTAATGATATTCCCCCGCATTAGCCTCGACTGCAAGCTAGTTCCACTTCAATACCGAGAATACGAATATTGTCTATTACTAATATGCAATTACTAATATGCAAAAACAATGACGTCATCAGCTTGCATGACGACCAAGCTCAGACAGTGAAGTATCAGCCGTTCAAAGTTGGGATGTTGTGTTGTCAAAAAACCCAGTCGAGCCACCTTAATTGGAAATAACCACTATAGTGCGGCCGCAGCCATTGTAAGTCTTTCACGTCACTTTCGCTGACTGATCTTTAAGGCCTGTTTACACAGGCGATTTTTTGTGCAATCGGTGCAATTTTTGTCGCGCGCAAGTTGCATCTTCAAATCGCGTGTGTAAACCAGCGGCGATTTCAGTGCGATTTGGGAGCGATTTGTCGCGCGATGTCACAGAGGTTTCGAAGATGCCTGATGCAACTTGGCGCGATTTTTGGGAAATCGCAGCAAATAACAGCATATGTCAAACCCGAATCGCACAGGAAATTGCCGCTGGTTTATACTTGCGACCAAAGTTGCATTGGAGAGCGCGACAAAAAACCGCATCAAAAATCGCATGTGTAAACGGGCCTTTTGGAACTTTAGGAACATGCAAATTTAATGGCGGCGTGCAAATGCGAAGAATACACTCGAAAACAAAAAACGGTTTCCAGGGATCAGATTGAAAAATGGTTTGGACAGGTTACTTAATACATTTTTTTTTATTTCCATTCAAAAATGCACAAAAACGAAATATAAAAATTGAGCAAACTGGGGCTTTAAAAGGTTGATCTTCTGATTTCAGATGTGAAGCGGCTTCTTGAGGATCCGCATTCCATTTATAAACAACGCATTACTGTAGTAAGGCGTCCTCCCAAGAAGAAAGTTCCACTAGATCCACTAAAGGTCCATGTTCAAGGACTCGATGAGGCGACTTCGCTAGACAGCCTGCAGTTTTATTTGGAGAAATTCAGTGCGGCAGACGTCATTGAGGTATACAAAGGCAGCAACAACAACGCACTGGCAGTTTTTGATGTTGAACCAGGTAATGATATATTAATTTAATATAAATTATTAATTTTTTTTATTTCGGAGTCACAGACTTTGAATTTAAGGGCAATGCACTTTGGCAAACTGATAAGATTAGAATTTGTGGAAATATTTGGGATACCTCCCTAGACGTTTGTCATAATGGCTTTTAAGGACTTCGTCTCGCCACTAAAACCTTAATTAGAATTATTTGCAGTAGACTCCCGCTATCTCGAACACCCAGATACCAGCTATCTCGAACTAAAACCCGTTCCCCTTGGTTGTACTTACTTTTTTTCAGTCGTTTACTACTGCCCATCTCGAACTCTGTTATCTCGAATCCCCCGCTATCTCGAAGAAAGTGCGACTTCCGTAGTCTAAATTAACACCCCATATCTCGAACTGTAGTAATTATGACGTTAAGTTAATGACAACAGGACACAATTATAATGAATTTTGTCTTGAGAGTTCGAGATAGCGGGAGTTATTAGTAAACTTGATTTTAAACACTGCTCCGCGTTGAACGATAAATGAAATGTCACACTCGTTTGTTACCTTGCAAAACAAAAAACATCAAGAAACCCAATTACAATAAAAAACTTCATTCACATTAAAATTGAAAGAAAATCAGAGATATTTATGTGTTTTTTTTTTATCTCGTGAATAGGCGAAGCCTTGAACGAGATATAGCAAACGGGAACAGATATGCAAATTAGTCTCTCGATCGCTCACTGGGATGTAAACGTATTTTTTGTAATTCCCCAGTGTATTACGTCATCCAAATATCTCGACAGTCTCGTTTCGCACAATGCATATTTATGTCACGCTAAGTTGTTTTTATAGTTTTAAATCTGTTTATTCTTCATTTCTTTGACTTCAAACTAACTAAATTAAAGGGAACCTCCATTGTCAGAACAAATTGACGTTAAGTTGTTGGAAATAAAGTAGAAATTTAATTATTTAAAAGAACAAGTGCAAATATAATTTTAGTGTACAAATAAAACCGATATAAATATCGCCTATTTTCGCTTTTAATTTACCGCGCGCCGCCATTTTGAATTATCATGACGTGTTACGGTTGCCGCTATTGTTAAGAATCGAAGTTCTTTTGTATACAACAATAAGACAACCGTAACACGTCATAAATATTCAAAATGGCGGCGCGCGGGAAATTTAAAGGCGAAAATAGGCGATATTCATATCCATTTTTTTGTACACTAAAATTATATTTGCACCTGCTTTTTAAAAAAAATTAATTTAGAATTTTATTTCCAACAATTCAACGTCAATTTTTTATAACAATGGAGGTTTCCTTTAAAACCGATTTGTCGACTTTGTAGCATTAACCCTTTGACGACCGTGACTTTTTACGTTTTTGAGTGATTTTCTGCATATAAACGAGCCATAGGATTTCGTGACTCCATATTTAGGGTTACCATGGAAAGTGCTGCTGTTCTAAAACACTGAAGGCTCGAGTTTACAAGAAACGTCATTCTGGCGTAGTATTTTTGCTTCGTTAAGCGATACGAACAGATCAAACATGGTTTGTATGCGATTTTTGGTAAGTTTACAGCCATTTTTCATCTTTAGTAGCTGCCTGATGAGCATCATTAAGCGTGCAGGTAGATAAGAGTCCACTTTCTCAATGAAGCGAGTTAGGTGTTGTACTTCGTTTACAAATTTGGCTCATTCATCGTTGAACTGGAAAAATAGCCGCCACAAAACGAAGCAGCTTTGGGACTCGACTCTGGATGAATTTCTCGACCTACCACGGCATATTTTGGAAGTTGCGACCACTGAAGAACACAACAAGCGTGAAATTTCGGTGGTAGGTCGGAGTGGCTGTGGACTTAGTATAAATATGAAATATGTGGGGGACGGAACGAACCCTGTCAAAAATTCTCGATATTTCCCAGCATGCAGTGCGGTCGTGATGCTGAAAATCGAGGTAAGGCCAGGATGCACCAGAACGAGAGGCTGCAGCTCGGCCCGGCAACGAATAAGAGCAAAAAAAATCACTTCTAAGGTAGGACTAGGACTAGATTTTGCTGTGAATGTTGACTTTTGGGTTTGCAACGATGATTTCAATAAAAAAAACTGAAGACAAAAACGTGATTTTTGTTGTTTTTCTGTGACGTTAAAAACGGTCATTTTTGTTCTTCTCCAAATTCAAACGCTGAAATTCTGCGAAAATCGCTGACTTTTTTGTGTTTATTGGGTGTCTTAATTTGAAGGACATTCTAGTTAATGCACACAACTGCAATGTTCGCGCGATTGAGAAAGTTGCAATTTTTTAAAGCAGTGGAGTCTTATCGTTCCATTAGGAACGATTTTGGCCGGGACGGTCCTCAAAGGGTTAAGGGGAAAATGTCACTCGATTGCTCGATCGCTGTCATTACTCGCTCACTCAGCCGTAAATCTTTCTTGGTAATTCCCCAGTGTATACCTCTATATACCATGAAGTTTTGTGTGAAGAATCTTTTATTTTGAACTTGTTGTATTCACGAGTTTGCTCATAGGAACCTTTGATTTAATAATTGTTTGTATTAATTATACTTTGTAATAACACTTATACTGTTTCTTTTTTAGACTTTGAAGCACTTTTCGACAAAGTTGGCAAAGACCGCAAAGGACTACAAGGAAAGCACGTTCGATTGGAACGCGTACCCGTTTGCTCATGCGTTGAGGTTAAGGGACTCAAAAAAGAAACGTCGGACGACACAATAGAGCTGCACTTTGAAAACAATAGAAAAAGCGGAGGAGGCCGTGTCAGCAGCGTAGAAAGAAAAGAAAAGGACGAAGTCTTGGTTTTTTTCGAGGATCCCTCCAGTAAGTAGAAATGCAGCCTTTTTATTACTTTATTTTAAAAACACAATGTTTCCAAGAATATTACAGACTACTTTCGGTTAAGTGCCTCCCTGCAGAATGCGGAATTTGAAATGAGATCGCCCCGAAAATGAATGTCTGAAAATTAGGCCGGGCTTCCCCAGAGACTCTTAAAAATATCTGTATTAGAATACAGTAAACTCGAACCGTTGTCGACCAACAACACGCCACGCAACAACACAACAATGCAACGCAACACGACGCAACGCAACGCAACGCAACGCAACGCAACACAACGCAACGCAACACAACGCAACACAACACGACAGAGCGATTTTCGTATGACCTTGAAAATGGCTTGGAGAGTGTTTGCGATTTGTCTCATCCGCCAGTAGTTGAAAGGATCAAAACAAGCTTTGTTAGTTTTCCCGCTAAAAATATTCTTTATATGGAAAGAGGCTTGTTCGACTGACCTATCAGAATTCTGGAAAGTGATTGACGCAGAGGCAATCGATTTCTAGAAAGTTCTCGGACAACAGATCGTTCTGCGAATTAGTATATGTAATCGCATGGGCCCGAGTAAAATTAAGGATTAATATCACGCGTGTTTTCAGAAGCTGTAGAAATTGCCCGAGTCGCGAAGCGACGAGGGCAATTTCTACAGCTTCTGAAAACACAAGTGATATTAATCCTTAATTTTACGAGGGAACATGCGATTACTTGTTTATAATGTAGAGGGCAAAATTATAGGGAAACCTTTCAGACTTTTTAAGGTGGCTCGACTGGGTTTTTGAGCGACGATACTGTTTAGCTTTGAGAAACTTGTGTACCACCACAAACCATCCAACGGAAAATCGATTGCCACAGCTGTACTAGAGAAAGATTATAGAGCGTATGCACATGACGTCACGGCGGCCATATTGGTGTACCAAAACAATAGAACGGCGGCCATGTTGGTGTACCAAAACAATCCTGTGGGATTTGAACGCTTTTCTTATGTTAACACTTTCTTTTGTTCCAATAAATTTGCATAGCTGCTTGCCACGTGAGTGCATACGCTCTATAGTTTCAGATGAGGTTAGTTTTATGGAAATCGGAGTTGCCAAAGCAACGTTGTGACGTCACTTCCTGTTTTACATAATACCGAATTACTTGTCATCAAGAGATAATTTTGGAAAACGCTCTCTGGATCTTCGACCTGACGTACTTGTCCTTAGGTCTACAAAATGTTACAAATTTCTATGGAAGCGTTTTCGAAAAAATTTCAAGTGAAGTTTCAAGGTGTTAAAATACAACAAAAACAAAACAATTTTGAAATGTTATTAAAACTTATGTCTACAGGGCTTGATGAAATAATGTTTTGGTCTTACATGAATTTTATACCATCCAAATACCTTAGGTAAAAATCTCAAGGAAATCGCTGCGTTTGGATTTCAGAAATATTACCTTGAATATGAACTGGCCTGGAGTGTTATTTCGCTTTTACATCAAAAGTTGACCCTACACTTATTAAAATTGTCATGAATTAAAAAGCGAATGATGAATTTTTTTAAAACTTAGTCCTCATGAAGATTAATTAATGTTTAATACAATCTCCAAGTTTCAAATTCATTGAAACATTCTAAGGCTGTCAATTTTTAGCGCCAACTCAGGAAAATATTGAGCTGATTTTCGCGCTTGTGGCTTGTTGTTTCATTATGCATCTCCATTGTATCAAATCGCCGTGGAATTGTAGCTTTCAGTACATCATTAATTCATGTAACACTTAAAACAAAGCAATGAAGTGTTTATGAATTCATTATGTACTGAAATTTACAATTGCATGGCGATTCGAGACAATGGAGACGCATAATGAGATCAACAAATCACTTTCATGAAAATCAGCTCAATATTTTCCTACGTTGAGGCTGTAAATTGACAGCCTTAAAACGTTTCAATGAATTTGAAATTTAGCAGTTGTATTGAATATTAATTAATCTTTATGAGGACTAAGTTTTAAAAAAATTCATCATTCGCTTTTTAATTCATGACAATTTTAATAAGTGTAGGGTTAATTTAGCTCTGTTTTTGATAAGAACAGTGCGCAATCGTGAAGCGCTGTCATTCATTCAATGTGAAATGTTCCCACTATGGCGCGGTGTTCATTTGACCGTAACGAAATGAAAGACACTTTGGAAAAAAATTTCTGAGCCTATTTTATAAACAAATAATAGGATGAGTTGTACGTGATATTTTGGTAATAATACCGCAAGTAATATTTCAAAATTGGCTCGTGATATTTTGGACAATTTTGAAATATTACTTGCGGTATTATTACCAAATATCACTACAACTCATCCTATTACCTATACTAATTTACAAGTGTAGCCCTTGTTTCAGAAGCTGAAAACAATAGCTACACTTGTGAAAGTTTTATTAAATTGACCCCTGGTCTATGCCGTCGCGTGTTGTTTTCTTAAAAAACTGAGAAACTTTACTCGGAAATGTCTCTCAGTCTTCACCAAGGTGTATGAATGGGTACTGCACTGGCAACAAATGCTGGAAGTATAACTCTGCGTTGGATCAGCATTCCATCCAGAGTGGAGTATCAATACTTTTAGTTACTTTATGCTACGGAAACCGGGTTACGCTCCGGCCGTGTGGGTCACCTGTGGCTCATGTGCGACTTTACCTAAGTTTTTTTACCGTTCTCTTTCAAAGTAATTGGAGAATACCATTAATATTATATTTGGTTAAATATTATGATCAACATTGAAACCTATTTATTTATCAGTTCTTGTCAAAATACAATTTTCCTATTTACAACATAACTAAGCTACGTGTCCTACATACTTACTTTTTAATTACCACTACGAGCAATACCTACGCATTGCATGCTTTGCATCATTTCCAGCGTTCATAAGAATTTTGTCCCTGAAAGCCCCTGAAAGGTTAGCAGAAAAAAGTCTGAACTCATTTGTTCGTACAAAGGTGAAGCATTCCCAGCCTTTTTCTCAGGTTAAAGGTTATTGGTTTTACAAAGTAATCCAAAGTTTCGCAAAGTTAATGTATCAGATGTCGGCGACTTATTTTATACTTTTAATAATCATTTTACTTTTCTATAATGCAGGCGTTCAAAGTGTCATCAAAAGAAGCCATGTCCTTGAAAGACAAACGTTGGATGTAAAGCCATATTATCCTTTCCTGGCGAAAACAGCAACAAACAAAACACAGGTTGTGTACTCAATGCAAACGTCTTTGATAAACTTGTTTCTTCAAACGTGCGCACGGTGCGTATTATTCTTTTTCAACATCAATAAACTGGCTTGCATTTTGGACAAGTAATAGTTAAAAAAGGTAGCGTTTTATCTGCGCGTACCTCGCACACGACTTCCCATTTTTAATCTGCGCAGGGGTTGGTGGTTATCATTAGTTTTCATGACAACAACGCGGGGCGCTTAATCGGGAGAAGACACTAAATCGGGGGAGAAGCTCACTCCAGGAAGTAAGGTACACTGTATTTCTAGATGAACCACTAGCACTAACTGCGGCCACTGCTTTACGAACATAACATCACGGCCAGTTGAACTTTCAGAATACTTCCAAAGTTCGCCCATTGCCATTTTCCTTCAATAATACTGAATTTAATGTAACATCAGTTCGTTGAGAATGACCACGCATTAAAATGGCAGTCGACTTGAAGACCTCTTAAAAAATTTCAAAATTGTTTATTGGTTTTTCCCAACCCCAAAAATCTTCATTGATTTAATCAATGGCTCCTATGAGCCAACTCGTTAATAAGAAATGGTAACGCGTAACGCTTTTATACTGACACAGTTCGATATTTGTATAAAATTGAACGTCATAACTTCTGAAGAACGCAAAAAAAAAAGTAAAAAAAGGTTCACGGGGAGATTAGAACTCTAGTCATCTGACTGCTGTCTGAAAGCCATGACCGGAACCACGCCACTAGGCCCCGAAAACCTACGATAACTAGACGGGTAAAATTTATTTTTTTTAACGAAGATATGCGGTAAAACGCGTATTAAAATCCGTTTCAAGTCTGCAGCTCGGTTTTCATTTTTCAATAAAAGAGGCTTGGTGCGAAACATTTTTAAGTTGTTTATTGTTATTTATATTCGTTTACAACAAATTAGTTATTGTTATCGCTGTTCTTGTTACGCAACGCATTCGATAAGATTGCCAAATTTAGCTTTTTAAGCGTAACGCAATGTATAGCATTTTTTAAATTATAAACACGGCTCGATATCTTTTAAAATAGTAATCCGCGCTGATGTTTAAGATCTACATATTCTGTTCAGTAGAAAAACGCAAGGATATATTTTCACTTGAGGACCAGATCAGATCCACTGACGATATATGAAAGTCGACCTTTAGCGCATAACCGTGTCCAGTTCTCTCCCATTTCAATCAAACAATGCGTATTTGTACTGTCACGCAAATACATGAAAGACATAAATTTGGTTTATTCATTAAGGACTCCAAATGTGAAATATCTTTAAGCTTATTGTTGTTCATATTCGTTTACAATAAATTAGTTATTGTTATCACTGGATTCACGTTGTTCTTGTTACGCATGCATTCGTAACAAAATTAATTTAAAACATTACGTGACAAACGTTTATAGCTGATGGAAGGAGTGAGTGAGTGAGTGAGTTAGTGCTCATTTGCATATCTGTCACCGTTTATTGCGCATGCGCGTATTCACGGGTCTAAAAGGGAGATTTGTTCATCCTAATTGCACAGTAAGTGGAACTGCATCGTTTTCAAGCGCTCAATTCACTTATAGGATATATTAATTAATGCAAGGAGCTTTCAACCTTGTCTTTGATATTTTGATAAAAACAGGAATGTCAAATATCACAAAAATAGCACCAAAAAACGAATAACAGTCGTCCGACGTTTCGAGATTACTATCTCTTCATCAGGGACTACAGCAACTGAAAAAAACGGACGCGCGTGATAGAATTTTAAATTTAAAATAAAGTAACGTTCATGTCACGCGCGTGCGCTGTTGAAAGCTTTAGAGAACAACTTAAATGAATGCAAAATCGATATTTAGTCCTCGCGGGTGCAGTGATATTTTGAGTCTGTTTCAGATCAACACGATTTCTTGAACTCGAAACTACATCAAATACAATACGGCTTCATAGCGTTTACGCGGGAAGCGTTTGTATTGACAAAAAAAGAAACGTTTGATCGAATATAGAGCTCTATCGTTTTCAGACAGTGCGATTTAGAAAACGGTAAACGAAATCATAACGTTTATGCCAAAAACTGTCGGACACTAATATCTTTTAAAGACGCAAGTAAACGTAATGCTTTATAGAGTATTTTCTTCTTCTTTTTTTTTCCAGTCAATAAACTACATTAGAAACCAAGTAGCTGAGTCTACGACTGTATCTCAATCACGCGGTAGAAGGATACCAAAAAGTCAAAGTGAAGCACGGCAACTACAACAGCGCACAGTCAAAGTCACCGGTCTATCGGCTGACACATCAGAGGACCTTTTGACAAATTACTTCGAGAACACAAGGAGGTCTAAAGGAGGACTCATCTCTAGTATCGACATGGATCGCGATTTACTGGAATGCTTTATCACTTTTGAATCACCTGATGGTAGGTTTAACGCTTTTTTTTTTTCATAATACTACCGATGGAAAAACTGTCACACTTTTGTTTTAAATGTTTTCAGCATTACCACCCGTGAGTAGAGCATAAATATAGTTTGCGTTTGTCACTAAAACGAAAACAAACAAAAAATAATAAGCATAAACGTCCGACAGGAGACGGTAACAGGACCAATTGATAACTGCCCCCTCCTTCGCTTTCGAATACACCGAGTAGCAGTTACCGCAAACATTAAGAAGGCATTCCTGAACATTTTCGTTAGCCCCGAGCACCGTGATTATTTGAGATTCTTGTAATAAGGGTAGATGACCCCTTTTGGGGATAATCCTAAGGTCAAGCTGATGACATTTGCTCGAGTAATCTTCGGTGTTACGTCAAGCCCGTTCATTCTCAATGCCACACTTCGACATCACATAAACAGTTATGCAACAACTGACCCAGAGTTTGTAGAGGGAGTATTGAAGTATCTCTTCTTCATCATGGTCAAGTTCTGTTCCCTCTGCAGTGGAGTTATGTAAAAAGATAAAATCGAGATTGGCAGAAGGTGGATTTAACATGCGCAAGTGGTCAAGCAATTCAAAAGAAGTTGTGACAATGATGGAAGAAATCAAGAATTACTCTGGAGTGAAACAATGCCCAGTCCAAGAAGCAGCCATAGCTGAAGAAGATGAAGGATATGCCCAGTCTGCCTTCTCACTAGATACTGAAACAGCTTCAAGAGTGCTTGGACGGACAGTGATGAGTTCAAGATTGAGTATGCAAACAGTCTAGCTGCCGCAGAAACAGAAACTGTCACAAAACGAGTTGTTGTTAGTGTCTCAGCTAAATTCTTTAATCCTTTAGGCCTCATCTCCCCCACTGTGTTGCCATTCAAGTTGTTGTTCCAAGAGTTGTACAAAATGAACGTTGACTGGGACAAAACATTGAGTGAGAGTTTGAGTCTAAAGTGGCAAACATTAGTGAAGCACCTGAAAGATATTGGTGTGATTTCGTTGAACCGATTTCACTGTCCAGAGGGTGTTGTTAAGTGTTGTCAATTGCATGTGTTCGCGGACGCATCTGAATCGTCGTATGTGTCATTTATCTACCTGCGCTGTGAACACGAGTCAAGTATCCACTGCAACCTCGTGGCTTCGAAGACCAGAGTATCTCCCTTGAAGAAGCCTAGTATACCACGCCTTGAATTACAGGCCTGCATGATGTCCACCCGACTCTCTTCACTGGGTGATAGTTCGAACATTGACAAAATCTTCTACTGGTCAGACTAAACAATCGCCTTTAATTGGATCAGAAGTGTAACCAAAGAGTTTAAGCAGTTCGTCCAGAATAGAGTTATCGAAATTAGAAAGCTGGCACGCGTCGACATGTTGAGGTACTGCCCTGAACAAGAGAATCCATCACGTGGACCCACAGATTTAGCCACCAGTGAATTCTGGTGGCATGAACAAAAGCTTCTGATAAGACCATTAAAAAAAATCATTGACGAGGATCTTAAAATGAAGTCGACAAAGAAGGTGTTGCCATGGAAACCACTGTCAGTAGTGAAAGAAGAGCCCTAAAGGAAGTACCCAATGTGTCATAGAACAGTAGCATTGTAACACTGTTGAGAGTGACTGCGTACGTTCTGCCCTTCATTCACAATCTAAAATCATGAGTTAAGAAGTCCAGTCCCATGAAAGGCAAACTCAGTGTAAAAGAAATTAATGCTTCAGAACAACTTTGGATTAAAGATTTGCAAGCTTCCACTTCAAATAATGAGAAATTTAAGCAGATGAAGTCTTCTCTAGATTTGTTTGAAGATGGTCATGGTGTATTGCGATTCCATGGCCGTCTAGAGAACTCAAGGTGAAGATTGACTTGTGCCCGGATTGTAAGTATATTATTTTAATACAACACTACCAAGTATAATTTAAGAACTAAAGAATTTGTAATTCCTAGGGTTATTACCACGCGTTTTGGAAACACTCAGTGAGATATCTGGGACCAGTACTGTGGTCCAAGTTAGATGTAAATGCAAGGGAACTACTTACTCTAGAAGCTTTTAAGACTCTAATCAGAAAACAAGATCTAACTAACCTTAATACGAATGATTCTAAAAGTTGTGTCCTGTGTAATTCTTAGTTTGTACACATATTTAACATTTGGATTAATATTCTATAAGTTTTTATCTAACAGAGTTTTATACAAAATCCCACTTATTTATTACTTCTTTATGTAATTTAGCTAAGCATAATTTTTTAGATAGTTTAGATAGGTGTCCTTACTTAGTGGGTAATTAACTGCTATATTTTATCTAGTTTTATTATTATTATTATTATTATTATTATTATTATTATTATTATTATTATTATTATTATTATTATTATTACAAGTGAAACCGGAAATAATATCTTATAATTAATTTAACATATTCCATAGACTATAGTCCAGAAAAGAACTTAAACAACGTTGAAGAAAAATCTGCGCCATTCAAGTAAATCCTGCAAATAAACATGTGTACACCACATGGCCTGCTTTTCAAAGGTGCTAATTGTGGTGTTGGGAGGGTTCGTACTAAATATATAGAGTTTGAGAGGGCAGCAATGTAGTGCGAATCGCTTTTCTGATGCAGTCACGCGACGTGCGTCAATAAACTTGACTGAATTATCTTTGTGAGAGACCTATTGTTCTTCTGTTGTCTGCTGAATAATAGACTTGTTGAATCTATTTTCGCCTAGACATAATAGGGGAACATTTGATTGACAGCAAAATTTGCATCTTCGATTGACGCGTTTAAATGGGCGTAATTCAGTGTAAAGTTGTGTAATACGGCTGAGTATTTACTGACTAGTAAAAATGCCCAGCTGTATTACACAACTTTTTACTGAATGTTTATTATGCGACAGAAATATTCTCCTGAAGGCTAAGTTTTTGTAGCTGTTTTTCCTAAGTGCACGGTCAGAAGAGTGTAATAACGTGTCATATTTGCACTTGTTTGGTGCATATTTGTAATGTCAAATGCTACATGCATGTTGCAAAATAACACCATATACATTGATTTATAATCAGCAGTATTTCAAAAAATACATATTTATTTAAGGAGGCTCGTACCCATTTCTCAAGTCCACACCCTTTCAATTTTAATGGGCCATATCTTTTGTTGTAGTGCATAAAAAGACAAGCCACTTTGCATGCAAACGCACAATACATTGAACTTTATGGGAGTATAGGATTTGTTTACATCGGTGCTTCCATGGCAACGGAATGGTGATCCTCTGAAATTCACAAGTTGCGGAGTTTCTCTAGATCGAGAGAAATTTTTGTAAAACCCGCTAGTGGACTAATTGATTAGACCATGGGCTTCAACTGGACAAAGTTTGAAAGAAATGTATGAGAGCGTTTTCGAAATTTTTAGGGATAAAGTTTTGGGGCTTATAAATACAGTGAAAAACATACTATCGACATAATTGGCTAATATCTAAAGAAAATGATGCGCGATGGGGATGCAGTTTCATCTCATAGTAGTTTGATTCCATTTGAAATGGTGTGTGAAAAAGTGAGGGGGTTGCTTTGGCCGATTGCAAGAAAGAAGGATTTGATTAGCGTGCGTTCAGCTGCTCTTGTTGCCATTTTTGTATGTGATTTGGTCTACGCCTACAAATGTGATGATAATTTGGAAACCGCGAGATAATTTTTTTTAAAAAATTGACAATCTCGAGATTGGTCATCAATTTATATGACCTGCAAGTTTCAAGGACATTGAAGATTTGCAAGGCAATAAAATAGGGCCTCCAATGTACCAATTTTTTTCCCGCAGAATTTGTGTTTACAAGTGAGTGTCCTCATTATTCACGGGTATTGTTTTCAAGTTTCATATGCACGTGCAAAACTTTACAAAAAAAATTATTTGCATCGAACAGAACGCTCGATTGCTTTCCGAAGAATTTTCCGAAACATGCTAATAACTGGCTTGCGTTACGAATAGCAATGACAACAGTACTGATGAAGACAACGTCGGAAACGTCACGTTTCATCAAGTGCCGGATGCAGAAATAACACATTTATGATTGTCTCACTCTGGTTATTTGTTGCAATCGACGTAGCATCTGTTCCTTACTTAGATATAAAATAGCACAAAGCAGAATTCTCAGCTAAAATATAAAGTGGTCACGCTGTTCTTGCGTGTGACATATTAAAGAAGCACTGTTTCTGCATTACGTTTATAAATTTCCAAATTGGGATATGTTCTTCTTGTCCTGCAATTTTAAAGAGACCCTCGGTATGGCTGCATTACAGCGTAATTGCGCAAAATCGAGTGCGTAATATTGGTAGATTCTGCATGTACCGGTCACATATTACGTAAAACAAAAGGAACAAAGAACGACAATAATACAAATGCAAAACAAGACCAAAAATACAATACCTCACAAACAATAGAAGACAATGAGTGGTTCATGGATACCGGTTCATGCAGAAAGACCCGTAATATTATTACAATTCTCAAGCCAGCTATTAGCATATTTCGGAAAATTCTTCGGAAAACTAATCGAGCGTTCTGTTCCGATGCAAATAAATTTTTTGCTAATGTTTTGCACGTGCATATGAAACTCGAAAACAATACTCGTGAATAATGAGGACGCTCACTTGTAAACACAAAATCTGCGGGAAAAATCTGGTTCATTGGAGGCCCTATTTTATTGCCTTGCATGTCTTCAATGTCCTTGAAACTTGCAGGCCATATAAATTGATGACCAATCTCGAGATTGTCAAATTTTTAAAAAAATTTATCTCGCGGTTTCCAAATTATCACCACATTTGTAGGCGTAGACCAAATTGCATACAAAAATGGCAACAAGAGCAGCTGAACGCACGCTAATCAAACCTTCTTTCTCGCAATCGGCCAAAGCAAGCCCCTTAATTTTTTACACACCATTTCAAATGGAATCAAACTACTATGAGATGAAACTGCATCCCCATCGCGCATCATTTTCTTTAGATATTAGCCAATTATGTCGATAGTATGTTTTTCACTGTATTTATAATCCCCAAAACTTCAACCCTAAAAATTTCGAAAACGCTCTCATACATTTCTTTCAAACTTTGTCCAGTTGAAGCTCATGGTCTAATCAATTAGTCCACTAGCGGGTTTTACAAAAATTTCTCTTGATCTAGAGAAACTACGCAACTTGTGAATTTCAGAGGATCACCATTCCGTTGCCATGGAAGCACCGATGTAAACAAATCCTATACTCCCATAAAGTTCAATGTATTGTGTGTTTGCATGCAAAGTGGCTTGTCTTTTTATGCACTATAACAAAAGATATGGCCCATTAAAATTGAAAGGGTGTGGACTTGAGAAATGGGCACGAGCCTCCTTAAATTTCAATGATAATACATTAAAAAGACTTTCTGACACAGTAATTGATTTGACAAAATGTACTGGTCATTATTATAAAACTGTTGTCACTTTCCTTATTTTCCCTATAGCATTTCACTCACGTGGTCTGCAGCTATGCTAATTTATTTGAACAAAACATAATGTTTGCATTAGAAAAGAGTTCAATCCCCACAGGATTAGTTTGGGACACCAATATGGCCGCCGTTTTATTGTTTTGGGACACCAACATGGCCGTGATGTGAAAACACTCTATATCAACCAGTGTACATTCACTTGGAAGATGACAAAGCTTTAGAAAAGAGTAAGAACATTGTCATGATGCTTACACTCTCTATTCTGTATGATCTGGGGATGATCAAACTGTACATGCACATGTATTAGTATATGTATATAACCAATTCACTAAGAAGAATGTCCTATCCATCAAGTGTTTATTACTTTAATTTACTATTTGTTTTCATGTTTTAAGAAAGAAAGAAATCCAGTTTGCCAATGTTTCAATGTACATGTACCTCAATAGAACCTTAAATTTTTGCAATAATCACTGGGTGGCCTTTTTCGCAGCACCCAAAAATGGCCACAAACAGAACCTCAGAAAGCAATGTACCCTGGTTGAGACTGACCCTTTAATGATTTAAAGGGAAGGTCAGATAATTACACTACAATGCTTTTTACAAACAGACAGTATTATTATTAAATGAAAATATTTAGTCATTGTAAAAAATTCCATTTACTGTTTCAGTCGTAGAAAATCCACCTTATGCTTATACAGTACTGAATATACCAAGGGATGCCTCTTCAACAGTCTGTTGAAATAGAAAACGTTTGCACTAATTGTTTATGTCCATCTTAACTGCACATACAGTTTATGTCACAATGCCACACTACATCATGCAACTCAGCCGTGCACAGAGGAAGAAAACTAGGTATAAACAATTTTTATGCAAATTTAAAAAAAAAAACATGGCTGTCAAAATCTTGTTGCCATGGAAACATCAAGTCACGTGATCAAAAAATTGTCACATGAAATTGTTGCCAGATAAATTTTAGGAAAAGTCACAAAGTTTGATGGCGTCTGAATACATATTAAATAAGTTATGAATGTTCAAAGTTAGCGCAGGCACTTTGTGCCCCCCCCCCCCCCACCCCACCAGGCCGAATAGGGTTAATTCATTTATTTATCTGGGGACATCTGATAAGCATAAATACACACTGTGGCTAGTTTAACCCTATTCGGCCTGGGGGGGGGGGGGCACAAAGTGCCCGCGCTAACTTTGAACGTTCATAACTTCTTTAATATGTATTCAAACGCCATCAAACTTTGTGACTTTTCCTAAAATTTATCTGGCAACAATTTTGTATGACAAATGTTTGATCACGTGACTTGATGTTTCCATGGCAACAAGATTTTGACAGCCATGTTTTTTGAAATTTGCATATTTGTACATTTGAATGAAGAAAAACAATGTTTATTGGTATAACTTTTATATTGTTACGTCATTTAGCACTTATTGGTTTTGATTATTTTTGAGTCAATTTGGACGGTTTTTAAGAGGTTTTAAAAAATTTCAGAAATCCAAGATGGCGGATCCAAGATGGCAGCCGTATAACTAATTACCTAATAACTACGTCATATGACGTCATCGTTCCATTGTGCGGACCGCAAAGGAGACAGTTTCGGACGTACTATGTACCCTCCAGGTTTCATTGTCGTAGCGTTAATGTTCTTGAAGTTACGAAGGTTGGGCACAATGTGCCCCCCCCCCCCCAGGCTCAGGAACTCAAAAAAAGCCCAGGCCGAATAGGGTTAAACACTACCCTGGCCCTGACATGAGTTACTTATTACCAAGCTGTAGCAAAATTTTTGGCAATTCCCCCCCCCCCCCCCCACTTCCCAAGGGCCATAAATATTCAGTTTTCTTACTTTTCTTCATTAAGAACCATCTTCCTAAGAACTCATGGATCAAGACGTTTTGGCTAAATGAAATTGGCAATGCAATTACCGTCACTATGCAATGAAAGAGACAATTTCTTGCAAGTTCCAAGCATGTGTAGTCCATATAATAGGCATAGTACATGTACAGTATAACTAAACAATAGTAATATTCTGGGTGTTTCTTGGTGTTGCAGAAGCCATTGTTGGTTAGCTTTTGTGTTGTGGTGTGGGTATTGTTCGGTATCTTTTGAATCTTTTGTTTTACGTCATTTGGTGATCACACTATCCGCAACACCAAGAAACCACCAATATTCTTAATACTGTGCTGAAGCAGTCGTACAGTATGCACGAAGAGGCCCAAAATATACATGTAAATCAGTATTTACGATGAAAACATAATATAAACATGCCAAAGTGCATGTAATATACAGTAAACCCACAACCAATTATTCTTATTTACATGGAAACTAGTATATTAACAATTTTAAATTAAATTACCTTAGAAAGATCACACATTTGCAGTGGGTTTACAGTGTGGTGTAGACTTTTATGTCCATAATCCATGACAGTACATGTAGAGTATGTGATGTTTCCTGGGAGAAACAATTTGAATATAGCAAATGAGCATCTTGAATTGATTGATAAATTTTTCAGACATAAAAAAAAGGATTAACTGCTAGTATATATGCACCTAGTTCAGCCGAGGGGGCCATCACTAAGGGCCAGGGGCCGGGTATTTCCCCTGGCTACTATAAGCGTGACCCCAGCTACTTCCATGTGAAACTAGATTAGGAAAATAGAACCAAAAGAACTCCTCAGCTGTTAGAATCCCCACCTACTAATTGCATTTACCCAGCACTTGAATCTCAGTGACAGCCCTGCTTGCTGTTTGTAATTGTTATAGGAACATTAAATTATTCTTTCACTTTAAGCAAGGTACTGGGGCTTGTAAAAACAGTTTGCAATTTGATTGCCTTTCTACAGGTAAACAAAGAACTAATTGTTTGAGTATGCATATTTTTGTCTCACTGATCTGATTGGTTGACAATTGAGGTCTCATGATCTCATGGCCTCATGTGTGTTAACTTGAGAAGCAGAAAGAAGAATAACAGCATAT
The DNA here is from genome assembly GCA_022457155.1 of Cladopsammia gracilis. NCBI lineage: Eukaryota > Metazoa > Cnidaria > Anthozoa > Scleractinia > Dendrophylliidae > Cladopsammia > Cladopsammia gracilis. The sequence continues at coordinate 763,567 of JAJGOT010000321.1, forward strand.
AAGTTTTCAAGACAATGCTTGGCATTCATAGATGGATAGAACTGTTTGATATTGTGTTCACCGCTTATTGCCACATGGGATTTTTGTTCCAGCAAGTTTTGTGTTTATAACTTTGCATTTCAGTTAACGATGGTGGTTTCGAGTGTCAGCTACTGAATCTAGTCTTACTTTTTAGACACAATTTTATGTTTCTCTAGAAAAGCACTCAAAACATTTGGGAATCAAATACTGCAATGGGTTAAAGACAACACAAGTTCAAGATGTGTACAATTATACCATCCAAGTTTCATTGTCACAGCTTTAATACTGTTGATAGTACATGGGAGGAAAGAGGGAATCCCCTAATGCACAGTCCAGTGAAAGGGCTCTAAGAGCCATGCATCTCATGAAATGACAAAATGCCTAATGCCGGGGGGGGGGGGGGGAATGAGCGGATTTGGAATTGATGGAGCAATTACCTTTATTCAACTTGTTCCTTCTTTGAAATGTAAACCACAACATGTACATGTGACTGTAGTCTACCTTAGGAGAACAAAAATAAACAAAACTTCAAAATAGCAATACAACTTACTGTAGTTGATGACAAATTTAATTCTAGAGCATGATGCAAGATGCAGACCCTCAGGTTTTTGTTTTACTTCCACCTCTAATTTCCACTGTCAAAGATCTACTGTACATGTACATCTTCGCGCTTGAAATGCAGTGAAACAGGTGAAAAGAAAGGCAATGAAACATCTTTCTAGCTACACGTCATATTTAAAACGTCTTATAACTTCAAATGTGCACAAAACATGTTGAGAGCAAGCTTAAAACCTTACCGTATACATGTAGCATATGTATTAACTTCGAAAATTACCACGAAAGCTACTATCGAGCTGATATTAGGGCATAACATGTCAATAATTTTGATAGTCTATAAAAATCATATCTAATGTTATCAGTCATTTACTTTAAGGTGAGCTTCTGTAATTGTTAAGTGTGCAGCAACCCGCCACGATTAACTTTAGTTATTTGCGGGTTGCTAATATATTTTGTTTTATTATTTGAAAATAAATTGTTGTTGTTGTTGTTAAATCGATCGCTGTTGGCGAACACGGATAAACGAAGCAGGATCGGCTATGTCAAGACTTTATTTTACCGATTTTACACTGTAATTGGAAGCTCAAATAAACACAAGCTGAAATGAGAAACTACTCTTTTCTTCCAATAAAGTGATTCATTTTCATGTCAAATCATTTTACGTCTTATCAGTGATTTATGCATCTCAGTTTCATGCTACTTCTTGATCGCCGCCTTCTGTCACACTGTCATGCTGCTTCTGTGTCCTGTTCTCATAAAACCTGATTAAACTCCAGTGCTTATCAATTTTAACAGAATTTAACGTTTTTTTGGGGTCCATCAAGCACTGAACAAACCACTGTTTATCTTGGTTTATCATTTGTTAAGGTGATTATTCGATTCTACATTGAATAACAAACCACTTGGTTGCTCAGTTTTTTTATGTAAGTTTATTGCCGTTAAGCCCCGGCTACACGTTCTAACATTGTTATATAACATTTTTTTGGTTCAACAATGTTAGAACGTGTAGCTGGCATGTTAGATGACGTTTATCTAACATTTTTTGTTAGAAGAATGTTTTGATTTCGATCAAACACGGTTTATGCTTCCATAGAAAAGTCGTTCGAGCTATTATTAGTTTCGTTAATTTCGTAGCCATGAAAATCTTGTGATTATCGACTTTTATCGACAAATTAAACCTGTCGATTGACAATTATCGACAAATATCGAGTACTGTCGACTTATCGACTACGTTTTCGATGATCGATTTTGATCGACATGTTACGCCTTGTGATATTTAATTTTTTTCAGCGCTCAGAGTTGCAGACTTTTGCCAATCTGTTTGTAATTAAGCTTAACAAAATAAACGCTTTTTTTTAATAATAATTTTAAACTAGTTAGATGTGCACAATATCAAATAGAAACTAAGGCGAGGGTCGCACTACGACTATTTTGGTCAAATTTTGTTTACTTATCCAATTAAATCTATCATCACTAGACGATTCCTATTGGACCCTAAATTTGCCAATCCACCAAAACTTTGCCGACTGACTAAAATATCAAAGGAGCCGACGAACACCGGTAGAGCAGGACTTTTTAGCTTTTTTTCTAGACGAACAATAGAAATACTTGGACAACTGTCACCACTTGTCATAATTATTAAAGAAAACCAGAACCGCGGATATCTGATTGTATCTGAATTTATTGGACGAGGAACTGTCCAGGCGTATGGATGGCGGCGAAATCTCCGACAAAGACGTCTTCTCCTCGTATAAATAGAAAGTATCAAAGCAAATGCATCGTTTGACCATCTCTCGTACAAAATTAAAAAAAAAATTGCTTGTTGAAGTTGAAGTTGCAAATAGAGAACGTAGAAAAGGCTTAAAAGTAAACGCGATTGCTTCGGCTGGGCGCATTGTTGCTGTTTGTTTACAAAGATTGGCGCCAAAGTATTGATGGCTCATGTAGCATCTGGCTTTAATAACTGTCACAGTTGTAAATTTTGTAATCGCCAGTGCGACCCAAAAACACATCAAGATAATTTTGATTTCCGTTCTTGGAAAAACGGATTTCTGAACTTTTTCCATGGCAAACCTTTAAACTTTGCTCAAGTGCGACCCTTGCCTAATAATCAATCGCCCCAAAAGGTCTAAAATAACCCTGAACCCTGTCCAGTTGGACATTAGGTTGAAAGTTAAACTTACTACATGTAATTTAAAACTCAAATCATTTACCTTTTCCAGCTTTTCTTGCCCATTCCAAGTTTGAGAATCTCACCGGCACATGCATGACCGGGGAACTACATATACACTCTAAGCAGACTTCTTTGCGCTATATCGTAAGTTAGCCACGAAAAGGACAGTTTGTAAAGCAATTTCGCCAGCTTTTTGCCACTAAACAGGACTCTAAATCGACGAAATAAAATAAATTTTCTGTGCTGACGCTACAGTACACGCAAAAATGGCGGAATCCGTTGTCGTGAAAACTCGAACCAGTCCTCCCGCTGACCATCTCCTGCAAACCCGAGCAGGGGAGGGGAGGGAAGTGGACCGAAGGGGAGGGGAGGGTGGGGGAATAAAAAAAAATCTAACCCCTGATCGGTATGAAAGAAAAATGGTACAGAAAAACTGCCAACGCCATTGGTAAGAGGTAAGATAAAAACCACTTATGCAGATTTGTTTATAGTTCTAAACTGGAAAGTCGCTGAACAGGATCAGGAAAGGATGGATTTTCAAGGTCTTCCAACGTGTAAAACTTTTTTTCGTCACCTTCATTTTTACTAGAGGAGTAATAATCGCCTTTTTTATACACAAAAATAACATAATTTTAACCTGGGCGGAAAAACGGAGATCTTTTTAAGTTAATAAAAATGTTTGATGGTTCCAAAAAGTTCCAAAAATCAGTCAACTTCCGTGCGTTCTGGTCACGTGTTTCATGACGTCATACTGATGACGTTCATAAAGAACTTATTTTTAGACTTATATCTACCAACCTACAAAATTTGTTAACTTTGCATTTCACCCTTACAAAGATACATGTATACAAAGATACTTGTCCCCAGACCCCTATTTGCTCATGTGTATAGCCCCCTTAATTTTGAAGATCCAGAACCATACCGGGCATGACGAAATGATGCAAGTGAATGCCTTCCTTGCCACGTTGACTGTATTTGCATTTATCATAGCATGTTCCTAAAAACCGTTAAAGGCACTTGGGGGCATAGTCACGTGATTGATGACGTCATCGCACTTAGTCAATAAAAATAGGTATTTTATGGTAGGTGCAAATAGCACGCGGTGTAGTATCCTCATTTACTCAAAATTGACAGAGTTATTTGGTATGGAAATTTTTTCTGGTGCAAAGGGTGCTGGGAAGGTTTTTATTATAATTATAATATATTATTTAATTATTATTATTATTATTGTTGTTACCCTTGCCATATGATGCAAAGTTTTCTATTCTGCTTCCAGGTGACCATCATTTTACCAGACTGGTCATCTTGCGTTGTCATAGTGATGTGATACATAATGGCGTCCAAGAAACTTTGTTACAGATGAGATCTCGATTTTGGGTCGTGAAAGGCCGCCAAGTGGTGAAACGGATCCTGTCGTGTTGTACTATATGCATGAAACTGAAAGAGAAATCCTATACGGTACGTACCTCGCGACCCTCTATTGCCTTTCACCAAGTTTGGAATCGATTATGCATGTCCGCTGTTTGTGAAGGACATCTTAATTTACTCCATCAGATGACATGAACAAGGTCTACATAGCCTTGTATACCTGTGCAAGCAGTCGAGCAATACATCTTAACCCGGTTCCTAATGCTAGCTCACAAGCATTCCTCAAACGTTTTCAGCGCTTCATTGGACGACGAGGAATCCCGATCTTCATTCTGTCCTACAATGGCAAAACGTTCAAGAATTCTGAAGTAACGAGATTCATGACATCTAGAGGAATTAAATGGTGCTACAATGTTGAACGTCATCCTTGGTGGAGTGGATTCTTCGAACGCATGATAAAGAGTGTGAAGAGATGTCTGAAGAAGATATTAGGAACAGCTCGGTTAAATCATGAGGAGTTGCTGACTACTCCTGTGCAAGTGGAAGGAGTACTGAATTCATGTCCCTTACCTTTGTGGAAATGGAGGAGAACCACTTACCCCCTCACATTTGGTTGTTGACCAAGATTACTTTCTACGCCTACAGAATCAACCACAACCACTGAAAGAAGATCTGAAGCAAGACAAGAAATGTCTAGGCGAGAGGAGCATTTACAAACTGACAATAATGTGTTGCAACATTTTTGGAGTAGATGGCAGAAAGTGCATCTGATAGGTATAAGTGAGCACCACCGCCCTGACCAGTCGAAGGGCCCTGTGGTCAATGTTGGGGACATAGTTTGCATACAATAAGACAAGGTCTCAAGGTTGAATTGGAGCATGGTGAGGATTGAGCGTGCCCAGCAATTACAGATGGAAACGTGAGCGCAGCAGAAGTGCGAGCTGTAGATAAAGGAACGACAGCTACATTCAGAAGACCATTGCAGAAGCTGTTCCCCATGAAACTCAGTGTTAGGAGGCAAAAGATGTCCGCATTTGTGGAGCATGCAGAACACGAGAACTGAACGTTGAGTTAAAGAATTTCGGTACTTATTTGCATTGGAACTGTAATCAGAACTTAAGAAGGTCTGTTACCAAATGAATTGAACTGAGGGACTCGTTAGGTTGCGTTTATTTCCCTTACTTTTTTGGTTGATTGACACACCCCTTGTCAATCAAGGGGGGAGTGTGTGCCAAATTTGAAAGTCACGCGATTTTTTTTGAGTCGAGTAGACCTCGTGGTCGCAAATCCTGTTCTTCAAGTACAGAATTTAGAAGTGTGTCAGAAGTGTAGAAATTCGAGTGTAGATTCATAAATATGTATTCAGAGTATTTCATCAGAATAACCAAATACAGTCCTTGATTTAGTAAAATTAATAATCAATAAAATGACAAGCAGGTGACACACAGAGTGGGAAAAAGGAGATACAAATGTGGCGGGGAATACGTTAGAAGTTTGTTAAGGTAGTAAGAATTAAAGTTAGAAGAAAGTGACGACAGGGAGGCACAATTTTCACAGCCCGGTGGTATATTATTCCAAAGTTGATGGTTCTAGTGAAGAAAGAAAAAAGAAAACAGGAAGTAATTTTGTCTGTGATTTGAGGTAACAATAAGGTTGCTTGTATCAAAGTTGCGAGTTACGTGAGTTTACGTGGCGGAAGCGAAGTATTTACTACAATCAGTTTGCATCAAACCAGATTTGTACTTGAACAGTAGAAAAATGTTCTTTAAATCCCTTAGTGATATTGCAAAGGTGAGAGGGCTACGGCAACAAGTCTGTCTAGGTAGGTTACATCACGAGGTAGCTTACCATTTTTAAGGACGCTTACCATTTGTGGGAACTGGCCGACCGGACTGCTTAATTCGTAATTAAAATCCCATCATTTATCAGAACTGGTCGGCCAGACTGCTCAATTTTGAAAAAAAGTATGCACCTTTTTGATGGACTTGTCGGAACAGGTCTTCAAAAAGCATCATTCTAGTAACTGACTGACAAGTCTGACCGGCCAGTTCTGACAAATAATAAGCGCCCCAAGCTGCATTTTAAATATGAGGTGGAGTCAAAAGCCGCTGGAAGCCACGACTGATCCTATTACAAATGTTTGATTGGCTCTAAGATACTCTGACTGTCCTGAAAATCATAAATTCATAAAACTAAAAAAGCAATGAATTTGCCTAATGGAAAAAGTCCTTCCAACCTGTTGCCTCGATGTTTTCCCGTAATGGAATTTATCTCATTTCAGATGCGGCGAGGACAGTAGAAAACTCCCCCCACA